>CM034149.1:8849548-9256989 GCA_019776745.2 Taxus chinensis
GATTCTGTGTGATTTTAAATTTATACCGTATAACTAATCATTTTATGCATTGAATTTGTTTCTATGCCCTTTGTTTTTGTTTGAAATACAGTTCAGGAAAATGATAGATGGCATCTTAAACATGACTTAGTGCCCTTTCGTTTTTGTTTCTGACCTAAAATACAGTTGTTGAAGAGTGGGTGATATCCTTTCTTTTATGGTCGTGTCTTGTCATGGAAGGGCCATGATGCTTATACTACTCTAAAAGATGTTTTATATTGTTTTTAATATAACTAAAATCATGAAAACTTAAATATTTATGTCGAGCTATGCTTAAAATAGTGGTAAAATTTCATTTATTAATACAATCGTGATGCAATCCTTGTTTGACTTTGAGTGGTGGTAGCTAAACTATCAACAATGGTAGCTTTCTTACAAACATAATAGTTAACTTGTTATTCTCTTGCTTAGGATTCCCCTCTCCTCTTCTCTAGATTCCTTATTTATAAAAAAAACCACATGCAAGTGCAATTATGGAGGATCGATTTCATAGAAGATTATGATCATGTATGGTTCTATGAATGTCATAGAGAAAACCCTTTGCTTTGCTATTAAAACGTTCCTTTAGAGAACCCTCTCAAGCTATCCAAAATGATTCAAAAATACAGGGTCTTCAAAAAAGCATTGGTTTCATGTCTCATAGTGGTTGTTCTACTATAAGCAATGGCCCCCATAATGAAAATTGGCCTTTCACTAACATAATTGTTTATTAACTGCAAGATGAGTATGTTTTCTTGTTTGGTGTTTCTCTCTCCACCTGAAAATTTATTCCTTTCTACCACTAGTTTAATATGGCTTTTCATTGCACCTTTGAATTGTTTCCACAACTCTAGAAATCCTCATCCATTCAAAAAAACATTGTCATAGTGGTTGATATATTTAGTTAACAACAATATATAAATCACTATATACCATGTTTTTTATGCCAATAGGGGTGACACTACAGTGAAAGCGGACCTCTTACTAATATAATGGTTGATTTATTGGGTGCCAAGTATGTTTTCTTACCCAGGCTTTCTCTCTCCTCTTCTTTAGATTTCTTATCTATTAAAAAAGTAATAATACAAGCATAAAGGACCAATTTCATGGAAAATTATGTTCCTATATGGGCTCCATAAATGTCATAGAAAAAACCATTTCATTTGCTAAAAATAAAACATTATTTAAGAGGAAACCCTCTTGGTATCCAAGACAATTCAAAATACTCCCCGCATATTACTCAAGGAAAACGGAATTATCTAGAAGCCAACGGGAAAATTTATTGATCGAAGACCACCACCTCATTGCCGACTACTGGCACTGACACGTGGTGGGAAGCGACGAGTGGGGGATGACGAATCACGTGCAACATTACAGGGGGTGTCACCCTAGCGGCACAGAAGCGTCTGAAGATGCTTCACCTCCAACACCACCTTATTGGCTTGAACTTGATTCTACAAAAAGACATTGGTGACAACCACAGAATCACCTTTTTGTGAACTATCTTGTATCATTTTACTTGTTAATTTAATATAAAATTTTATTCATTAAAAAAATTATAGATCGAAATATTTTATACAAGTAAAACAAGGTAACATCGATACTTATACCCCAAGTTATTCAAAAAACTCTAAATAATTCCATTCATTCATATATGTGGTGTGTTAAGAATGAGCATGAGCTGAAATCTCATTTTTCTCATTTATCTTTTTCTAATTTTAAGGGAAAATGTGCTTATTCACTACTTTTTAAAAATCATTATCACTTTTTTGTGTATTTATGATAGAGGATAGAAATTCCAAAGGTATTCATTTTACACGGTAATAGGCAACCTATCTTCCAGACGAATCATTATGGAGATGTTTGTCATTTTGCACCCAAAAATGACAAATAACTTCATGTTGTTGTACATAGGTGAATCGGGGCACACATATATTAGAGAGGCACCTGCAATAAATATTTTTTCCAAGTGATAAATGGTTTTGTGTCGTGTTTTCTATTAACAACGAAACCCATAGCAAAGTTTGAACTCTTATTGACATAATGGTAAATCCTAGTTGCAAAATGCATATGTTTTGGTCTTTCCTTTTCCTTCTCTAAATATATGTCTTATTACCACAAGCCGATTATGCCCCTTCATTGCATCTTGGTATTTCTTTATACGGCTCTTAGAAATCATCATTCATTCGAAACAATATTCCCATATTAGTTTATATGCTTTGTCTACAACAATATAGGAAGTTGGATACATTTTGAACCTTAAAGTCAATATTGGTGTTGTTGCATTAGAAATGGCCCTCTTACTAACATAATAGTTGCTTTTTTGTTAGATGGGTATTTTACCTAGGCCGTCCTTCCCCTATCCTCCCTTTTTAAATATGTATTACACTTTTTAATCTAAATATCTTTTCTAGAAAAAAATGATCACTTACATTTTTTAATTTTTTAGAGATTGACATTGTTGTTGTATAATCGAAAGATTTTATTGCCACGTATGTAACATAATGCATTATATACAATACTAAAATGGAGCAATCAAACTATGATTGTTAAAATATTTTTTTTCCTTTATGACCCATTCACTACCTTTTTTATGCCCATAATGTATAGCTTCCTTTGATATAGCTTCAAATATTTCTTCCTAAGTGTGTGTCTCTTTAATTTCATGATTGAATACTTTGGATAAATGTCTATGTATTTTAAAATACCCTCATGAAACAAAATGAACGACACATTAGTGGAATCATATATTTCCTTACATAAAATAAATAATTGGTATTTTTTTTAATGAAATAGACTATATTACTTAATAAAAATATTATAGCTATCCACAAAAAATATGGGTGGTAAAGAGCACACCCCACGTTCAAACTAGCTAAGGCTAGGAGGCAAAAGCATCAAAAGGCAATAATGCCACAAAACATAAGGAAAAAAAAAACTAAGCTACTGCAGCAAACATAGCAACAGAGGGCAGTGGTGGAGGGCCTTTATCCTCCAGGTTACCACCTGGAAGATCATTTCCATCTAGAAGGGGCTGCCAACCGGTGCCAACTTCTTCTTCTTCTTCTTCTTTATCATCCTTCAGATTAGGAGATATGGAAAGAGCCAACCAGGGGACTTTACCAGAATCCCATCCATCCCATTGTGCAGGAGGTAGGGAGTAGTGGCGGGAGCCCCAGCCACTGTGATGCGCGGGCCGGTGCGGGGACCCCCAACCACCCCGATTAATAGGGATCTTCCGATGCTCCAGTTGTCACTTGGGAGAGCGATGATGGGGGGTACGTTCATTCGACCGGCCACGTCCACGGTGACCTCTCGAATGAACACTCCTAGAAGGGGAGGTGGGGGGCTCCCGTGCCATAGTGCAAGGAGCATTGGCCCAGTGATCCAGAAGGGTCTGAAGGTGTCACGCTTCTAGCTCAACCTTACGGGTTTGATCATGGATCTGTAAGAACACATTCAAGATAAGCATGGCCTTATCATAATGCGAAAGAAAGCAAGAAACTTCGGAATTAGAAAAAATAGTAGAATTACGTTCTTTCCATATAAAAAAAAGGAGCTCCACTTTAAAAGTATGCCACACTTGTGCAAAAGCATGGGGAATGGAAATATAATCCCCAAACAAAACATGTTGCCAAAGAAAAGGAGTTGGGTGAAACAGCCGAAAGAAATTGTGGATCCAGACCCAAATAGCCTGAGCTTTTAGGCAGTACTAGAACAGATGCATAAGCATCTCAATATGCCCACAAAAAGGGAAAAGCCAAGGAGCAATCCTGTAATGAGTTAATCTGCACCCAATAGGGAGGCCTTAAAAGAGCATGCACTAAGAAAAACAGGCTAGCTTGGGCTGAAGGATGGCCTTCCAAACTATGTGAAATCTAGCTTCCTAGGAGGACCATCCAGAGTTGATGAACCACCTAGATTTTAGCAAGGCCACCATTGGAAGCCTGGGGGTGAGAAGAGCATACCCTTTGCTTGGGGAGTAATTTAAGAATGAGGTATCTGGAAACCATTTCAAATCCTTCCACCAAGGCCTGAGAGAGACAATACCCACTTTTTGATCAAGAATTTCCTGATAAGACTCTCTGTCGGCTGAAACAAGCCGAAATTTGGCTTTAGCTTGAGGCCAAGTGAGAAGCATTTTGGACTGCCTGTAAAATATGTCATTAAGAGTGCACAATCCTCAATGATATAACTCAAGGGCATGAACCCAGGGCACTTGGGAAAGTGGAACATCATGAAAATTGATGAGTGGAGACCATTAGATGTTGTGGTCATTAATGGAAAGCCCATGACGGAATCCATTCACTTCCCAAATTAAAAAGGGTTTGAGTGACTCTCAAGCTTTCCATATGCTTTTGACAACAAAGGTGCCCACAATCTTGACCGGGGATTTGAGAATGAGCAGACTGTGAAAATCCAGCCCTTGCCAAGTTTTGCGCCCTTGCAGGGAACCTTGGCAAATACAGTTACGAATAATAAGTTTCCAAGCTTCATTGCCAGTGCAGGCCCGAATGATCCAAAAATAACCAGATTATTACTACCTGATCTCGGACCCTTATAGGCTTTAATTATTTGCTGATAATTTACTCCTTTTAAGTAATCAATTTAAAAATAATGCAAGACAATAATGACAATTGCACACAGAATGATTATGGAGTTCGGCAACTACCTACGTCTCCGGGTTCGTGGTCGAACCGTTCCACTAGTCAAAACTTGTAAGTTACAATAGTACTTTCACAAGAAAACCTAATGGAATTTTACTTGCCTATCAGTACACCATTTCTTCGGATGACAAGGGTGAAAAATAGCACCCGACTTCCACCTTCCTGGCGTACAATCTCCTTCGGCTGTGATCGGCCTTCCCGACGCAAACAATGTGAAGCTAGCACTCCGGTTGAAAATCCAGGATTTGCAAGTAATTGGTGTGGCTCAATGGGCCTATTGGGTAGTTTATAATTTACTCCCAATCACAAATATTTCATCTAATATTGCCTAAAATAATAGGCCAATAGACAATACCTGTTGACACATCCCACAAATAAAAGCTTAACAAATAATAAGCCTGTTGGACTAATGTGTGTGTCCCCACAACAAGCTTAACAAATAATAAGCTTGAGTTGTGTGTGTCCACCGTTCCGCGCTCTAGCAATGAGCTTCTCCGTTGCGCCAGTGTGTGTCCATTACAATAGAATGGGTTCCCTATTTATATAAAATTAGGGCCCAAAAAATATGCAATTACAAATCATCCTTATGCTATTTTTAACCTAACCCATAGCAAGATACATGGGATTAAATCTTAGCATAACAATTGGGATAATATTCGGGTTGTATTTTTAATGGGATTAAAAACCCAAGTTTGGCGCTTAGCATTTTAAATAGGATAAAAATCCCATAAGGAGCGGCATTTGTTGAAAAGAGGGAATAAATCCCAAAAGAGGTGCATATTTTTAAGGTCCCACATGTTGGGCGGTGGGGGATAATGCCTAAGGCTGTAAATAGCCTTTCCACGCATATAAAGTGGTAGACTTAACCGCCCCCATCTCAACCGCTTCATCCTCCTTCTCCACGTGGAAGTTTCCACGCATGGGTCTAATGCCCCCTAACAACCGCTTCACCACCTTCCACATGGTCAAAGCATATGCATTTGATTTGGCAGTTTATACTAATGTTTTAAACATTAATATATATATGAGGCATTTGGAAAGTGGACTTACCAAGATAATATAATTTCGACCAATATAATGTGGTATAGAAATAATTAACTTGGTCCATAGTGTGTAGCCCACTTGTCATCTCCCGATAGGAAAATCGAGTGAATTCGACGAGTGGTGGCAAGCCACGTGTCACAGTGCGATTTGGTCCAATATTGACCAGTTGACCAGAGTTGACTTTCCCGCTGTCTGAACTTTGACCGAACATATCTAGAGCTCCCGATGTCCGTTTGTCGCGTTCTCATAGTCGTTGGAAAGCTCTCGAGATGATATTCTGCACTGACACCATTTAGGGATGTTTAGGGAACTTTCAAAAATGATCCCCTGATCACTGAATGATCCATTTGACAGCCAATGCAGTCCCCTGGCGGCCAATGTCAGTAAGCCCAAGTCCACCAGAATCCCTAGGGAGGAAAAAATAATCCCAGGAAACTCTGTGGAAACCTTTACCAAGCTTCGAGTTAGCCCAAAGGAAATCTTTGAGAAGTTTTTCTAGCTTCTTGTATGAGGCTTTGGCTGGCACCCAACATGAAGAATAGTAAACATGCGTGGTAGCCAAAATCTTGGAGCAAATCTGAAATTTTCCTGCCAGCGAAAGGAGTTTAGTAATCCAGTAATCCAACTTGCGGGTGACCTTTTCAATAACATACTGCCAAGGTTGACTGGGGGCAGCATCAAAAGCAAAGGGGATACCCAAGAATTTAAAAATTTCTCCATGTTGGATGTACTTCCAATCAAAATGATTAAGCCAACCAGGCTTGGGGAGAAAATATTACCTGAAGCACTGGGTCTTACACCATTGGATACTGGAACCTAAAGCTAAACAATACGTTTCTAAACATTGCATGGAATTGGTAATATTAGTTTCTTCCTCCAAGAGCGTGAGGAAGGAGTCATCCACAAAATTCCCATTCATAAGCTAAAGGGGAGTCGAGGAAGGGAGCTGAATTCCACGCACAAGCCCATGGTATCGAGCATGGGCAAGGAGAAACCCAAAACCTTCAGCGACAAGCACATATAGAGCAGGTGCTAAAGGAAAACCTTTCCTAATAGAGCAAAATATCCCAAACTACTCAGAAGTATGACCATTTATATATAGAGAGGCAAAGGCATCAACTAAAAGCATTTTGATAGAGGCGATGAAGACCGAACTGAAGCCTAATGCTTAAGAATCACCAAAATGAAATTCCATTCAATCCTGTCGTAAAATTTTTAAAATTCAATTTTGACAAACATGGCAGATTGCTTAGAGGTTCTAGCCCACTCCATGCCTTCCCAAACAACCAAAATATTATCCAGAATGTACCTGATCTGTATGAATCCAATCTGCTCAGGACTGACGATAACTAGCAAGATGGGCCGAAGCCAAAGAGCTAAAGCCTTAGCTATGATCTTATATGAGATATTGAGCAAGGTAATCAGCCACCAATTGCATATGAGTTCTGGGTCTCTCACTTTAGGGATGAACTTTATGTGACCCAGATTAATAAGGGTGCTGAGGGACCCTAAGTGGAGAGCTTCAAGATATATTTGAAGCAGATCCCGAACCACCATGTCCCAAAGGGCTTTGTAGAACTCGCAAGGATATCCATCTATGTCAGGAGCTTTGTCATTGGCCATGAGGGAGACAGATGCATATAAATCCTCTAAGGTAAGCATTCTTTCATAGACAACCCATTGTGCATGGGAGAGTTTACATGGAATAACCGAGAGGCATTTAGCAAGTGCGACTTGTCGCTCAGGAGACTCCTCCTGGGCTTTGAAAACCTGAACATAGTGCCTAACAAAGGCTTGGACCATCTGAGGAGTGTCTGTAATCTGATCACCAGCATCAACAATAGCAGAGATTTGTTTGTTTATGTGTTTGGCTTTGAGCTTCTGGTAAAACTCTTTGGTGTTACGGTCTCCAATTTTAAGCCAATGCAGCCGAGCTTTGATCTGAGCACCCCGCATTGTGTAATCATAAGCAATGTGGATTTGTTGCCACAATTTAGCAACTTGGAGTTGCAAAGCCACATTGAAAGGAGCCTGAGAAAGTGCCACCATGGAGCGGCTCAGCTCGGCAGAGGTGGTGGAGTAAGCTTTCCGCCGAAATTTAGCGAGCTGGACACCATACATCTGGAGGAATTTAGTTAGCCAAATTATAGCGTCCTTCCACCAGCTTATCCATCCAACCTTACCAAGAGGGCGAGGTGTGAGGTTCCAAATTTGGTGAATGTGTGCCAATGTGGGGTTATGATGCAATAAAGCAGTATTTAAATAAAACTACATTTTTTTAATCTATGGCAATTGAAAATTCCATTCAATACGGAACCGGATTGGAATGTGGTCGGAAAGGACAAAGGCCGCCAAAGCTTCCACCGAAAGAGAATAACAGCTAGCAAATTTAAAGAAAGGATGTAAAGAGATCATTGCACAATCTAGCCTTTTAAAAACCCAATCTTGGCCATTTCTGAGATTAGATCAAGTGTACCATGGTAGCGTATTGGTGTGACGCGAAAAATTGGGGTCATAAAACCCAAATTTATTGCGCATGTAAAACCAAGCCTCCCTTTCACCAGTTGGCCACCTCATGGGTAAAAGACCCAGTTTATCATTGGGTTGCTCCACCATATTAAAATCCCCATTAATCATTCAGTGCATAATTAGAAGGTCGTCAGCCACCCACCTCCAAAGTGATGTCCTTTTTGACGCGTCATTAGGTGCATAAACATTTATAATCCTAAAGGAGAGATTTTCAATATTGAATAGCACCCAGAGAATACGGTTGTCAGGGTCACATCCATGATTGACGTAATGTGGCCGCAATTTCAGAGAAATTAAATGTGATCGTTCCACCTCTGCCATCAGCATGGTTGCTAGAGATAGCTAAACTGTCAAGCCAAATAGTCTTGGCAATAGAAACAAGTAAAAAGCTTGAAACTTTGATTTCCTATAAACATAGAATATCCATATTTAGGAAGCTTTTCCTAAAATCTCGCACAATGTATTTGTGAGTGGGGTCTATGAGAGCCCCCACATTCCATGAGTAGTAATTCATGAGGAAACATTATCAAGATGCATCTCTGAGTCTAGCTCACTCAAACCATCAAGGGCTCCAAAACTGTTCTGCAAAAACCATTGCTAGTTAACTAAGAAAAAATAAGATAGTTGAGCAGCCCACCAGTTGGTAGGGCTATACTCCCCTTCCTCGCACTCATGAGGAGGGCTACGAGAATTCCAAACTGCTTTCTTTCATGGAGAAACGACTTTGTTAGGTACGAGTAACGGTTGAATTCGACCCTCATGCTAAAAAATAGCAAGCTGAGAGCTTGAGGCCAAAGGTTCCAATTTACTTGAAGAACCAACCATACTGCCAACCAATACCTTCATGTGGGATAGAGGCAACTTGGTATCTGAAGGTTTCTTTGCAGTTGAGTTGGAAACAATTGGAGGCACCTTGCCGGCTTGAGCAGTTGAACCATGTTGTGAAGGCCCGATATGAGCGGCCTTGCTCTTGTTGGTTTTACGGCCATCCATAGTGTGCCAGCCCTCCTCCTCAAGTTGAGGGTGTGGATCTCCTGTTGACTTTGAAGCGGCATGGTGAGCGGCCAACAAGGGATAGTCCCTAATTTTATGCTCACAAGATTGACAGCAAAAACAAGTATTCGGAAGGTTGATGTATACCACCTTCTAAGAAAAATATACATCACTAACCTGAATGGCAATCGATTCTTTCAGGTCCTTTGAAAGGTCCAGTTCAATGCAAACCCTTTTTTGTGGATAAGCTGCAAAGAACCTAGAAGGCTCTGTATAAATAACATGACCGAGAGTTGCAAAAATACATTCTAAGAAATACCAACAAGGCATAGGAAGCCTTCGGAATTCAACCCAAACGGGGACTTTAAGGGCCGTTTGGTCAGAGACAACAAAGTCTCTAGTCCAAGTTGACAAAACCAAAAGGGAGCTTCTCACATACCAGGTTTGTTGCTTATTCAGAATAATGGAAGCATGGCTAGGGTCAACAAATCGAAGTAAAAAAAACCACGGGTTAGGTTCTGGATGGAATCCAGCTTAATACCGTGCGCCATCCAAGCAGATTGGACCCAAGATTTAAGCATACTTTCAAAGGGAGTCCTTCCCACAAAATATCCTATTAAACAGAATTGTTCTAGCGATTTCCAGGTGGAATCAAATTTTGAAAGTGGTAAAACAATATCAGGGAGAGAATCGTTACCTCGTAGAATACTTTCGGCACAAACTTGTGAGAGCGCTTCCCTGGAGCCATTATTCGCAATCTCACCGCTCTCCATCGTAGTTAAAACAACTAGACAAGAGTCATTCGGAGTCATATTTAAATCCCACCAAGTGGTGAGGCTCTAGAAAATAGGCCGAATAAATGTGCTAATGGCAATAGATCTCTCATTGCAAATGAACTCGTTGTTTGCGGCATGCAAAACCCTAGTTTCGCAATCAAGAATAAGTTGTATTTTCAAGGAAGTCACACAAAAAAGTGCACTTTCCCACAATTCATACTTTACCATTATTTCCTTCCTCAAATCTAATAATTGGTGTACATGGATGGATTATTTCTTTATATGCAACCTCTACAGTTCTTCAAAACTAAGATTTTATTCATTTAGTCTCTATGTGTTACGCTTCTCAAATAATTTTATTCTCATCTTCTATTCACTTTAGTTTACTTTTCTTTTATCCATTCCAATTTTTTCTATGCACACCCTTTTAACCCTATTGATTTCTCCATTCCATCTTTGTGGTATGATTTCTAGAAGATATATATTTTCTTGAGCCTAGTTGTGTGTATTGGGGTGAGTTGTAGAGAAGAATTAAATAATAATATATCAAGCCAACATTACATGAAAAAGACTTAGTTGTCAGGTATAGTCCAATACAGTGTTTTCCAAGCATATTGTGCCTACATATATGTATAAAAAGGTGGCATTGTGTCGCATGCATAGTTAAAAAGGGGTATTTTAGTTTTGTTTCTTTATGGTTGCAATAGAAAGACATATATGTTTTTTTTATTTTCCTTCTCCCAAATCTATTTTTGCAAAGTTTCTCAAATGTCTTTGTGTCTTAAGCTACATTAGCCTTAATAAATATTTAGAAACTTGAATAGCTTGAGTTTGAGAAATGGAAATTAAATCATATTTAAATGGAGGGAAGGTGTTTATTATCTATTTCAGTTAGGGGAGTCTGCAAAATATTAGTATAAATATTTTGTTTGATGATTTAGTGTTGTTAATCACATTCACAATACAAAAATTGTGGTGTAGATGTAGAATAAGGAATTATAGCCCAAAGAAGAAAATCCTAAAAAATGAGATTGGTGGTGGTGATTTTAGATTAGGTCATTGCGTATTTACATTGTGTATATTGTAAAATTGTAGCTAAACCTCTAAAAGTTGACGTAGATCTGGCTGGAAAAGAAAGGAAAACTTGTAGATTTATAAACAATAAAAAAATCAGAGAAAATAATATAAATGATTATCTATTATCAGAATAGATTACAATGCAAAAGAATAAATTATTAATGAGAACCAAAACAAAAAAAAGAGTGCATTTAAAAGAGGCAGTGACGACAAATTAATCTACAATTTACAAGGCTTAAAATAAACATTGCAGTTTAAAAGAGACATTGTTGTTTGCTTGAGTTAGCTTAAAAGGTTTTCCTATGATTAGGGAGGAAACAAAAACTAACACTAACACCCCCCTTAAGTCTAAATAAGGAGACAGAAAAAAGGAAAGATGGAAAACCTTGTGGGAATAAAACCCCCCTCAAAAAAATATACACGAACTATGCATGAGAACAACTGTGTTGCAGTGTTCTTCACCCCAAGAAGATCTTGCAAAATGTGAAACTTCTGCTCAGTGAATGTCTTTGTGAAGATGTCGGCAGATTGTTTTGAAGTGGCACAGTACTGCAAGTCGATGACTCCATCATGTATCAATTCACGGATGAAGTGCATGTGGATCTCAATTGTTTTTGTCCGTTGTCACTATATGGGATCTCTGTAACACTTCAATGTACTTTGATTGTCACACCAAATGACATTCATATGATGAAAGAGGATACCAAGCTTAGTTATGAAGTTTTGCAACCAAATGGCTTGAATGGTAATGTTGACTGCGCCCCTATATTGAACCTCTCTTGATGATAAAGCAATGGCAGATTGCTTTTTACTTGACCAAAAAATAGGGCATGATCCCAAACTAAGGACATATCTTGAAGTGAACTTACAATCAATGTTGTCACTAGCTCAGTCAGAATCAATGTAGCCAATGAGATCCAAAATACAACCTGTTGAATAATGAATTCCATAGAAAATAGTTCCCCAGACATATCAAATTATATGCATGGCAGCCTTCCTATGTAGCTCACATGGCTCCTGCATGTATATGAAAACAACCCCCACTCCATATGAGAGATTTGTATGAGAGTGAGTGAGATAAAGAAGACTCCCCACAAGCTGAGGAAATTGTGTGGAATCAACCAGTGGTGTATCTTTTCCATCTTCAAGCTTTACCCCCGATAAGAAAGGTGTGCCTGTTGGCTTGCAATCATTCATGTGAAACCGAACTAGAAGATATCTCACATGCTTGGATTGAGAAACATTTATTCCTGATTCATTATGGTTGATTTTAAGTCCGAGGTAAAATTGTAGGACACCCATGTCCATCATGGAAAATCTATCATGCAAAGAAGATTTAATTTCAGCAATGGTTGTGGTTTAACTACCTATTATTAGTAGATCATCTACATAGAGCATTATGATAAAAAAAAGAGTCATTTATTCTCATCATATAAAAATTTTGATCAAATTTGCATCGTATGAAATTATGAGATAGGAGATAAAAGTCCATTTTAGCATACCAAATGTTGGGCCCCAAAATATTGGATAAGGATGAAAAGGTGCATGGGAGCGCGGGACCTAGTTGAAGAAGGGCACACGGGGTTAAAGATGTTTAGGGAAGGGTTATAACAGTGTTTTACAAAACATGCAGCGCGTGCAAGGTAGGACAGGTTTTGGACTCAGCCACAATCAGTGTCCCAGGCAACACACGAGAAAAGCACGACCCTTGTGGATAAGGTGTCAACTTGACGACTAAAGGATCAAAAAGGGAATATTCCAAGAATGCGATGGAAGGTTCTAGAGGAAAATCATTATAAAGAGTGGAGAGCTCAGATCTGAGAAGGCCTGCTCTCATGGAGGACCACTTCGACACTTGGCAATTGATCTATAGCTCTAGGAAGGCATGGTGGTGGTTGTTAAGGTTATAAATACAAGGGCCCAATAGAAGAAAAAGGAGATTCGAAAGAGGTTGAAAGGAATTGAAGAGAGGTGAAGCTCTATAGAAATATATTTAAGAGTTATAGGGGTTGGGGATTATGAGAATATAGGAATCATGACACATTTAGAGGGATGGGTCTGCATTCATTTTTGTAATATGATGAACCTAGTATAGTTCTGATGCATGACTTAGATCTGCATGGTTATATGAGGATCTTTTATGACCTCAAGGGATGTAATGTGGTTATTGAATATGTTAATATGAATATAAGGATCTGTTATGAATCATATACACATTTAGGAGTATAATGTTTGTGCATTTCCTTTCTGTATGAACCACTTCCATATGTTGCTTCTTATTTCTCTTTTCTAGATGCAATGAGATGACAACTCATTCTAGGTTCTTAGAATGTTGTATATTTCTTTTTTATTCTTCTGCATTTGATTATCTGTCATAAGATGGTGCATTCTCACAATAATCACATAAAGGAGAGACTCAATGCATGCACGTGCCTTGGGTGAGCACCCAGTCCCCAATGGGTGATACTCCAGTGTGCATGGGATTAGACTATTCATCTAAGGGTATAAAATATAACTACATCTTGGTTCCATTGTCGGAACATATTTTCAAAGTTTTTGTGAGAAATGGCATGCATCTTTTCCCCTATGATGCGTGATGACATAGCTTCTGAGCTTGGAAAATGTTGAAACATGGTTCAACAGCATGAAGGATGAGTTTGCTCAAAGATTCAGCACTGGACCTGAGTTCGATGTGCGTAGATGGGTAGAAGAGAACCTATACCATGAGTTGTATGAGACATTATTTTGTTGTTTTCCAGTAGAACTATATGAATGGCTTTCAACATATGCATCCAGATCAAGATAGTACTATAGATCATGCATGTGGACCCAAGATGACTATCAGAGGCTGCAAGATGTAGATCTAACTTGGACGCATGATGTTGATCACTAGTGGAAGAGAGTGTTGACTAGTTATACTCTTGAATACACCATTTCTATGTATTATTTCCCAGAAGTTGTTGAGTTTGAGTTTATGAGGGAACCCAAAGGATCATTTTTGTGTGTTATTGCTTTGGCTATGAAGATCTTGGTCATTACCTTGAGTTTAGAAGCATTCCCTATGGCCGACTAAAGCTTCTCTAACTGTTGGGAGAGGAAACTAGGGTGGAGGAAGATGGTAAACATTGCGGCTGAAAAGGAAAGCGAGGAGAGACAAATAAAGTATAGCGAAGCTCGTGAAAGGGATATGACTAGACAATGCAAGGTTACAATTGTGATGGATCTATGGGGGAAGATGTTGCGCGAAGGAGTTGAGGTTCATGCATAGGACGTGGAACCTGAGCAGCCTGTGTTACCCCATCTTGGCAACCACCGGAGAGAGGCCCCTTTAGCTTCTAATGAGATTTCATCACATGGAGAAAGAAGAGCCGTCGGCGCACATCTAAAACCACCTAGCGACCAACCCCTGGCACTTGGTTTTCTAGATCAAGGGAGAAGTATTGTTAACCCAGTTGGTATCGATGGGAGTAACCGATCTATGCCCAGGAGATATAATTTCTCATTTGGAACATCCATGGTTGCGCAATCCATTCCTAAATTTGGAGGAATCTTTAGACAAGGTACGAGTATGCAAGGTTTAGGTATCGTGTCTGGGAGTGGTGTGGGACATACAACTGGTAGTGGGAAAATATCGTAAACCATCGGTGTGCAGTTTAGTGGGACATCGGGAACACTAGGCGCGACCACTTCAGGTCCTTTTTCGAATGTAGGAGGTGGATCTGGTGGAGGAGGAAACACCAGAGGGAACCAAGGCTCTAGATCGGGAGGACAAGGACCCCAGCCACCTCCCCAAGTATTTTTTGAGATGTCTTTGCACTTACTATACTATAGGGGTATTGAAGATGCTACAGAGCATGTGCATAAGTGTGAATTACTATGGCATGTAAAAGGGATCACTACCCCGAAGTGGAAGGCAAGTCAGTTTGCAACAATGTTACAAGGGCACACATAGTTGGTATAGGAAGTATGACCCCCATCAGATGGTGGTAGACTACACTGCATTGAAGAACACCTTCTTAGAAGAGTTCCATATCCTTGAGTTTGAGTAGAAGAGCATCAACGCTCTGAAGGAGATCCAATAGGGAATGGTAGAGAGTGTGCGGGAGTATGATGCACATTTCAAGACTCTCTTATCTAAACTATCCTATGACATTCATCCTTCTCAACATGCTCAATGGTTTTTCAGAGGATTGATAAAACCATTTAGAAGGGCTCTGTCACACAAGACTTTCATAGACCCACCCGAGGCATTGGAAGCTTCCCTACGCACAAAAGTTGTTGGGAGCATTGATACTGGTGTTAGTCCTTTTATAGAGGCTCAAATTGTTGCAATGGCCAAGCAGTTGGAGATAGTTGTCTGTAAACTCAATGCATATGAGGTTCATAGTGGGCTTTGGTGTATAGACTGTGAAGTAGAGGGACATGCAAAGTATAGTTGCCCTCAGAAGTTGATATGCGCTATGGTGGTATACTATGATATTTTCCATGGGGATCATGATGCAAGTAGGTGCCCTCTACTCCAGCGTGTAATCCACAAGAATTTTTCTCACTATTCTAATATTTTTACCTATACGACCCATGATACCAAGGATTGTAGACTGATTGATCATATCCGTGATGCTATTGATCTGGGTGTGTGCCACACTAGCCTTGCAAGTAGTTCCAAGGATGATGACCATCGTTATGAAGGGTACTCAGATGGAGGAATGCGTGGAAGAGGTTTTCGCGGAGGATTTCATGGCCGTAGTAACCGTGGTAGAGCACGAAGTGATTTACTATGAGGAACCTATTATAATTGTGGATTTACAGAGCATTACAAATGTGAGTGTCATGATTTGTTACAATGCTCATGGTATAGAAAGAAACACAAGTACGAAGAGTTTCTAGAACTTTATGATGATATGAACTAGCAGCACCAGAAAGAAAAAGGCACTGGGATGGTGAGCATCAAGAAGGCCAATTCATAGTAGATGCCAAGAGTAACGCGTGAGTTAGGGCTAGAACCTGTGTTGGTGACGACGTGAGCAGAGGCCGCGCGCACCAGGGAGATACCAAGACAAAGGACATTGGTTTCAAGAGAGGAATTAATACATGGAAAATATCCAGACCCTGCTCATCAGAAGGAGGTGTATCAAGAAACTATGGACGTGATTCAGAGTTTACAAGGGGAGATCTAATGTCTAAAGGAGCAATTGAGGCAGTTGGAGCAAAGGAATAATTTCAAGGCTCCAAAGGATGACCTGGATGAGGTCAAGGAAGTATGTAGGATGTTAAGGAAAGAGAATATTATTCCCTTGTTAGGAGAATGGCTGAGGGAGAAGGTACCACATGCCGAAGTAGAGCGTGAAAGGTAGGTTTTGCATACAAACCTTCCTCCTCACAGCCTTGACTATTAAAAGGAGATTACTTTGAATGTGGTTTTTGATGGATGGATTCTAAGTAACATCCTTATCAATATGGGAGCAAAGGTCAATGTTCTTACCTTAGATGTCTGGCATCAGATGGGAAGGCCTTCGTTACAATCATCTTTGAATGGGATGTATATGGTAAACAAAAATAAGGCAATGCCCATTGGATTCCTAAAGGATACAATTATCACCATTCGAGGGGCCAAGTTCACTAGAGACTTTGAAGTCTTGGTGCTTGCCAAGGTAGACAAATTTCCAGTGTTACTTGGGTGCCCATGGTGTTACAAGAACAATGCCGACCTGCAGTTTAACAAAGGGTATATCAGATTTGAAAATAAGGAAGAAAGGGTGATCATTCCTTTAATAGATGGGAAGTCAATGCCCTATACTGAGCCCTTAGGAGAAGAATTCCTTGATAGAATCTATGTGCGCTCCATCAGAGATCCTGAGATAATTCATCCCACAGAGGGATTTATCCAGTTTGAAGATGCTCAATCCTTGAGTGATACCACTAGTGTGGCATGCGACAATTGGGTGCATGGGACATATGAGTTGATTGGGTGACAGATGAGAGGATATGTAACAAGGGTGAAGAAGGCACACTTAATCAAGTGCCTAGGAGGAAAGAAGTTTCCAAGTTATTCTAGGGGAGCATATCCTGAAATTTTCTTGCATGAAATGGAAGATCAGTGGAAAAATGAGGATGAGAGGAGGGGAATGATCAATTATAACCTACTCAGAACTAGAGCGCGCTAGTGAGCTACACATCATAAGAATCTCCTAGAGTGGCATGAGGTAAGAATCACATTCTCAATAAGGTTCTCAAGGATAAATGCTCCCATGGTCATACAAGACTACCATGGTAAAGAGACTACTTCATTTCACATCTAAGCATGTGAGAAGGCCTAGATGGGAAGCGTAAAAGTGTTACCGTCTTTGTTATGGGTGCATAATTTTTATTCCATCTTACAAGATTGTGCACATGTATGGTATACTCATTCAGAGATGCGTTGTCAAACGGGGAATTGGTAGGAGGTGGCGGCTGATTTCATTCAAGCTTTTGAGTATAGGAGTACTAAGCCATCAGTAGATAAGGCGTTGCAAGTAATCAAGCACCTTACAATGGGAGATAGTGTTATGGTAGAGGATAGGCTACTAGAATTACTAGGTGAGCCTTATTTGGAGACATGCCTCAATGAAGAAGAATAAGAGGAAGTACAGCTTGAGCGCACGTGCATGGAAAAAGAAAAAGGAAAAATGGTCTATGTAGTAGATGGAGAAGAAATGGAAACTTTTAATGTTAGCCATTCAGAAGGTATGCGCAAAGTCATAGACAATGCTGATAAGAGAGCACGCGCCTACCATGAGCCCTTGAAAACAAATAAGGTTAACATTGGGACAAATACAGAACCTAAGGAAGTTATCATTGGGGACTATTGGTCAGAAAAATAAGTTTCTAAGGTCATTAATCTGTTACATGAGTTCCAAGAATTATTCCCTCATGGATACCATGAACTCAAAGGCGTCCACCATTCTTTAGGGGAGATGAAGATCAAGTTGAAGGAAGGTGCGTGCCCAATTTGGAAGAGGCCTTATCGGATGAATCCAAATTTACGCGTATGGGTCAAGGAAGAAATAGACAAGATGATAACATCTGGTATCATTGAGGCAGTGGAAGAATCAAAATGGATAAGCCTAATGGTCATCAATATCAAGAAGGATGGAAGGATAAGAATTTGTGTTGACTACAGGGATCTGAATGCAGTATGTGTCATTGATCCTTTTCCAACCCCCTTTACTGAAGAAATTTTGGAGGGAGTAGCCGGGCGTGAAGTCTACTCTTTCATGGATGGGTTCTCAGGGTATCACCAAGTCAGGATTGCAAAGGAATACCAGAGAAAGACAAATTTCACCACTGAATGGGGAAGTTTTTCCTACACGGTTATGCCTTTTGGATTGAAGAATGTGCCTATTGTGTTCTCATGCATCATGGTACAAGCATTTCAGGACTTCATCCATAAATTTCTTCAAGTTTACCTAGATGACTGGATTGTGTATGGATTGGTGAAAGACCATTGTGACAATTTAAGATTAATGTTTGAGAGATGTCAGCAATTGAGGATATCCCTCAACATTAAGAAATGTGTCTTTGCTACTCCATTTGGAACCTTGTTAGGACATATTATATGAAAAGAAGGATTACTAGTAGATCCCGCCAAAGTTGCAATTATTGTGGGATTAGGGGAGCCTACTTGTCAAAGTGGAGTGTGCAGATTCTTTAGACATACAGGGTACATAAATTCATTAAGGGGTATGCAATGATTGTCATGCCCTTAGAGGAATTGTTAAAACACAACATTGCCTTTCATTAGGGGGAAGCGCAGCGGAAGACATTTGACACTTTGAAGGATAGGCTTGTCATGGCACCCATTTTACATTTTCCTTCTTTGGATAACCCTTTCCATGTATATGTTGATGCCTCAGGGATAGCCATGGGAGTAGTACTAGCACAACCTAGTGAGGGAGTTGTTGATCATCCCTTGTGTTTTACAAGTAGAAAGTTGACACCAGCAGAACATAATTACATAAATACTAAGCATGAAGCATTGTCTATGATCTACGCATTGCACAAGTTTAGACAATATCTATTGGCAACACCATTTATATTCTACACAGACCACATGGCATTGAAATACTTAGTCAAAAAGCCCATGCTGCAGGGGTGCATATGTCGTTGGATCCTATTATTCCAAGAGTTTGAATTCACAGTGGTTGTAAAACCATGAAAGAGAAATTCAGGACCTGACCACTTATCAAGGATTAACTCAGGGGAGGACGCGCAAAGCATTGAGGATACCATGTCAGACACAAAATTGTTTAGGTTGCAAGGCGCACCCTCAGACTTTGAAGATATCGCAGTGTTCTTAAACACAGGTGTGGCGTCGGAAGGAGTGAAGGCTCTGGAGAGAAAGCAGTTAGCAATACGTACCGCACCCTACATGTTGATTAGTGGATACCTATATAAGTTAGGTCGTGATGAGGTTCTGTGCTAATGCGTATTGGAGCATGAGCACATGAAAATTATGGAGGAAGCACATGGTGGGATTGTAGGAGGACACTATGCAAGAAATGCTACTCTGTGGAAGATTTTATTAGCAAGCCTTTGGTGGGAAACCATCTACAAGGATTGTATTGAGTTTTGCAAGGCCTGTGACCATTGCCAGTGCCTTGGCAAACCTGGAAAGAGAGATGAAATGCCTTTGCGACCAATAACCAGTGCTGAACCATTTGAAAAATGGGCAATCAACTTTGTAGGGCCAATTTCGCTAGCTACACGAAGGACTAGTTCGTGATATATCATTACTTGCACTGATTACTTAACACGATGGGCAGAGGCAGTGCCTACAAAGGATTTCACTGCAGTGACAGCTGCTAGATTTTTATGGGAGAACATAATCAGCAGGTATGGTTGTCCTTTAATTTTAACAAGTGATAGAGGTACACACTTTCTCAATGAAACATTTAGGATTATGTTAGTAGAATTTATGGTGGCCCATCACAAGACTACCCCCTATCACCCTCAAGAAAATGGAATTGTTGAGGCATTTAGCAAGATACTAAGTCGCACGTTGACTAATATCGGTTACGTTGGAAGACATGATTGGGATGACAAAGTATCAACCGTCTTATGGGCATACAGGACAACCTACAAAAGGTTGAACAAGGCAACACTGTTTCAATTGGTGTTTGGTGCAAAGGCTTTTCTTCCAGTTGAATTCATGTTACCATCTCTACATATAGCACGCAGGAGGGTTAGTTGATGAGCAAGCGCTAGAAGAAAGGATTGATAAGTTGATGCAGTTAGACGAAAGGTGATCACTTGCTAGATGGAGTCAGAAGAAAAAAAAATCAAGACAAAAATCATGACATGATCATCATATCAAGAACAAGAAGTTTGAGGTTGGGCAGATGGTGTTGTTGTATGACTCCAGGTATTTGTGCCATCTTGGGAAGTTAAAATTCCATTGGTTAGGACCCTATATCATCTCATACATTCTTGAATAAGGTGTTTTCCAGTTACAAGCGTTGGATGGGACAAGATTACTAGGTCATTTCAATGGGAGTAGGCTAAAGCCATACTATAAATAAGTTCTTGGTGTTTGTAATAAGGCAGTATTACCAGCTAGCCTAGAATTTCCCTTTATGCTTTGTCTTTTCTTGTGTTTCCCTTTCTCATTGCTTGTTCCTTTCTTTTTGTTTCATTTTGCACCTTGTGTGCTTATAACCACATTATTTTTCCAAGGTTGTGTATGCGCAGAGGACTGCGCATCTATTTTAGTGTGGGGTGGAGTAAGGAGTAATGCAAAGTATAAGTCTGTAATACAAGTTAAGTGGCCCAATAGAAGGAACCGACTAATGTTGAGAAACCACTTGAGGAAATGGTGGATGATAAATTATGGTGTCAAGGAGGCTGTAACAAAGACCACGTACAGAGGATGAAGATTGCAGGAACAACATGAGGTAGGCGAGGGAAAAAATCGTGCAAAGGAAAGAATAAGTGCCTTCGGTGTTGTTGATGCGCACGTAAGATTCTTCAGTCCTTTTGGATTTGTGTGCACTAGAAGGTTGTAAAGGATTTTTTATGCAGGATGTGGCATGAGTAAGGGCACTTAAAGTCAGCTCGGTGGAAAAATCCACATTTAGTGTCAAGTACGGAGGTAGGTGGTATAACATTTAATACTGGAAAGAAGGAAAGACTATAAATATGAATTCAGGCACATCATTATTCTACCTTGTGATTACGAAGTGAAAGAAGATCTTGTGAACTAGGGCATCTAGAGAGAAATTTGTGTGAAGAAATAAGAATCCAAGGAATTTGAGTGTGCAACTAGAGTAGATCTGCAAACCAGAAGGAAGGAGTACACGAGTGTGGGGAAGGTTGTGTGAAGAGCACTATCTCGTGGAAGGTTTTCTTGGTTAGGGTTTGGCAACTAGGGCACGAAGAAAGAAGGGATTCATTCTAGGAGTTGAAGCTTTGGAGTGAGCTTTAGGATTGAGCAGAGTAGCAGATCAAGAGGAAGGATTTTTAAGTTTAGCTCAATCAAAAGAATGGCACTAAAGAAACTAACCATTTCACCGAAAAAAATAAAGGGAAAGAAAAATGTTACCATTGTGAGCTCAAACAACGAATGGTATGCAGAGATGTAGTAGCCAAACGGGGTATTTAAGGAAAATATTGGGAGTCACACTTACAAAAGATGGCTGTGAGCGATTATAGCCATCGCATGAGCACAACTGAGAAGGAAATAACGCTAGAATTGGTCCAACAACTAATAAAAGGACACCATATGGGATTCCCATTTACAATGATGAGGTGAAGGTCAAAATAGAGAAGGTTGGTTTATTACAATTATACGAGTTGCCATACTTTGGCAAGCCTTAGCACCTTTATCAATGGTTGAGTTGTAATGAAGGATCAGGATTTTAGGAGGAGTGCATCACAAGAACTGATATCCAAGTTCATAGGCCTCAAGGTGAAGGGGATGATTTGACCAACAAGGTGGCTATCAAGGAAGCCACAAATACAAAGGGTCAAAGGACGTCCCAAAATTCCATAAAGGAACTGTAGGCATAGATAAGAAGGGGATGATACTTTGACTTAGAATAAAGGAGAGAAGTAGAGAGAGAAGTGGTGGGAATTATCAAGAAGTTGGTGGAACAAGAGGTAGAACGCAATGCGGATGAGGTGCTGAAGGAAGTTGAGGAGGAAAGTATAGGAAAATAATATGGTAGCATGGGGGTAGATCCATGTTTGACTCTAAGGTTTCCAAAAGCCACACGCATAGGGAGAAAGAGCATAGAAGCAACACAAATTCAAAGAATTATCTACATTAATTATCCAAACAAGGTGTTACACACGTGCTTTCAAAACATCATACCATCGAAACAACTCTTGGCCATGACTTCATTTGATGAGGAAGGTGCATACCCTCAAACGAGGAAAATATTATCATGGGCATTTGAGTCCCACATTGATGAGCCCAAATTTGAAATAAGCCAAGGAGCATTTATGAAATTTCCAAAAACAAAAGAAAAAAACCCCTTGGTGAATGCTCTACAATTATTAGATGAACAAAGCTGCAACGTGCTCAATAAAGTTTTAGTTTAGGTTGAAGCCAAAGTCTTCGAAAGAAATGACAGGGTGAAGTTCCTAGAAGTAGAGCTAGAGAAAAAGGAGGAGGAGATCCTTAAGAAAAGCAAGGACCTGAATCAGGAGGAGCTAATCAACGCTTAATTAAGTTGTGAGTTAAAATACGAGAAGCAAAGGGTGCGTGAGGAATATAAGAAAATATATATGATCACAGATGTCATTGTCTTGAAGCATCTAGAATTAACACCGCCCACAAAAAATATGGATCAACCTTATAGTGTCTAGAGGACTTGACCCACATACTCACTATGGAGAGGATGCCACTTTCCTTAGAATCCATAGAAGAGGCATTGGCGTGCCAAGAAAAAGAGAATAAGAGGAAGGCTGTGGAAATTGTTGCTCAGTTCAACAAGATCCTTGCCGAAGTAAAATCCGCCACACAAGTTGCTGAGGCTACCTATGATAACTAATGGATAGGGATAGAGTGGAAAGTATCTTGGTTTCCACCCATGAAGTGAAACTCAAAGAGTTCCAAGGAACAAGGGTAACAGGGATGAGTGAGTAGCTAAGTGGAAAAGAAATAGGCCATTGAGAGGGGCTCAATCAAGAACTGGCTAATTGTACCCCCAAATCACTCGGAGGATGGATGTGCTTGAGGATTTGGGAAAACAACTAGAGGGGATCGTGGAGACAATGAGTGCTAAGGGAGAGGAGATGAATTTTGAAGAAATGAGTGCCTTGGTGGGTGACCTCTGTCACCAAGTCAAAACAAGGTTGACGCTTGGGGAAAGTTAGAAGTAGAATTAGGGAAGGATTTCTCTCTCCTCTTACAGAAATAAACAAGTTCCCCATTATTTCATTCTTTTCCCCATTTCTTCATTCCCTTATTCTTTCTTTCCAACCATTATAAGGATTCACCATTTTTTATTTTTTGAAGAGTGTTTTCGAGCATGGAGAACATGTGTAGTGTGGGGTGATGTTGGACCCTGGAATAGTGGCTAAGGATGAAAAGGCACATGGGCATGTGGGACCTAGTTGAAGAAGAATGCATGGGGTTGAAGGCACACATGGAAGGGTTCTAGCAAGGTTGTACAAAACATACAACGCTCGCGTGCAAGGTAGGACAAGTTTTGGCTTAGCCGTAGTCATCGTCCCAGATAACACACGATAAAAGTGTGACCCTTGTGGATAAGGTGCCATCCTAGCGACTAAAGGATGAAAAATGGAATATTTCAAGCACGGGATGGAAGGTTCCAGAGGAACATCATTGCAAAGAGTGGAGAGCTCGGATCTAAGAAGGTATTGTCCCATGGAGGACCACTTCGACACTTGGCAACTAATCTAAAACTCTAGGAAGGCATGGTGGTGGTTGTGAAGGTTATAAACACAAGGGCCCGATATAAGAAAAGGGAGAGTCAAAAGGGTTCAAAAGGATTTGAAGAGAGGTGAAGATCTACAAAAATATAATGGAGAGTTCTAGGGGTTAGGGATTAGGAGAATATAGGAATCATGGCACATTTAGAGGGATGGGTCTACATTCATTTTTGTAATATGATGAACATAGTGTAGTTTTAATGCATGACTTGGCTCTGCATGGATATATGAGGATTTGTTATGACCTCAAGGGATGTAATGTGGTTGTTGAATCTATTAATATGAATATAAGGCTCTGTTATAAATCATATATGCATTCAGGAGTATAATGTTTATGAATTTCCTTTCTGTATGAACCACTTCCATATGTTACTTGTTATTTCTCTTTTTCTAGATGCAATGAGATGAAAACTCATTCTAGGTTCTTATAATGTTGTATAGTTCTTTTCTATTCTTCTGCATTTTATTATCTGTCATAAGATGGTGCATTCTCATAAGACTCACATAAAGGAGAGACTCGGCGCCCACGTGCACCTTGGATGAGCGTCTAGCACCCACTGGGTGATAGGTCGGTGCACATGGGATTAGATTATTAGTCTAAGGGTATAAAATATGACTACACCAAGCTCTAGGTGCCTTCTTGAGGCCATAGAGTGACTTCTTGAGTTTTCATACTAAAGATGAATTTTGTACATACCCTTGTGGTTGCTCCATGTAGATTTATTCCTTGAGATCACCACGAAGGAATGCATTCTTCACATCCATGTGGTGAACCTCCAACCTTCTTGTTGCTGCAATTTCAAGAGCCATCTAAATGAAGTCCATTTTTGCTACTGGAGAAAAATTCTCATCATAATAAATGCCACGAGCTTGCTGAAAGCCTTTGGCTACTAACCTTGCTTTGTATCTAGTCACATGTCCATCTGTTGTTTTCTTTTTTCTATAGACCCACTTACATCTAACAAGCTTGTGATCGAAAGGAAGTGGAACCAAGTCACAAGATTGGTTTACTATTAGATATTTGTACTCCTCATCAATGGAAGCTTCCCAAAGAGGATTCCCTATAGCTTCTGCATAAGTCTGAGGATCTGATGCTAGAGACACATAGACATGTAATGGCATGATGGGTTTGGTAGATGAGAGTGCATGAGGGACTTCATATATCTCACGTAAGATCCTTTTTATTTGATTTCTCACAAGGGATACTGAATCATCACTAGAAGCCCAATCAAGATTTGGTTGTGGATAAACACATGCATGATCATCTTTCTTTGAATTAGATTCAGAAATATCTGAAATTAGATCTAAATGATTGCATGTATCTTCTCTTAAATCTGTAAGAGGGGGAAACACTGATGTGGTGGCATGTTTAT
Source organism: Taxus chinensis (assembly GCA_019776745.2). Taxonomy (NCBI): domain Eukaryota; kingdom Viridiplantae; phylum Streptophyta; class Pinopsida; order Cupressales; family Taxaceae; genus Taxus; species Taxus chinensis. The sequence goes on from CM034149.1 coordinate 8,874,959, forward strand.
CCTAAGATGCATGCACGGAAATTTCTTCAAAATAGACACTTCTCTTAATGAAGAGTGTTTCTATTGAAATATCTAATAGTCTGTATCCCTTTATGCCATCTGGATATCCAATGAATATGCATTCTCTAATTTTAGGCTTCAAAGCCTTCCTCTTGTCTGCAGGTATAAGGGCCCATGCACATGGAAATGTGTGACTTCTGGTTACATGCCTCTAAAGGTGTTTTTCCTATGAAAAATTTGTGAGGAGATCTATTTTGGATGTATGAAGCACAACTGATTGTTTCAACCCACAATTTGGATGGAAATAACCTTGCATGAAACATACAACTTTCAATCTCTTCCAAATATCGGTTCTCCTTCTCAACTACTCCATTCTATTGTGGAGTGTAAGGAACTGTGTTCTGCAACTGTATTCCTGCTTCATTACAAAGATGTTGGACATCATTTTTGAGATACTCCCCCCCATTATCTATGTGGAGGATCTTGATTATTTTCCTATACTTCTTCTCTACATGAGCTTTGTAAATATTGAGATGCTCAAACACTTCAAACTTGAATTTGAGAAAATGCACCCATGTATATTGTGTGAAATCATCAATGAATGTTAGCACATATTTGGTTTGGCTCATGGAAGGTACAATAAATGAGCCCTTTAGATCACTATGAACAAGCTCTAAATGAGAAGAGGCTCTCCATGCATGTCTCTTTGGAAACTTTTCTTGTGGATGCTTTCTAAGAGCACAACCTTCACATATTCCATTGGAAAATTCTATGTTAGGAAAAAACTTTCACCATCCCCTATTTGCTAAGTTGTTGCATGTATATAAAGTTTAAATGACCAAATATTTCATGCCAAATTCTACTTTCATCATTTGCATGCATTAGTGGAATTTGATTTAGCAAAATTTTTAGAAAAATGTACAAATGAGACTGATGAATTACCTTACCAATAAAAATTTTGGAGTTGTCTTTCATTTCAAATATGCTCGCCACATCTAGGGTGAATTCAACTGTCCTTCTAGTCCCAGTATGTGCCATTTGATAAATAGAGAGAAGATTGACATAAAGCTTTGGAATGTGCAGGACATTCTCAAAACTTCCAATTCCAAGATCTACCCTCTTTTTCTAATTGCCTTTACTAGAGAGTCATTTCCCATGAGAATAGGAGGACCGTCATATGGTTCCAAAGATGAGAGAACATCTTATGTAGCTTCCATGTGGTGTGAAGCTCCTGAGTCAAGGATCCATGCTTCTGGAGAAGAATGAATAACAATTAATACATGTGCATTACATCTTGCTTCTAATGCCTTTTCTTCCTTATTCTTCTTGGCACTTTCTAGAATAAAGTTACCAAGATTATTTTGTTGAATTTTCTACACCATGACTTTAATGGTCTTCTTCATGCCTGATGATTCTGGATGGTAACCATGGTTGCAATAACTGCACTTTGATTTCTCCTTTTTTTCCTTCCTTTCCTTTGATCTGGAAGATTCATATGGAGGTTTGAGATTGTCTCCTTTTCTTGAATTTGGTTCCTTCTTCCCTTTGCCCTTAAATTGTTGATTGAATTTCAAATTGTTCTTCCCACTTGCTTGCATAATAAGAGCACGAGCTTTGGAATTACTTAATGTACCCATTTATATGATCTTATATTGTACATGTATCAAGGACTCAATTAAATTATCGAGTGTAGGCATCTTCCAATTTGCTCTTGTTGTAAGCCTGACTGTGTGAAAAGTGGAGACAAAAAAAACATATTTTGGACCCAGTTTTGACAAAATAGTAAGAACCAATTTTATTTCTTGTTGATATTTTTCAATTCCACATCCTTTCAGCTGGAGTAATAAGGCCTTGAACTTTGTGAAAAAGTCTTTAATATTTTCAAATTTGCTCGGATCTAATAAGGTGAGCTCATTTTCAAGGATGTGACCCTACATCTCATCTTGCTTCCCAAAAAGATTCTCCATCTTAGTCCAAACCTTGTTTGGAGTTTTGCATGCTTTAACATGAAATAAAAATTCTGGAGACATGGATAAGCATAGGAGACCAAAGGCCTCATCCATGTGGTTGAAGTATTTGGATTTTTGAACTAGAGTATTCGGTTCAACCTTTGTTTCCATGAATATTCAATATAAGCCTGTACTTCCAAGTTGAAGCAGAATCTTTGGCTTCCATTCATAATAGTTATATGGTGAGAGATTTGTTGAGGCTAGAAATCCCTTTCTTTTCAACAACTCTGATCTTCAATTACTGCAAAACATATATTCTTCTTCTTCCTAGCTCCAAAGCTCGCTCTGACACCATGTAAAATTACAGCTAAACCTACAAAATTCAGCATAGATCTGGCTGGAAAAGAAAGGAAAACTTGCAGATTTACAAACAATAAAAAAATTTAGAGCAAAGAACATAAACGATTCTCTACTATAAGAACAAATTACAATGCATAAGAATAAATTATTAATGAGAACCGCAGCAAAAAAAGAGTGCAGTTAAAAGAGGCAGTGACAAAAAAGTGATCTGTAGTTTAAAAGAGACATTCTTGTTTGCTTGAGCTAGCTTAAAAGGATGTCCTATGATTAGGGAGGAAATAAAAACTAGCACTAACATATATGATGTCGAGAATAGCATCTAGGATTCTTTCTATGTACACAAGATTAAATAAATTTATCAAAATGTGTTTGTGGTAATTTAGAAGGGACCATCTAAAGTAAGAAGAGGCTAAGTTGATTTCATTTGAGTTTGAAAACATAGAAGAATTAGGTATTTCTGATTACAAGGAAAATGATAAATCTAATATTGTTGGGAAATAAACTCTTGAAATGTTGCAATATATGGGTAGGGTAACACCTTGTACATACCCAAAATATGAATGTATGTATTATTGAGGGCGCTATGAAAACCTTTTCATGGATTCATAAGAGGATAGACATTGTTGTGTACATTTTCATTAGACAATGTTGTAAAAAGGTCATGTGTTGATATTATAAGAAATGTAGAATAAAAAGAGAAGCAAGATGTCAGGAAAAGTTACAATATGGGGTATCGAAACACCCAAATTACAATAGTATGTGAGATATATGGTAAAAAATGAAAAATTGAACCTAAAGAAAGGATGTGTAAGTCAAAAATAAAGAGAAGTCGAATATAAGGGTGGAAGAGTTTTGGAAAGTGTGCCCAAAATACTAGGGAAGCCTAATAGTCTTCAAAAAAATCCCTCATTCATATTTTATTTATGGTAGTATTTTTTGGTAGGATGGTCAAAGTTTTCTTGTAAGAAGAAGTGGTTTTGATCAATTCCATTCTCATAATATGACCTTTCTGAGTTTGACTAGTTTTGAGATCAAACCTCTTTTTAGGGGGATGCCATGGTGTGTACCTAAACACAACACACACACACACACACACACACACACACACACACACACACACACACACACACACACACACACACACACATATTATATATGTCTTTATTTTTAGCTTTACTATTACTATGTTATATTTTAGTTGAGTAGGCATGCATTAGTTATGGTTTTAGTGGTATGATAAAAAAGGGGGATAATCTCTAAAGAATGTATCTTTTAATAATTACAACATATTTTTCACACCCTAAAAATTTATAATGTGTAAATACGACATGCGCAAACAAATACCTAGGATATAAGGGTTCGTTATAGGATATTATTCTAGATTAATTAATTTAAAATTAACCATGCATAATCAGGATAATATATTAATACTTGAAACAATGATAAGCGATAAAATGATAACTCAAATAGATAAAAGGAATTGAAGACTTAATTGTACATAGACAAAGAGAGGAGATCTAGATGAACAAACTGGGAAAAATGGATGATCTAAGACTGAAGATGCTTTGCTTTTGAGACTATAGCTAAAAAGTGCTCTGGTATAGATCCATATAACTAATGTATGGTCTTTCCCCTCTTTTGTATCATCCTGACTTCTATTGTCCACTCTTGGACCTTCTTACAATGAGGCTCTATAATTTTTTTTGCCCTTCACTTGTCTATAAATATACTTTGTTGTATGCCACTCATATTTGCATAACCTACAATGACTTGCAATAAGTGGAAGCCCTACATACCTACAATATCCTTCATCAAAGTCTTATATAACAAAAGGATAAATCAATGTGTAGGTAAGGCTAACGTAATCTTAGTGGTCAACCCCTGTCGAACAAGTCTCATTGCTACACTACATGCCCTCGAGCAAGATCAAACCTCACATATTTCTCTTAGGGATATGTACAAATGTGAATGTGATCTAATCCAATCCCCTATGCTTTCCCATGTGTCTCTTCACACAAATATAGTGGGCTAAATTTATAGTAGATAATACACCTAATGTGGCAGTAGTGTGATGTAGTGTGCTTTTGTTGCTAGACTAAACTCTTTAATTGCTTGAGGACCTTTGACAATGCTTGGAGTGACTTTGTTATTGTTAAGACTTGGGTCGAGGACCTTTACATGCTTGGAAATGGAAAAAGATAGAATTTTTGTTTTAGTTGAGTGCTTCAAACCTGTCGTAGTGACTAATATAAATAATGTGCAACTACTTTTGGAAAATTTAGGAGATCCTTGAGTGCTTTTGTATTGATAATTGGAATAAAATCTTATGAAAGATCCAGGTGAGTAATGAAGTGATATTAAATTTATTATATAGCCTTCCGTATGTGAAATATTTTTCTAAGGATGAGCTTAGGAAGATGAAAAAACACAAATAAGATATTCAAATTAAAAATAAATCCGCAACATAAAATTGGAAATGACCATACAGGTTGGACAAGATCATGGTCCATTATGGACCAAACTATATGGTTTTCCCAGGTTAGCATTGATGTAAAATAAAGAGTTCTAGAATGATACCTAGAGATAATTCACTAATATGGTTAATTAATAGTTCCTAGATTAATGACAGAACAGAGTGTAGAGATGAATAAGTTGAGAGAGAACTAAAGAGATGTGCAAATTGGACTTAGAAAGTGAGCATTCATCTCAGCAAGGGAACATAGCTAAACTTGTCATTGTCAGAGGATAAGTTATTAAATTTGAGTGTTTATTGATATCAATACAAAGTGATGGATTCCATTGTGTGAAATTTCATTTGCTTGATTTGAATTTGCAGGTACAATTCAACCTTAGGTGTGTAGATGCACTCACATCTATTGTTTATCAGTTATTTCCAATTTATATTTACAATTTACTTTATGTTGGATCGTTGCAATGACCCCTACACTTGAAACACCATCATTGTCATCAATTATATGGGTAGCACGGGGAAACATTTCTACTATAGCATGTCTTAAATTAGATAAAATAATGGTATGATAATTTGACCTAGTTGCCTATTTCACAAACACATACTCTTAAAAAGTTGCAATCCCACCTATTCTTTAAAATAAAACTAGTGGATGTTGTTAAAGGCAACTTAAAAAAATGAAAGCAAAGCTATAGGAAGTTTCTTAGGATGACATAAGTGAAAGGAAAACATTTGAAATTATTTGTGATTGTAAATTCTTCCTATCATGTTTGATGAATATTAAAAATTGGTGAATGCCCATGGTTAGAAAATATACACAAACTAATCCTAAAATCTAAATAATGAGAAAAATGATAAAATCAGTAATCACAACCCTCCAATATATTTTGGCTATATAAAGAAAATCAAATTATCCTAAATTAAAAATTAATTTAAAGAACCCAAACATAAAATAAATCCTAATACAACACATTTCACTTCATGTAAAAATCCATATATAACAAATAACTCACAATGGTGTACCCCAACATGATACAAAGAAACCTAATAAAAACATAGACTTTAGAATGTCTCAAAAGTGAATTCCATAGTTAGAAAATATGAAAAAAAAATCCTAAAATCTAAATGATAAGAAAATTGATAAAGTCATTAATCACAACCCTCCAATATATATTAAATTCAATCCTATTACAAGACTGTTGGCGTGATATTTTTTTGAGTGGACAAATTGATGGACTTTGTGCCAACGATCTGGGAATATAATTCCCTCTACTTGAATGGTGCAACTTCATTTTTATATACGCGTGTAAAATTTTGTTTCTATGGTGGCCTTACAACCAAGGATCCAACAAGGGCACTCCACTTACCCTACAGAAAAAGCTTGTAATTGCTTGCAAGAGAAGAATTTGCTAGGAGAGCGGGAAAGGGAGTGAGAAAAAGAGAGGGGGATTAACTTTGTAGGTAGAAAATAAGAGTCCTATAACCATTAACCAAAAAATTTCAACACACATATATTTAGAAGACAACAATTCTGCAATTGGCAACAAGACAAGTTAAGATTGATGACTTGAAGTTTCTAAAAATATCCTTATCAAACAAGGAAATAAACTCCTTTCTTCATTAATGCTTTGAAAAAATTGTACATAGTGGGAGAAATGGAAGAACATAGATAAAGAACTAGAATAAATAGCTATCTCTTTCATATATCTCCAAGAAATAATACTTTTTTACAAATTTTGATCACACTCTGAGTATACAAAATTGACAACCACTTTAAATGAGGGATTCATTACAATATATAAAAAAAGAGGAGACTCTTTGTTTACCCCATATGACATTTCATATACCTAATATATCCTGAGAATTTTTGCATGCCTTACAAACTCCAAATTTTCCATTACCATGTTGAAGAAGATGAAAATACATTTCCAAAAAGTCAAATTTTGTGAAATTTGGACATCCTAGGTGAAAGATATGTAAAATACACTTCCATAGTCTATATTTAATATATTACTTCCTTTATAGTGTGTATGGTGCGGGTTTTTGGGGTATAAAGGGCACTAAGGTATTGGGTCTTGCATTCCTTATATCTTCACTTTCCCCACAGTGGTCGAGATTTGTGTTAATTGGTGATTCGGGCCTGGGATGGAACTGTGGAAGAGTTCCATCCAGGCCATTGGTGGCCACAACCCCCAGTTTGTCTGTAGCCTTCTTCATCTATAACCAGTTCATCTGTAGCCTTCTTCATCTATAACACACTTCACTGCTTCATTCTCCCTTTGCCTTCATCTTATGGGTCTCAAACCAATTCACGGAACGTGTTCCTCGCCGACCCCGTTCCCTCCACACTCTAAAGCTCCACACTCCACTTAACTTTATACTGCTTATTTTCTTTTGTATTTTAGGTCAGCTTCCAATGTAAGGAACTTAGCTTCCTCGAGAACCCGTTCCGTCCCAACCCTAGTTCTCTGCACCACCTCCCAACCCACACTAAACTCAACCCTTCAGCTCCTTTTCTTGTGACCCATTCAGAAATGCGGGGAACAAGTGACCCGTGGGAACTTGTTCTCGAGTTCCTCCCCTGACCCGCAAACCCACAGAAAATTGTATCCTTTTAATTTTAGGTAAATTGACCAATCATGGAACTTAGGGAACTGTGGAACTTGTTCCTCAATTCCTTCTTGGACCTGCATTTCTACAATGGTCTAGAAATTACCATTTTTTCTCAATTTTCTCTAACTGTTTGAACTTTTTTAACTTGGATAAAAGGAGGGAAACACCTTGGAATAATTCCAAGTGCCCAAAACATGAACAATACCCGAATTTTATAGATTCTACACCAAGATCCCCTAAAAATTCCCAAGTCTAAATTCCTGAAGTTAGCCAATTTGCAAGGAGTACAAAATTGGAGAACAAGCATTGCTTCGGTGATTGTGCACTTGTCCTAGAAAGGCTGGTTATAGCCCTTATAAGCTTGCTTGAAAACTTGCTTTGAGAGACACAACTCTAAAGGCACTTGAATGATCTTATTTTCCTAAATCACCTAGGGGAATGGATGACAAACATATATAGACCATGTTGGAAGGAAGGGATAGGACATGACACTAAGAAAAGGTTGACATGGGAGATGTCTTGGAAAGGTGTAATATTGACATTTTTCAACACCATGACATGTTTGTCTTGTTTTATAGTAAATTTTTCCCATGCAAAAACATAGGACAATAAACACATTACACTTCGTGTAATAATCCATATATAACAAATAATTATCACATACCCCAACATGATCCAAAAAGGCCTAAACTAAGTCAAAACATAGACTTTATAATGTCTCAAAAGTGATCAAAAGCTTATTTAATGTAAGCGTAGCAACAATTCTTTAGAATAGTAACTTAGCCCTTTTTTAAATATAATCATTTCAACCAAAGGCATCAATATTGAGTTTGACCTAGTTTTTCCCTCCTTAGAATAAAGGATTTCATAAAAATATTATTTTATTCGGTTTACTTGCTCTTTTAGGTTATATCATCCATAGAGATTAAATGCATTCAAATTAAATTCAATTATATTAAAACCAAAAGAAGAAAATAAAGATAATTCTTCAATGCCATAATTATCACTCCCTGGCAAACAATCTTCTCTTCATAACAGTATGCAATCTTAAGTAAATATCTAATGAAATAAATGCCCAACCTAGTAATTAAAGTCTGATTGATCATTAGATGCATGAAACTTAATTTCTTAGATATATCTAACCAACCAATCATATGGCATTGGTGAGTCAATTGTTCAATTAAAATTAATTAAACTATCGTATCGAACACCGAATTGAATAACATTAGCAATTGTAACACAAATTGAATGACATTAAGAGTTAATTCCAATTACATCACCATCACTTCCAGATGACCTAACTTGGAAGCCATTTAATAATATTCAAATTGGAACACCCATTACTATAGCAGTGGGGGAAATGAGACATCATTGTCTTTCCAATACTGATCCTATGTGGTTTCTTCAATTAGGAACAATAGGTTACAATCAGAACTAAACAGATAACAAATTTCGTCCTCATGTATTTTCCGTGGTTGGAAATTTTGGGGAAGCTTCATGGAAGGAGAGAAAAAAATACCTCTCCCCAACATTCTTCCTTTGGCAGTAGAATTCCCAAATCCTCCAATTATCAACAAATCGGATCAGGAATTGATCACTCCCTACCTCATCTATCATATTTGAAAACAATCCAACATCTCTGGTATCATCACAACAATTTATACAAGTTAATCCTTATGAAAATTTGACATCTCTTCTTACGCTATGTGGGTCAAAAGCTTGATCCATGGTTTGCCACATTACAATATTCTATATTCTACGTGCACTCTGCAATATGGCTTCTCCAGACTCTTTACAAGTATGTTCCTTACTTCCTTTACACTACTTGAATTTCATTCAAATATCATAAAGGGGGGAAATGTAAACACAAAATCACTCACATATTACTATTTTACTATGTCATTAGTATGTTGTTATATTCATGAATATTTAGTAAGAAAATTATTCATTGGTGACATTGCCTCTTTTCCATCCACATTCTTTGATTAGTTTATATTGTGACTCTCTTCTCCATCTCTTATTTCTATATCCACTTTTGGTCAGGTCACAGGGATCCATGTATGTTTGTCTTTTCACATCAGCCATTATTTATCTCAAGACACTAGCACCCACTTTGAACACTAGCGCCCATGAGTATGTGTTCATTCAGGGTGCTTCTGACATGTTTATTCTTTTTACACCTTTTTTGATATTTGTGGTCGACCTTATTACTTTACTTATTCTTATCATGTGTTCCTAGTTGGCTTTTTGCATCACTAATGTAAAAATTTAAACAAGAGACTAATATATGCACAACATACTCATTATTATCCTAAATAGCAATTCAAAAGGGTTATCATAGCTACGTATTATCATTACTATCAAAGGGACTGAATTTTCGGGTTATATACAATGCATAGGAAGGGGAAGTGTTGAATTCCATACCACACATTTGCATCAAAGCTATCTATAGCCCGTTATCTTGGTATCATTGGTGTGAGGTAAAACCTAAGGATATTATTCCACACACAATCACACAGAACTACATGGAGTCTGAATTTTAGTGCAACACTTGGTACTAAGTTCACTCATCGAGTGACCATCGGGGTCAATCTAACTTCACATATTGCATATTTTAATCAAATCTAATGTGTTTATGATCTTGTGTAGATAGATATGGTTTTTTGTAGGTTACAATCATGATCAAAAACCTAATAGTGAATTCAAAAGCAACAAAGAAGATATTGGAGTGAATACCCTCAAAACCAGAAAAGGAGCAGATCCTGAATATTCACACAAACAGTAGCACCCATAATAGAAACTAGCGCCCAGGAGTTTCTATACTCATGTAGGTGCTTCTTTCCAACATATTTTATAGTCCTAGAACTCCCTTATAACCATTGTGACATCATTCCTAGTCAGATCCAGTAGATACATAGTCCTGACTGCCTGAAGATTACATAGAAATCAGCTAAGTCGTCTATCTTTCTCATTTGTTTAGAATTTTACATTAGCGAGTACTTACCACGTGTATAATGTTGTATATTATCATTTTTATACCACTTATTACATTAGTTACTCTGAAATTTAGATTTAATTCAATTTATATCTAAATCAATGTGCCCTTAAGGCTATCTCATCAGTTATTCATCAGTATATCAAGGTTATTCATAATCAACAGGTTGTTATTATTCGAGGTATCCCTTTTGAGGATCATTCCCCTATCATGAATAGTCATTCCCCCACATCCTTTATCCTTAATCCTATTACACCTACAGATAGGTTGTTGGATTCACACACTAATTCAAGTAGCTCAGATCCTTCTAGGTATTCTAATAATTCACACATTGATTCACATATCTACAATGCTTCTATTAGGCCTTTGGTTGCACATGTTGATTCACATAGCTTTAGTAATATTTTTGGGCCTTTAGTTACACATGTTTAATCACATAGCTCTATTCTTCCTCGACCTATGGATATCCCTTGATCCATGCATATTGTCTCTAGTGTCTATATTCTCATAAGATTCCCCATCAATCTTTTAGTGCACAACGTCACTCTACATCTTCTCATTGGTCTTTGAGGAGTGCTACCTATTATATTCCAACATACAAATCTCATACACTACATATTGGTCACTTCGCTACTATACATTTCTCTTTTCTTGTGTCATAGTTGGCACAAATTACTACCGATGTTCTATTAGAATTTGAATCATATTCTTCAGCACATATGAGGCTTGGGATTCCATCATCTACAAAGGTTAATTCACCTCCTCCGAAGGTTCTTATTGGATAGATTTTATGATATCCCCTTTCTGTAAATAACTATACACCATAAAATACAAAAACATTTATATAATCACAAAAATTTAAAAAATTCAAATATTTTTTAAATGCAACCTCTTTCTCTAACATACATTGTTAGCACTTTACATTATACATATTGTTTATCCTTATGGTTTGATAAATAACATTTTTTCCTATACACACATGTGTTCATGAGGTATATGAGCATGATGTAGAACATACAGATCAATACATGATTATGAGAGCTATCTTGGTTCTTTACATACCTCTACTGGGGGCATCCCTCCACACAAAATAGGTGTTAATATTTCATTATGGTACCTTTTCACTTCCTCATTACATTTTATTACATACATATCATATTTTTTTATCCATTTAGCTAACACGAATAACACATATATATTGTGTGGTGTTGACATATTTCATTTCATAAACTTCTATACATCACTTGCTATGTCATTTCATCACATTACGCTACTTTTGTTTTTATGCATGTTTTCTAGTTGTGTGTGTAGTTACTTATTTGTTATTATGATTGTGGCCTAAGGACCTTGTTTTTCTTGTGACACCATGTGTGTCCCATATTTTTGGAATATTTCCTTCTTGTATGGCATTTCTTGATAGTAGTGTGCTCATGTAAGACTAACTAAGCTAATACAAATTGAAACTAAACATCTACATAGCTTCAAAAAGTAATATTAATCTAACAATGAACCATCAAGATAAGATCTTACGGAGACAAATTCCTTCTAATGCATGAAACTTTGAACAACATCAAACTAACATACTAAGATAATCTCTACTCTCTATATTGCTAACATAAAAATGAACCTAAATAGACAATTTAGCAATCGAATTGGATTGTTACTTGATCTCAAGGATTGAGAATGGAATCTTACCAAGAATGGCTACAAGGCCATTTTGGATCTTCCCATATTACTCAATTTTGAGTGTATATATGCAAGATGAAGAAGCTATCTCAAACTAATGGAGGAATGGTCAAGATCAAAATTTTAATAGTTTATGTTATATGCATGTAAGGTGTGTTTAGAAGGAAGGAGGAGGGTTCTTTATATAACCTTCATGTTTGAGAAAGCTTTGTGACTTGGTGCATGTGGGATAAGGGTAAAGCAAGATTAAGAATGGATAAGGTTACTTTAGAAAAGGTAATCTTGATTTAGAAGAGTTTAATTTTCCATTAGCAAATCATGGGAATTGGGGGAGGTTTTAATTAATCCAAGGTAATTTAGTATGATTTGGGGGATATAAGAGAGGAAATTGATCCAATAACAGTGATTTGATTGATTTAGTGTAGCAAGCATAATTAATTAATAATAATTAATCAACCCAAGTAGAATCATATATTAATTAACAAAAGGTCGTTAATCGACATCTTAAGTGAGGAAAGTGTTAATTAATTTTAACGAAAGTTCATAAATTAATGAGTATGAAGAGGAATGTTAGCTAATTAGTAGAAAAACATTAAATATTAGGGAAATGACGAGAAAGAGGATAATTAGTGTAATTTTAGTATTAAAATTTCATAAGCAGATTTTAGGTGTCTACATTTTCCCCTCTTTAGGGCGGCGTAAGTGATGCCACCTCGAAGTTAGTAGACAAGTACAAACAAGTGAATTTTGAAGAGATAGAAGAAAAAATTGTAGAGTGAAGGATGCCCCCTCAAGTTTCGATGAGGTGATGAAAGAGGTCAATTGACAATCGAAAATATGAAGGAAATAGATAAAAGGAACAAGGATGGGGAGGGGGGATAAAAGGTGATTCCTATTGCCCCAAGTGATATTGAAGAAAAATTTGGGATAGAAGAGAATGATATGAAGAAGAAAAATTAAGTTAAAGAGAATGGAAATATCTTTCATCTTGTTGATGTAAGAACAACTTTATTTCATCATTTTGATTTTTGATCTATATCATCAGCTCTTATTATATAGATACGCATACAACAAAAGTGTACCATAACATGAAAATCTATAATACTAACATTTGTTCATTACCAAAAATGCTTAAATCCATACAACATACATAATGAAATGCAATACAAGAAAGTAAACAAGCTAAATTAACATGGAAACAAGTATAAACATACATACTCAAACAAAAAACATTCAAGACAGTTGCACCAATTTTTTTGTTATAAAGCTTCAGTTCCCAAATGTTTGATTTAACGACAAGGGTTAAAAATGGTGCCTCAAGAAAGGATACATGCGAGGAGAATATATGGACAAAGGGGTCCTATAAAAAACCAATTGTGCACTATGAAATAGTACCAAACAACTCATTGTGTAAGGGAGTACAGACGTAGTAAGAAAACTAGCTTTGTTAATGGAGGTAGATCTAGATGATCCATGGGTCATTTTTGAGAGCAAATGAGGACCAAAGAAAGATGTTTTGTAGGAAAAAATTTGATGTTTGAGGACAATGCATCTGATACAGACTTCAACTGTGTGCATGTTGTTTACCAATTTTTGAAATTTTTACTAATTTTTTTTAGATATTGTGATGATTTTACCAATTTTTTAGATTTTTAAATGTTTTACCAATGTTTTAGATTTTTGAATGTTACCAATTTTTAGGATTTTTGAATTTTACCAATTGTTAGGATTTTTTGGGGATTTTGTGAGTTTTTATGGTTTTTGAAAGTTTTCCAAAGCTATGTACAGGAAAATAGAGAAACGTGGATGCCCCCAGTGTTAGATGGGAATACACAATGGTAGAATCCCATGTGTATGTGCAAGAAAGTGAAGATACAAAGATGCCCAAACGAGAAGTGAGAATGTACAAGGGAAAATGATGCACATATATACAAGAAGAAGATATGTTGGATCATGGCCACGAAGGATAGGTTCAACATGATGATGAACTCAAACCAATAAAGTGCTAGGAAGGAGTGAGCATACCCCCAATGCAAGATAGCCAAGAAACATATGATAAAAAAAGAAGTAGAATATTTTTTTATTGAAAGGGGACAAAGGTCTCTCAAATATGGTAAAAGGGTAATCTTATACACATGGATGTTCTGAAAAAAGTAGAAGAACAGTGTGAATACTATGTAAGGATATGGAAAATGTAGCGAAAAAATTGGCGATGAAAAGGTGATTAGCCCCAGGAACATATTGCGAGATGAGATAAGGACTAAAGCAAGATTTTGAACAAGGTAAAAAAAAGACACTTGGTAACATACTAATCTTGTTTACTCATCGAGATCTAGTGTTTGCACGTGGAAATTAATTACCTCTTGAAGTAAAGTTTTGATAGGCAGCAAGTGAGAAAAAAATAGCCAATGTTTAGGAATGATTTATTTTTATAGGTGATTTGTGAATGGAGGGTGGAAGGAGAGCCGTACATTACTCCGTTGTCAGCCAAGCGTTTATAGCCCTGCTGGAGGTGTATTATATTCTAGTCGTAGCATTGTTCTACTACCATCCAGGCATCCATAGCCCCGATAGAGATACTGGAAATACCCCAAGAGAGAGTTATATATTGCTTTTATGTTGATTTTTGATGTTTTGATTGATTTTGTTTGCTTGCTTATAACTTATTTCAGCTCTCTCATTTTTTTTTGATGAGGGGTTAAAAACCACTGATGGATTGATGGGAGGATGTGGAAGTGATTGCAATGATGACATTGGCTAGTGTCAACAAATACATCCAAAAGTTCTTCACAATAAGTTTATTATATGTAGATAGTGATAGGATATCTAAGAGGGAAGACCTTCTTTAATTTACCAAGGTGACGAAAGACAAAGGTCAAACGGATAGCTTAGAAACAAATTTTGCATGAATAATTGAACCAAAATATCATAGAAGGGATGAAAATGGCGGGTGACTTGTAAAGGAATGGAAAGAAAGGGAAAAAAATAAATATCCATGTGTATGCAATACCTGATTACAATGTTTGATCTTTACACCTTTTATTTTTTGTGATGTTTTAATGTCTTCTAATTTTTTCTCGTATTTTTTTTTTTTAACTTTTGGCAATTTTGCAAAGGGAAAACCATGAAGGTAGAAGATGATGAAGATGTATTATTGGGAATTTAGGACCAACAATGTCACTCTGCATGATAAGATCCAATAACAACATTTGTGATTTCTTTGATAAGAGAGACTAGGAGTTTTTTCTTATCAAGGGTTATATTATCTCCAATCTCAATCATCATGGTGACCTCATACTCAATAAATGAATGTGACTTATCTTAAAACATTGATTTTGCATGTGGGAGCTTGAGTTCCCTATTTATAGGTTTATGCACTTTGCGCCATACTTGATGGTTTCGTTGGTGTGCATTATTGAATTGCGTTTGATTTGTTAGGAGATTTAGAGCTCTTTGAATTTTTAATCTTAGCTTGATAAAGAAATTGTTTAGGTTTCATATAAGCTAATGTGTGATTTTTTTGATCCTGAGAAGTGGGAGAAGAAAGTGGATGTTTGGGATTGATGATAATAATGTTAGGAATGATGGTGGGATTTCCCCAATCATTGATAGAAGGATAACATGATGGAAGAAGAGGATATTCTCCAAAAATTGAAGAGGATTGACTACTGAGAGGTGAGCCATAGATATAAGATGAAGGTGTACTAGGATGTGGCCCCAAGATAAAAAAAAATGGGCTACCAGGAGGTGTCCCATAGATAGAAGACGAAGGAATACTAGGGCATGGCCCAAGTATAGAAGGCGATGGGCTACCAAGAAGTGTCCAATAGATGGAAGATGAAGGGATACTAAGACATGGTCCAAGTATAGAAGATGAGGGGCTAATAAGATGTGGCCCAAGAATAGAGGATAATGGGTTAACCAAAGGTGTCCCACAAATATAAGATGGAGGGCTACTAGGAGGTGGCCCACATATAGAAGCAGATGATGGGATACCAGGAGGTGACCCAAGGAAAGATTATGATTGAGGAATTGTGATATATAAATAATGATGGGGTGATGAGAAGATAGGCCAGGGATCAATGATAGACACAAGAATTTCTCCATGTGATGAGGATCAAATTCGATGATTGTAGGATCTTCCTCTATTTTCTAACAAAAGGAATCAAATTCTTCCCCACAATACATGAACACATCGAGGTCAAAAGAGAGTCCTTGCTCATGATCCTCTAAAGATATGTCATCGTGTAGCCCCGTGATTTCTTTGATTTCTTCTTCATTTTGAAATAAATCAATCAGTATGGGTTGTTATTGGTCGATAATAGTAGGTTGATTGGAAGAAAGAGGTCCAACAAGTGTGGAAGATTTAGAATATGTTTTATGATGATTGATAAAAGAAGGTGACTCAAGAGACAAAGACAACTTGTATGGAGATGTCTCGAGAGTGGAAGTAGATGGGGACTTGGAAGAAGTCGTTATTGGTTTTCCTATAAGAAGACATAATGTAGGTAGACAAAGAGGGTCATGTATCCAGTCAGTAGATTGTGACATAGGAGTCGACTTGGATGATTAATTAGAGGAAATTTGAGTTGCATGGATCTTCAATGGAGGAAGTCCTTATTGAGGTGACTGCTAAAATATGTCCTACAAAAAAATGGAGGACCGTGACGTAGGAGTTGCATTATATGTTTGATTGGGAGAACTTGGGGTCACATGTATCTTCATAGGAGGAAAACATCGTTGAGGAGACTGGTAAAAGGGTTCCTGCGAAGAAAGGGAGGACCATGACTCAAGAGTCAAATTAAATGTTTGATAAAGGGAGTCCTGCAAAGCTAGGGAGGACCACGACTTAGGAGTCAAATTAAATGAATGATGGGGAGAATTTTTGGCGACACAGATCCTTAGATGAGGAAAACATTTTTTAGGTGACTGATTACTCCCTAGAAGAAATTTGTTTGAATGAAGCTCAGAAGACTGAGAGGAATCTGAAAGATAGTTTGGATTAGAATCCTTAGAATATTTATAAGAATCAAAAGAATAATTTGGATTAGAATCAGAAGAATATTGATGGGAACCCTAGATCAGAAGCATCCAAACCATACCACTAAATATGACATGAAGGTGGGGAACAAGGTACTCGATTGAGTTCTCTAGCGCGAAGAACCAATTGAGGTTTAGTTGTGATAGGCGTGTTTCAATGTGAATGCCTAAACCTAGGTTCCTTATTTTCGTAAGTGTGAGGAACCATGAGATAGTTAGTCATTGTTGGCATTTTTGGGTCCAAATGCCTAGACCTAGATTGTATGATTGAATTCCTTCAAATGGAAGGAAGTTCCATGTCGATTCAGGTAGCATAATGACAACCAACTAGACATTTCATGAATAGATAGGGGATTCTTGTGTGATTTTCCAAATGGGTTCTAAGGAAATCATACATCGTGATAACGAAATTTCAACAATCCAACAAGGTTTGGACAGAAATTTACCAGTGTAAAGGATCACAAAGGATCAAAAGGATTTTCCTTGAAAACATAAGTCTACACGATGAACGATCAAAAATAATAATCACGCAAGTTCAAAACACAAATCCAATCTACAAGGAATTACTCCCTATGCAAATGTGTCTCAAAGGTAGTTCGACGCAAGATGATCAACTCAATGTCAACACTTAAGTTTAAGATAAATAACGCATAAGTATTAACAAGGGGTTGATGTCACCTCCAATCAAAGTATATTATAACTCGTTTAGAGATAAACAAGGCCTAAATCCCAAAAATTGGAAGTTACAATTGAGAGAAATGTAACAACTCCACTTAGATACGTTACTCAAGCTTTTCATAAAAGAAAGATATTAGTATAGAAATAGAATTGATACAACACTAACAAAGTAACAACAACACATTTCAAGTTCGAGGTAATGTTTGAAAGAATATAAAGTCAAAGTATACTAAGGATTTGTTAACGTGCTAGCAACATAATGCTACAATCTCAAAACTTAAACTAAGTTTACAAGAAACGAGATATAAGTACCGAAAATTGTGCCAAGATGATGTTAGCAAAGTAACACCTCAAAGTAAGATTGATGATGAGCAAGCCTAGTTAAAAATGAGATGTATTGACGTGGGTATCAAAACAAGGCTATCAAGATGCAAAGACATACCAACACACTTTCAATGTTTAACATCCAGTCTCAAGCAAGGATGAATGTAAAATTGGTGAACACAATCAATCAATAGCACACGTACATTTCTCTTCTCTTGATAAAAAATATCAGCAAGATAGCAAAGGAGTAGATCAAATGGGGGTGAAAAATACTTGGCGTCACTTCAACAGAGTTTCACCTTATCTTATGGTGAGTAAAAAAAACTAAGAGAAAGTAACACTTCGATAAATTCCATGATGAATGATGCTTAGCTTAAACTTTAATGGACTCTCCCCTTTTTTGAATAATAAGGTTTCGACTCTAAAAAAGTTCTTGCTTCACGAAAGCTCTTTGAAACACGATTGGCTTTGAGTCGGTCAACTTGGCTCCAAGATGAAACGGATTCCTATTTGGTTATCTCAACTAGGTGACACAAATTACCCTTATAAGCTTAGTTTACCAAGGAATTTGAACTTACTAAACCTTGGAGTATCCCAGCTTTACTTTACCCCCTTTGATACAATGAGAAATAAATGTGTTCAGTTGTATTTTCATTGGGAGCATCCCTCTTATTATCTTAAGGCTTATGCCAAAGGGCACTTCTCCCAATTCAAAGCGGACGAGTCATAGCTCTTAACCGAAATATGCATATACATTGTTTTGAATGTGGTGTTTTTTCTTATCTTTGAACTTAATGTGATTTGGTTCTACACTGTTTGGCAACCTGCATCAAACTATATTAGTATTGTTTATATCTGATTATTTGACTTGAAAATTAGGTTCTACACATGAAATATGATTATTTCTCCAAAACAATCAAAACATCATGAAAAGAGGATTCAAGTTTTGTTTTTTATTCCCAATATCACCTAAAAGGTACGAGGGAAGAGCATATGCAACATGAAAACCCAAATATAATAAACAAATGAAGAACACTTGTGAAACCAAAGTGCAAAATAATTCTTTTTAACCAAATTGTTCATTTTCTTAAAAATGAATTTTAATGAAGTGTTTGAAAGCGTGAGAAGGGCCTAGAGCTGTTTCTGATTCCCAAGATCACCTAAAATGTGCGAGGGAAGAGCATACACAACTCTATCCTAGCAAATGAAAATAAGACACTCATTAAAACTATTCAAACAAGTTAGCAAGAAACATGATTCAATATACCTTACAAATAATAATAAGCAATAAAAACCTGCAAGATGTTAGAAATATCAAAGACCAAATTTTACAAAGCATTTAGACATGTTAGAAAATGACTAGTTTTCTAGTAAAGGAAACCATAAATTTTCTATATGTCAAAATACTAATCTTATGTTTCCATTGTGTAGTTCGCTTCAATACCTTTCCAACACAAAAATAATGGAGTCATTTCGATTTCGGGAGCAAACGTTATGGCCTTCGAGAAGATGGGTGCATGCATATGCTCTTATGCACACGGGTATGCACTTAACATGTACCAAAAAAATGTCAAAAAAACATTTCTTAAGTGTTACAAAAAGGTCAAATTTTTCCAGGCACAAGATTTATTGTTTACAGCATGTCCATCTCATTAATATATGAATAGAAGACTCAACGCTATCAAACATTAACTTTCATGATAAAAAATTTAAGATTTTCAAGAAATTGACAAAACTAACATGTAGAATATTGAAAAATGAAGCTCTAAACATGAGAACATGGAGAAAACTTGAATTTTTCTCACAAAGATCTAATTTTAACAACACTTCACCTCACAATTATACCTACAAGGAGAGACTCAACACATGCAAACTCAGACAAAATAAGTTAAAAAAAACAAGTTATGTCACATATATTCATAATAGAGGGTTGTAACCAAAATTGAAACTTAATTATAAAAACTTGAAATTAAGTGCAAAGGACAATGAAGTAAGTTCCACTGAGGCGTGCCAAATGTCCTCATTTATGATTAACTAAACGGATAGAAATTGAAAGTAAACATCTTCATAGTTTCAAAAATAAATATTGGTCTAATAATGTAGCATCAAGATAAGAGCTTATGTAGACTAATTCCTTCTAATACATGCAACTTTGAACAACATCAAACTAACATACTAAGATAATCTCTACTCTTTAGATTCCTAACATAAAAATGAACCGAAATAGACCATTTAGCAATCAAAGTGGATTGTTGCTTCATCTCAAGGATTGAGAATGAAATCTCACCAAGAATGGCTACAAGACCATTTTCAATCTTTTCATATTACTCAATTTTGAGTGTATGGATGCAATATGAAGAAGCAAGATCAAACTAATGGAGGAATTCTCAAGATCAAAATTCCTATAGTTTATGTTATATGCATGTAAGGGAAGGAAGGATGAGGATTCTTTATATAACCTTCTTGTTTGAGAAAGCTTTGCAACTTGGCGCATGTGGGATAACGATTAAGCAAGATTAGGAATGGATAAACATGTACTTTGGAAAAGGTAATCTTAATTTCAGAAGAGTTTAAGTTTGTCATTAGTATCTCATGGGAGTTGGGGGATGTTTTAATTAATCAGGTGTGATTAATTAATATGATAGATGTAAGCTTGTAGAAGCCAATTAGATGAAATTTAGTATGATTTGGGGGATATAAGAGAGGAAATTGATCCAATAAATGGGTATTTTATTGATTTAGAGTAGCAAGCGTAATTAATTAATAATAATTAATTAACCCGAGTAGAATTGGTTATTAATTAACGAAAGGTTGTTAATCAGCATCCTGAGTGAGGAAAGAGTTAGTTAATTAATGAAAGGTCATTAATTAATGAGTATGAAGAGGAATGTTAGCTAATTAGCGAAAAAGTGCTAATTATTAGGGAAATGACGGGAAAGAGGATTATTAGTGCAATTTTAGTATTAAAACTGCGTAAGCGGATTTTAGGTGTCTACAAGTAGGTTCAAGGGCCTTAATTTTCTTATGACACCTTGGGTTTCCCATCTTTGCATGCATTAATACTTTTATGTGACAATGTTTGCATTTTTATCTTTGCACTTATATCTACTTACATATGCACTACTAACATTGTTGTTGCTAGTTTTCATGTTTAAATTGTTTCTACTATTATTCTTGTTGTTATCATTTCTCTTGTAACGCACCATGGTCTCTACCATGCACATCCTATTTGTAGGTACAAGTTCTTCATGGTGGCCACCACATCAATCCTTCATGTGTTTTCTATGCAGATTGTAAGACTTGTCAGACATGGTTACACATCTATTATTTTGAGATGTGTGCTCAAACTCTTTATCACACATGCATCAAAAGAGGGGGAATTCATCCAGGTGTACTCTACACCTATAATAGACAAAGATAGAATTATGGGCTCATAGACAGACAAGAACATATAAAAACTACTCCGATATAGCATTAAACAAAAAAAGTCATAAAGGAAAGCATACGGTTAAAAACATATAATACGGTCAGGACCGTACAGACCTTCCTAGCCCATATATATGGTTTTTCCTTGGAGAAATTACAATAAATTTTTCAACAGTTTCATATTTTCACCTACAAACATAGGTTTTTGGCATAAATACATACTCAAATGACTCAATTCAGATCAGTTTCAGTGGGGCTGAAATGTTTCATTCCTTATTCTCCACTGCACTTAGTTTTAGTTTTAGTTTTAGGGATATTGGGGCTATGGGTCTCATTTTTCCAGCTACATTTTAGCACATTTCAGCTTTATTCAGTTTCTACTTAGTTATGTGGCACATGGGGAGAGTATGGGGGAACTTAATTCTCTATATTGTGTCCTAATTTAAAAAATTATGCCTAGATCCATTTGCAATGGTGTGGTTCATGGGTCATGGAAGGTATTGAAGTGGCTAAGTTCTTCATGGGAAACCCTTCTTCTCCTCTTACACCTGAAGTGGAATATATCAAAGTTTTTGAATGAATTTTATACACTATATTATTCCTTCACGGGGTTCTTTATCTCCTCAATCTTATTCTCTCTCTTTGGCATTCATGGGTTTGGTTCTATATACCCAATACTATGACATCTTCTTAGTACAATTGGGGACTAATCACCCCCAATTCTCCAGTAAATTTTAACAATCCAAAATCTCCAAGTACATGCAAAGAACGGGAAACTTTTCTCTGCACAAAACAAATAGGTATTTTCCTTTCACGTTTTACATCTCTTTATTTCACTATTTACAATTCTAGATTTCATTTATATTAAATATTTTCATTTTTGTTAAAGTTTAATTATTTATCATGGGAATTGACTACACTCTATGTTGTAAGTTTCATCATGGAGTGTGTCAACACCAGCACAACGAGATCTTACAAAATAAGCATTGAGCTAAGAAAAAGTGTGTCTGCACACTCATGTATATTATCTTATAAGCATGTAGTTTTATTTCATACTTAAATGTGGGGAAAATGTAGACACTCAAATTTGGTAATTCTATTATGTAACATTATTATTCTTGACATTTCTCTCTTTCTCAAACAAGTGCAATTTACCCATTCTCATCTAGTACATCTCTAGGTATCTTCTCTAGCTTGCTTGATCATACACATTCATATATCAATAGTTACTGAGAATTGAATGCATTAAATCCATTTAGATACTCAACTTGTTAGTTTTCAAGCCTCACACTTCATATTTCTCCTCTAGGGTTAAAAAACATACAGTAGGGTTAGTTTGTGCCATATGTTCTTGACCCTATTGTATGGTTTTGACCTTTCTTGTTTTGATCCCAAAATTTTAGTTGCAAACTATTATTTGAGTCATTTAATCCTCCTCATTCAAGATTTTTAACTTAAATTACCTTTAGAAGCATATATATGCAAGTGAAACTCACCTCATTTAGTACCTAGCATTCTTATGGACTCTTATTGCAAAAGTTAGCACAAAAGGCACCCAGAGCTCTCTACACTCTGCAAATACTTATGCGCATTCATTAGTGAAGCACCATATACAAGTCTGAATATTCCCACTAGGTCTAGGGGAATGCTTATTACATTTGCAAGCACTCAAAGTCACTCACTCAAGTAGATTGGTAAGAGATAAACTCAAGTTGATATTTGTTAAAGGAAGGATGTCAAATCTGATTGCACTATAGCTAGATATCACATGCTACTAATAATATATCATTCTAGTACTATAGGAAAAATACTTGGTTGTCAGGTACAGTCTAATATAGTATTTACCATGTGTATCTTACCTACATATCTGTATAAAAAGGTGGCGTGGTGTGGCATGCATAGTTAAAAATGGGTATGTTAATTTTATTTCTTTATGATTATGGTAGAAAGACATAAGTTTTTGTAATTTTCCATCTCCCAAATCTATTTTTTTCTTTTCTTCTAAAATTTCTTTGTGTCTTAAGCTACATTAGCCTTAATAAATATTGAGAAACTTGAATAGCTTGTGTTTTAGAAATGGAAATGAAATCATATTTAAGTGGAGGAGGGAATGTGTTTTATGATCCATTTCACAGTCGGGGGAGTCTGAAAAATATTAATAGAAAGATTTTATTTAATGATTATGGTGCTGAAGCAGAATAAGGAATTATGGTGCAAGGAATAAAACCTTGAAAAATGAAATTGGTGGTGGTGATTTTAGTTTATTTACATTGTGTATATGATGTCCAGAATAACACGTTGGAGCCTTCTATGTACATAAGTTTATCAAAATGTGTTTGTGGTAATTTATAAGGGGCCATCTAAAGTAAGAAGAGGCCATCTTGATTTCATTTGAGTTTGAAAACATAAAAGAATTGGGTATTTCTTATTACAAGGAAAATTATAAATCTAATCTTGTTGGGAAATAAACTCTTGAAATGTTGCAATAAATGGGTAGGGTAAAACCTCTTACACACCCAAAATATGAATGTATGTATTACTAAGGGCGTTATGAAAACCTTTTTATGGATTCATAAGAGGCTGGGTATTGTTGTGTATATTTTCGTAAGACAGTGTTGCAAAAGGTCATGTGTCGATATTAGAAGAAAGTGTAGAATAAAAAGAGAAGAAATATGTTGGGAAAAGTTACAGTATGGTGTATTGAAACACCCATTACAACAATATGTGAGTTATATGGTAAAAAATGAAAAATTGAACCTAAAGGAAAGGATTTACAAGTCACAAAGAAAGATAATTCGAATGTAAGGTTGGAAATGTGTTGTAAAATGTGACAAAATACTTGGGAAGCCTTGAACTTGATGGAGTTTCTCAAATAGCCAAAAAATATGACGTTATTAGTGGCACCAAAAAAAAATCTATAATTGAAGTACTATTACATTATATGAAAATATTCTCAATGGTCCTATAAGATATAGTCCATTTATTGCCACAATCGCTAATACAATATATTAAGAAACAAATAGAATTAGAGGAGGAAATCATGATGGAACAGTTTGAAATAGAACTCAATGAATTACAAACCAAGAAGAGTAAATCCTATAAGGAAAAAGCATATATTGTGGAGATATAAGAACTATTTGAAATTAAAGTTGAGAAAACAAAAACAAAGAAGTAAAAAGAAGAGAAGGAGACAAAGAAAATAGAAGAGGCGCAGAATAAGAAAATAGAATAATAAAGAAAGAAATAAATAAGAGGAATTAGAGAATAAAATTAGAGAGGAGGAGGAGAAGAAGATAAAAAGAGAAGAAGAAGAGAGAAATAAAGAGGAGGAGAAAAATGAGGAAGAAGAGAATAGAAATAAGGAGGAGAAGGAAAAGAAGGAATAAGAGAAGAAAAATCAAGGAGGAACATGAGAAGAAAAAGAAAGAAGAGGCTAAGAAGCAAGCGGAGGAAGAAAATGAGAAATAGAAGGAAAGAGAAGAGGAAAGGAGGAAGAAACAACAAGAAATTTTAGCTGCAAAAATAAAGGTACCACAAACTCCGCCTCCTCATCCAAAATAGAGAACTCTGCCAAGCACACCACAAGACACAACAGTTTCAGTATCTCATGGACTTACTCCTTTTGAGCCACCATAGGATTTATCGGCACTAATTAAGGAATTTTTGGCACAACAAAAACAAGCTCAGAGATTCCAACTACAAGATGTGTTAGTTGAACAAACAAAGGAAGGTTTCACGATGCACTTGAACAAGATGACACCCGTGTAAAAATAAAAAATTCAATGGCATACTGGAGGAGAGCTTGATAAATTATTGGATGCAAAGATGTGTAGAAATAGAAGACATTATGGAACACATGATCACATTAATCCAACCATTCATACCTTATTATGAGGAAGAACGCGTACTAATGATTGAAAAGAGAGTAGAGAATACCTTGCAAAAAAATTATCCCACTCTATTCTAGATGAGACTTGGGATAATCAATTCCACACAGAAGAAGTGGATAATTACAAAGCAGCAAAAGTTGGGAAGAACACTTCCAAGAAGAAGGAATGTGGTGATAAATTAGAACAATCTTTCACATCCTTGGAGACTAAAATTTCAAACATGGTTGCATATTACACATTTTCAATGGGATGGTCAGCCATCACACAATAGAAGGATTTAAAATTAGAAAAAAATGGAGGAGGAACTTAGTAAGGAATCCACCACATATGACATCCTCCAAGAATTTGATGGCCCATGGAGGTAGAAATTGGTGGACTTAGCAGCCAAGTATTGTGCTAAGTAATGCGAAAGAGTGGATAAGATAGTGGACATGGAATAATATAATACATATATGGATAAATCCATTACATAGTTGCAAAAGGATCTCTCAGTATCCAAATAAAATCATGTAGGGATCAAAGATACACAATGCCCTATTGAGATCATTCCACTCATTCAGGAGAATACTAAACTACAACTATGGCATGGATCTATTGAGGACCACATATTCACATGGAAGAATTTTGAAGAACATATCACTAAAAAATACATTAAGTACCTCGTTGGTGACACACCATAAGTTGTATGTACATAGTACCAAATTTTGTCTAAAATAAGGCATGAAACACACTACATCTCAAAAATCCAGTTGGGTGAGTCAAGAAAATGAACATTTCCTTACGTTACATCTAAGTTTGGTAGGTTGTTTCTATAGTGTTTCCATAATAAAATAGGAACCAATGTATAATAGTCAAAAAAAGGAAGAGAGGTAGTTCACAGTGGCTTGGAAATTAGAAATTGTAAGATAAAGGAAGTTACAAATTTTGATAGGGTTCTTCATCCTAGTTTTCATGAGGACAAGACAACGTTTATAATTTTGGGGATGATGTTGGCAGGGTTCTTTATTGGATTTTACACTAATTAATTAATAGAGAAGAAACCACGAAGAGCCATATACTGAGGGAATGGAAAAAACATTGTGAGACACTAAAAGGTCTGCCAACTAATAGGATGTGTTGCAGAAAAAATCACATCTGTAAAACATTGGAGAGATCTGCGGACCATGGAAAGTTTTGCAAATGATGGAGAATCCATCAAAGACTAAAGGAATCCACAAAATGTCAGAAAATCTGCACAATGAGGATGAAGATCAAAATGGAAGACACATAATCATCATTAAAATAATTGGCTATTGGATAATTATATTAAATACATACTTATTTTAATTCATTGTAATAGAAGTAGAGACATAAGAGGAATGAGTAGATGAATAGGAGACAGATAAATATAGAAACATGAGTATGGAGAAAGATGCATAGATACATGGAATAGGGATATACAAATTGATAGTAATAGAGATGTATAAGAGAAGATAGGAAAACATATAGGAAGTGTATGTTAGAAGAATAAATAAACTATGGATTCTAATTTGTTTTCAAGAGTCAATATAAATAATTTGATTCGTTCCAATGTTACATGCTCTTATGTTTCTATGTTATGTTAAATATTATGTTCTATTCTAAATCTCCACTCTCTAGCATATCCCTTACGAAAGGATGAACTACTTAATCCTCACAATAACGTTGAGGATTAAGGTCAACAACAATTACAACATATTGTTTACATCCTAAAAATATATAATCTATAAATGTGATGTGAAAAAAAATATAGGATGTGAGGGTTCGTTACATAAGATTATTTTAGATTAATTAATTTACAATTGACCAAGCATAATTAGAATAACCATTAATGTTTAGAACAATGATAAGCAATAGAATGATAGCTCAAATACATAAGAGGATAGGATAAGAGGAGATCTAAATGAGTAGACTGGGAAAATAGGATGATCTAAGATTGACGATGCTTCATTTATGAGACTGTAACTGGAAACTTCTTTGGTGCAGGAATGTATAACTATTATAGATCCTTCCCCCTCTTCTATATGGTATTGACTTATAGTTTATAGTCTTGGACCTTCTTGCAGTGAGATTCTATAACTTTTTGTGCCCTTCACTTTTCTGGAATATGCTTTTTTGTATGTCACTCATATTTACATAACCTATAATGACCATAAATAAGTGGAAACCCTAAATACCTACAATATCATTCATCAAAGTATTAGATAACAAAAGGATAAATTAGTGCGTAGGTGAGGCTGAAATACCCTTGGTGGTCAACCCATGTAGAACCATTCCTAATGCTACACTACATGCCCTCGAATGGTATCATGCCTCTCATAGTTCTCTTAGGTGTATGTGAAAGTTTGAATGTGATCTAAGCTAACCCCCTATGTTTTTCCTCATGTCTCTTGACAAAAATATTATGGGATAACTTTAGAGTAGAGAATGCACCTAATGTGGTAGTAGTGGGATGTAGCATGCTTCAACTTCTAGACTAAACCCTTTAGTCCCTTGAGGACCTTTGAAAATTCTTAGAGTGACTTTGTTATTGTTAAGACTTGGATCTAGGACATTTGCATGTTTGGAAATGGAGGAAGCTAGAATTTTTTTTCTAGTTAAATGCTTCATACATGTAGTCATAATTTCTCTAGATGATGTGCAACTACTTCTAGAAATTTTAGGATATCCTTGAATGCTTTTGTATTGATAATTGCAATGGGATATTTTGAAAGTGTCAGGTGAGTAATAAAGTGATTGTCATTTCTTATATAGCCTACATAGGTGAAATATTTTGTTAGTGTGAGTTATCATATGTGTCCTCCTCTCATGTTGGAGGGTCATCTCACATGGGTTAGGTTTAGGGTTTCATATGTGTCATGCACTAGGGTTACTCATCACCCTATATGTACCCTTTTCTATTCATTTATGAGCATGCCAAGACACTCCGCTGTCTTTCCTCTATACAAGCTTTGTTTCTGTTGAGCAAGTTCTTCCATTACTGATCAATTTTTTCCTTGCTATCGCTGGAGCTTTCACGATTCCATTGGAGTGCAACTACTTCGTGGTGCCTCGTTTCCGATTCGATTCTCGCAAACTCTTTTCATGGTATCAGAGCTGAGATCGGGTAAACGTGCACTTGATTTATTTTTTGTTGCTATTACTCTTACTTGGCTTCGTTGGAGTCGGGTATACACCCAATCGACCCAACAACATTATTTTACTCTGCATGCAAGTCTTTTGATCACTATTTTCTGGAAATTATCTTGCTAATATCTCTAACAAGCTTTCTCGAAAAGTTTTTTTATGTTTTTTTTTCTTGTGCATGTTGTCTGTGGTTGCAGGATCCTTGAGTTCTTCAGTCGTGGTTGCTACTCAACGAACTGCTGTCCCTCTAGTTTTTTTTTGCTTCCCAGGCATTTTTAGTCACATCTGCCACGTTTTTTGGTGTGGACAAGCTAAAACGTGGCTACACAGGCATTTTTTGGACTCTTCTAGGTGTTTTTTACTGATCAGGCATTTTTTGGACTCTCCAAGGTGTTTTTTTATTGTTCAGGCGTTTTTTAATCATCTGCCATGCTTTTTTTGATTGTTCAGGCGTTTTTAATCATCATTTGCCATGTGTTTTTTGCTTCACAGGGTTGTAAAAATCATCATCTGCCACCTCATTTTTTTTGCTCCACACGGTTGTAAAAATCATTTGCCACATTTTTTTTTTTTTGGCCTGCTAAAACAAAAACGGCCTGGCAGAAGCAAAAACAACCTGTACACTCTCTTGATGCGGCCAGGCAACTTTTCTCTGTGTTTTTTCACCCTTGGCGTGGCCAGGCATCATTTCCTTGCTATTATTTATCCTCGATGCGGCCTGTTCCCTTGTTTTTTGGTGTAGGCAACATAAAACGTGACTGTTCATTCATGTGCGCGGCTGTACACTTACACCAGTCAGTTTTGGTAAGTTTCCTTCCTTTCTTTTTAAAAAAAAACTTACTCAATCTCTGCTTTTTTATAAAAACGAGCCGTTTAAGTATACATGCTAAGTTTTTTTTACAATCAAACTTCTTTTTAGTAAGTTTTTAAAAACATTTCTAACTCTTACAAGTTTCTTAAGAACTTTATTTTAATTAGAAACATTTATCTTTTTAAAAAATCTTCATCTAAATCTAATCAGCCTTTTTTAGATTAGATCTAATTTTTATTTCACATTATTTAAAAAAATATATTTCCTTGGCATTATAATTTGGTCTTTGGATTGTTGTATTTCTAACCTTCTGTCGAGTGCCGAAGATGAAGGGTGAGGTCCGGGATTGGCAGGTGGCTAATTCCCCCTCGAAATACAAACAAACCCTATCTCAAATTCCATGCCATTTCCAACGAGCATACATACGACACCCTTTGCATGTGTTTAGGGCACTTTTTTAATCCGTTTGCAGGCTTATTGGCTTTTTCTCATCAAATTGCGGGAATTGGTTTTTGCTATAACTTTTGACTCGTTGCTCGGTTTTGAGCACTTCTTTAGTCAAAGTTGCATGTTTTTTCACACTCTAGATGATGGGATCATTAGCTTTGTAAATGAACTAATTTTATAAAGTGCCGCATTCTGGGGGGTGTCTTTGTTTTGCTTAATTCAGCTCATTCTTTTGAGCTTTGTTCTATTCCTTTTTTTCGTGGACTTGTGAGCGCATCCGCCACAGTTTTATGACAAAGGGATTCTTTCGTGTGATGTGAGACACTTTTTCTCACCACCAGGGTTGGCTTTCACCTCCTTTCTATTTTTTGCTTGTGCTTGTTTACGGTGTTCCTCTTTTGTTGCGCTCCACGAAACACTGTTGTGGTCTCCTCTCTTGCGCGTTATTACGCTAATTGCAAGATGAGTTACCAAGTGTTTCAAACCACACGCACGGACCCGATTGTAATCAACACACTAAACTATAAAGTGCCGAAAGCAGGGGGGTTGTTATTGTCCTGGGTGGTTGTGTTTCTTTTCTGCATTTCTTTCTCTCTCTCTTCTACTATGGATGCACTTTCAATTCCTTTGCTTACACCGTTCAAATTTTTCGAATGGAGATCAAAAATAATAATGAAACTAAGGGGTAAAGGGTTATACCGCATCACCATGGGAACTGAGACTGAACCAGACGACGAACCTGAAAAATCTAAGTGGTTAAACCGTAGTGATGAAGCTTTAGGTCTTCTTTGCATGTCCGTTTCTCCTGACTTGCTCTTCCACATTGAGGCATCTGAAACACCTACATCTACGTGGAAAATGCTGGATGTGATGTTTGGACAACTAGATGACATGAGAGCGCATGAGTTGGAAAACGAACTACTAGGGTTAAATCCTAGTGACTTTGAAAACCTACAAGCCTTCTTCTCAAAATTTGTCCACATTAGATTATTGTTAAAAGGATGTCAAGTAGAAAAGAAATATTCTCAACTGATCTTGTCGATTCTCTCTAAGCTAGGTCCCGAATATTCTGTCTTCGTGTCAACTTTCTACGCTACAAAAGCTGCTTTGGGTGATACTTGGATGATGCCCTCCTTTGACTGTTTTTCATCCCAACTCATTCGAGAACAGGACAAACTCATTCAAATGGGGTCTCTCAAGTCCAAGTCACATGCCCTTGTAGCAAGTACTAGCAAGGGAAAGAAGACTGAAAAGAAGAAAGAAACTAAGGATCAACCTAAGAAAGAAACCAAGATCAAACCTAAAAATGACACAAACACTTCGACTTTTGAGCCTAGAGTGCAGAAAAGTAAGTATTTGTGTTCCTATTGCAAGAATTCTGGTCACGACGAGCAACACTGTTTTAAGAAACAGATTGATCACTTATCTCATTTACTTGAGAAAAATAAAATAAGTGTTCCTGAATCAATAAAACAAAGTGCTCCGAAGGCCGAGTCTTCTGCTGCAAAAGGTGCTAGAAATGATAAGAAGAAAGGAAAGGCCCTTGTAGCCAAAGTTGCTCCTTCATCGACATGGATTATAGATTCTGGTGCCTCGCACCACATGGGTTCTTCGCATGTTGAGTTTTCCAACATCGAACCTTGTGGAATGTCCCAAATCACGATGGGTAATGACACGACAGTGTCGGTTTCTGGTAGTGGATCGGTAGAGATGGATGGGGGAACATTTAACCAAGTGTTGAGTGTTCCTGATCTCTCTACCAATCTCCTATCAGTTTACCAAATTACTCACCTTGGTGAAGGAATGCGAGTGGAATTTGGTCCTAACTCGGTGATTATTCGTGAGCTTAACAATGACACTACAGTGGCTGAGGGAAAGGTAGATCACCGTTCACGGTTGTACACCTTCTCCCACTTTACTTCTGATTCTACGCCCACTGCCTTGCTCACTCATGCAAATGAGGTTAGTAAGCTATGGCATGAGCGTTTTGGACATCTAAACTATCGCTACCTTGAACAATTGAGTCAAAACGAAATGGTCAACGGGTTGCCTCGCGTCAAGTTTTCTAAGGGTCTTTGTGAGGGTTGTACCCTTGGAAAGCATCCTGAAAAGAACTTTGACAAAGGAAAATCCTGGAGAGCCACTCGTCCCTTGGATCTTGTTCACAATGATGTTTCTGGTCCATTTCCTTCTCCTTCGTTTACTAGAGCTCTTTATGTGCTAACCTTCATTGATGACTATTCGCGATATACTTGGGTATATTTTCTTAAGCTTAAGTCTGAAGTCTTTGAACATTTTCAAGACTTTAAGGCTCTTGCTGAGAAACAGGTGGAACGGTCTATCAAGGTTCTCCGAACTGACAATGGAGGTGAATATGTAAACAATAGGTTCATGGATTTCTGTACTTCTGAAGGGATCTCTCTGCAGCATACAGTTGCTTATAGCCCTTCACAGAATGGAGTCGCAGAAAGAAAGAACCGTACTCTTAAGGAGATGGCCACTTGTATGATTCACTCGAAGTCTCTTCCTCCGCAGTATTGGGCCGAAGCAGTGAATTGTGCAAATTACATTCAGAACCGTGTTCCACACAAGGCAGTAAGAGGGATGACACCCTTTGAAGCCTGGTTTGGATGCAAGCCTGATGTTGAGCACTTTCGAGTCTTCGGATCCAAGGCTATGGCTCGGATTCCCAAGAAGAAACGCAAGGCCTTGGAACCACAATCCAAACCTTGTATCTTTGTAGGGTATCCTGATGGCGTGAAGGGATATCGATTGATGAATTCTACTTCTCATGAGCTATATATTGAGAGAAGTGTTAAGTTCGATGAGTCTTCTTCGACTTCTACTTCTCCACCTATTGAGGTTCTTCAGCTCACTGATTCAGATTCTGACTCATCAGATGATGATACTGTTGAGCGTGCTCCTCTTCCGGATCCTCCCGACCATCAGACCTTTGAGTCTTCTGATTCTGACAGTAGTGATGATGAGGACTATGTCCCTTCTCACTCAAGTGAAGAATCTTCTGACTCTGAGCCTGATCCTCCTGGTCCCCTTTGGGCCAGGAAAACTTTGCAAAGTGCTGGAGATTTAGTTGGAGATACTTCGGATATGAGACGTACTCGCTCAGATTTCATTGGACCCCACTCTTTCTTCACCTCTGCTTCTGATCCACAGTCTTTCTGGGAGGCTTCTGGTATTCCTGAGTGGGATTCTGCCATGGATGAGGAGTATTCCTCTCTCATGAAGAATGATACTTGGGATCTCACCACTCTTCCGAAAGGAAGAAAAATCATTCGGTGTAAGTGGGTGTTCCGAACAAAGTATGGAGTAGATGGAGATGTCGAAAAGTTTAAAGCGTGATTAGTAGCTAAGGGTTTCTCCCAGATAGCTAGGGTTGATTATACAGAAACCTTTGCTCCAGTTGCGAAGATGACTTCTATTCGACTGACCCTAGCCATTACCGCAACAAACAGATGGAAAGTCCATCAAATGGACGTTAAGAGTGCCTTCCTTCATGGTGACCTAGAGGAAGAGATCTATATGGAACAACCTCCGGGTTATGTCCAAGATTCCTCCCTCGTTTGTAAGTTAAAGAAGTCTCTTTATGGCCTTAAACAAGCCCCTCGGGCTTGGTATGCCAAGATGGACTCCTTCTTACTTACATCAGGGTTTACTAGGTGTCACTCTGATCCAAATGTTTATATTCTATGGCAAGATGACTCCATACTCATTCTTGTTCTATATGTTGATGACTTGTTGATCACAGGCAGCTCTTCCTCTATTATTGATTCTGTGAAGATCGCCTTAGCCAACAAGTTTTCCATGACTGACTTAGGTCTGCTTCATTACTTCCTTGGGATCCAGATTTCACAATCTGACTCGGGAATCTTGATTTCGCAACCTAAGTATGCTCTTGATTTGCTAGCTTGGTTTCAGATGTCTGATTGCAAGTCTTCTCCTACTCCTTTTCTTTCTAGGGTTAAGTTGGTTTCAGATTGCTCTACTCCCTTGGTTGATGGTACTCTTTACCGACAGTTAGTTGGGAGCTTGATCTACTTGACTCACACTCGACCGGATTTATCATATGTTGTTGGGATCGTGTCCAGATTCATGCAGGAGCCACATGAGCTGCATTGGAAAGCAGCTAAATGGATCCTTCATTATGTTCGTGGCACTTATGCTGATGGCATACACTATCATGGAGGGGTTGATATTGACTTGATTGGATTCACAGATTCTGATTGGGCCGGTGACTTAGATCATCAGAAATCTACTTCTGGCTACAGTTTCTCTCTTGGTTCGGGTCCTATTAGTTGGTCTAGCAAGAAGCAGAATGCAATTGCGATATCATCTACAGAGGCAGAATACAGAGGAGCAGTTAACGCTGCCACAGAAGCTATTTGGCTACAGGGTATTCTGATAGAGTTTGGCATCCACTTTCGGTGGCCTACCATTATCTACTGTGATAACATGAGCACTATCTCTATTTGCAGAAATCCAGTTCAGCATCAGCGGACGAAGCACATTGAGATCCATATGCACTTCATACGGGAGCTTATTCATGATGGTATCATCGACATTCAGTACATTCAAAAAGCTGATCAGATTGCAGACTTATTCACCAAGCCTTTCACTGAGATGAAGTTTCTTCACTTACGATCTCTTCTTGGGGTGAGGTCTTCTGCAGCTGCCCATCTTCTTAGGGCTATTTAGTCCTTCTTTTCTTCTTCTTCTTCTAGGAAGATTGTGTTTGTATATGGGCACCTTATCAGGCCTTTAGTTGTCGGGCCCCATTGACACATCTTTCTTAGTTGTTTAGGAGTGTCTTCCTCTTCCGTCTGACTCATCACAGCCACTACCCCAGCTTCGATGAAGGGGGGGTGTTAGTGTGAGTTATCCTATGTGTCCTCCTCTCATGTTGGAGGGTCATCTCACATGGGTTAGGTTTAGGGTTAGGTTTAGGGTTTCATATGTGTCATGCACTAGGGTTACTCAGCACCCTATATGTACCCCTTTTCTATTCATTTATGAGCATGCCAAGACACTCCGCTGTCTTTCCTCTATGCAAGCTTTGTTTCTGTTGAGCAAGTTCTTCCATTACTGATCAATTTTTTCCTTGCTATCGCTGGAGCTTTCACGATTCCGTTGGAGTGCAACTACTTTGTGGTGCCTCGTTTGATGAACAAGTCAAGAGAGAGCTAAAGAGATGTGTCTATTGGACTTAGAATGTGAGCATCTGTCTTAGCAAGGGAAAATATCCAAACTTTTCATTACCAAAGGATAAGTTACAAAATTTGACTGTGTACACATATAAATACAGAGTGATAGCCTCCATTGCGTGAAAGTTAATTTTCAACTTTTGAATTTATAGGTACAATCCAACCTTGGGTGTGTAGATAACCCCATTTTTATTGTTTATTAATTATTTCCCTTTTATATTTATAATTTATTTTATGTTGGATTTTGGAATCTACAATGACCCCTACACTTGAAACACCATTATTGTCATCAATTATATGGGTAGCACCAGGAAACATTTCTACTTTAGCATGTCTTAAATTAGATAAAATAATGGTAAGATAATTCAATCTAGCAATATGATTTCCTAAATATATCAAAATGACTTTGGTTTTCCAAAACCATATGACTATGGATCTGATCGCCTTTTTATGGATCCATCCTACTCTTGTTTCAATTCCATCAAAATTTATCTTCCTCTTTAGAAAAAAATTTCCACTCCTTATACATTGGCTTGTGTGCCAATATGGTCTTAATTTTAATTCAAGAAGTCTATAAATACCTTAGTTAATTTAGGATAATGATTCATACAATATTAAACTTGCAATCATAAGCAATTTATTGTTTCAAGAGACATCTCCATAGTAAAAGTAAGATTCTAGTATTTAGAGAAAGAGAAAAATATAATATTCTACTACTTGTTACATTTATTGGAATAATAAGGGTTGACACACCTACACTACACTTGGAAATGTGTTAAATTGCATTATAATTTTCTCATGCTTGTCGAATTGTTTAACCATCTAGGGCCCTAATAAATATCAAGGAAGGTATACTATTCCTTAGTTTACCATAGGGCCTGAAACAAATTGTTTTCCTTACACATTGTGTAAACCTAATTTTCCTATTAAAAATTGGAGGGAGATTTGTTTCCCAATTACTCTCAAAGAATTATTAAAAATTCAACAAGGTTTTTGAAGCCTAAGAATAGAAAAACATGGAAAAAGCAAATAATATTTTATGGTATCTCAAAATTGTCATAATGAATTACTACTATTTGGATGTGCCACTAAAAGAGTGTTGTGGTTCTAATCAAGAAGCTCTATTTTAGTTTATTTTTTTGAGTTTGTTTCATTTCATTGTATACGCCTACCTCTTTATTTGTAAAAATTGTCTCTAAATCAACAACACATTATATATCACTTTAAAAATCTATTTCTCAATTGTTTTCAAGAATTCCAAAAAAAATTATTATAAT
Source organism: Taxus chinensis (assembly GCA_019776745.2). Classification (NCBI taxonomy): domain Eukaryota; kingdom Viridiplantae; phylum Streptophyta; class Pinopsida; order Cupressales; family Taxaceae; genus Taxus; species Taxus chinensis. The sequence continues at coordinate 8,911,288 of CM034149.1, forward strand.
AGTCTCCTAGAGTACACACCCAAGCTGGTACTATAGCATTTTGTTTCTAATTTTTTGGTCCACTATAATTGTTGTATGTCAATCACACATCCGATATAAACTACATCCACCTACTCCCGCCCATCCACCCAAGAAACCATCATGGTCGATGGAATTTTTGTGTTTTGGAAGGCACCGCACAATGGTCAACACATGGTCAGTTACACACAACCCACAATTTTGGTATTTACCTGAGAAGTTTCAAGAAGAGTAGTTCCTTGTTTCTGAAGGGCAAGGAAAATGTGGATGTTATGGACAATGAATTGAGGCTTCTCCACTATTCAACTTTGGGTGGTCAAATTGTTGCATCATTCCACTTGTTTCCCCATCTACAATATCATGTTTGTATATCTAAGGCCATCCACTTGTCTTGTGAGATGTTACCTACACTTTTTGATGTTATGTCAATCCCTCATCCCGTTATAAGTTTTTATTACATGGTACCAACTTCCGGACTATAAGTTCAATTAATTCAGAGGCGGGAACCATAGAAAACTCTATATTTTGATGACATGGAATATTTGTTCTATGCAAGAGGAGCTTGGTGTCTGAGGGAGAATGAATTGAGCATTGTAATTGATATATTTCCTATTGTGGTTGAGGAATTTGGAGTGATAATGTGCAGAAAAGAGGCGAGGAAGGTGTAAATGAAGAAAAAAAAATCATAGTGAATGTGATCTTTGATAGAGAAGACAACCATGCCTTCTTACCTTCTCTCATGTCCTATACTAATTGTGTGGTCTGAGTGTCCACCATTTGTGGGAGGATGATTCACAACTAAATATAGAGAGGTTGGTAGGCATATGTTAATTACGTGTTGCTTAACTTAACAAATGGCATTTCCATAATGATATAATGGGGAAAATCATGTATTGGCTATACCAAATGTATCTTCTCCACACAAGACATCAACATGGTTTATGGAATGTTTATGCTCCACTAGGCACTGCCACCACTTTTAACATGTGGTTGATTACAAATGACCCAAAAAAATAGGATTTGCATAAGAAACCGTGAGTAGAGAGGGAGAATGTGGATGTTAGTGGAAATGACTGTGCGGCTTGTCTAGTTGTCTTGTGAGATGAAATCTTTACATCATGACATTCCCCTCATAAGGGTGACACTCAGCCACTATCCTTTTGTTTTGTGTTGTTATTAGTAATGGGGGAAAACATATATATCTCTTTAATGCCTGATGGGGCAGTGAATATGTGTACACATGTGTTTTCATTCTTAATCCTTTGATAAATGCTAAAATTTCAAAATTTTAAATTATTTTTCTAATATTTTTGCATTTTGTAACTATGGCTGGAGACAATTTTTTGTATGGGTTATATGTTAGGATTTAATGTCCCTAATGAGATCTAATGTATCCATCCTATATTTTATTAATAATATTTAAAGTTATTAAATTTTTTGCAACCTTACAATATGTGTTGAAATTTATTCTTAATATACCATGTTTTTCTATTCTAAAGTATTTTTATTTTCATTGTGTTAATAAATTTGTATTTTTGTTCAATGCTCACGTTATTAAAATACACAATAATATAATTGCACCAATCCCAAAAAGTTAGAAAATTATTAAAAATAATGTTTTTTGATTAGCTATTACTCTAGACAAATTTAATATTCAAAAAACATTGCATTGACAGTCTACCTTGGCTTTGTTGTAATGTCCCCAAATCGGACACTTTTTTCCATAGGAGGATTTTAGGCAATTCCCTTGCTAAAGAAACAAATTATAAAAGATACCTCAAGAGTTACTACTACAGATCTGATTTTTAGAAGGAAAATGTGACTACGGTTATTAAAAAACCCACACAAAACAAAAGTAAAATTAATGCCTTTCCACTTGTTGGGTTTTAAAATTGTACTTTAACAAACCACAATCAGAGGATAGCAAGTCCCTCCTCTTTAATGGGAGAGGTTCCCTTATTGAAAGCAAGCAGCAAAACTTATATACAAATGTACAACTTTCAAAGTGTGGATTCCTGATACTTTGAAATGTTTTATGCCCAAAGATCATCAATACGAAAGAATGGAAGAACTAAGGAGATGAAAGAGGAAGAACATAACAATACTTTCAGGAAATATAGATAGCAGAGTATAACCTTATACGTATTTATCAAAGGAGATGTAGAATGGAATCATTCACGTTTATAACAAATATAATTTCATAGACACACAGTTCCCGAAATCATATCAACAAGAACACAAAGTTTCTTATCATGCAAAGATGGATGATTCGCAATTTCAAACAAGGAAAGAAGGAAGAGCACGGGAAGAAAGGGAAAAAAATGTATTGATTACTTTTGAATCTATTACATCTATAGAGTATCAGGATCCAGCCACAACAATGGCATAGAGAACCCACTAAATAGCTTCCAAAAATGGTTACATTCAGTTTCTTGGTTCTTGCAGAAGCGTTAATGGTGGCAAAAAATGATGCTATGTAATGCAGCCGTTAAACCTGTTTTGCAACTTCAAATATGAGCCTTCCACGTGGAAAAGATCTAAACTGAAGTGGGCCTAAGGGTGCCTTTTGTATTTTGTGACTTTGTAGAGATTTTGCATTTTTTTACATTTTGGCCCGCCCATCCCCTTTTGATATGGGCTTGACACGTGGCTTCACTTGAGTGGCGACAGAGTCGCAGCTCACTTTTACAATTTTAACTCTTTTCAAAGAAAATCTCAAAAGCTCAAAGTTCTCCACTGACCCACCTCTCCGCTTTGACTTTTCAATGCGAGCTCAAGAACTCAATGGAGTCATGGATCATTTTATGACTTTTAACTCTCTTTTTGGAAATAAAACCAAAATTCCCAAATTGCTCTGATGGCCCACCTTTGTGCTTTGATTTTTCAACGGCGGAGTCACGACTTACTCTATACTTTTTACTTTTTCAAACAAAGCCAAAATCTTTAAATTTCTCTGACGATCCACCTTCCCGCGTTGACCTTTCAAAGCATCAAAACACAAAAAGAATCCACCTTTCCGCCACCGCTTATTTTAGCCAATTAGAATCCTTTGGGCCACGGGGATAATTTGACACTTTCGTAAAAAATAACATAAATGACGAGTTTAAAACATAAACCCACCATGCCACATCCAATCAGAGATGTCCATGTACTCTATGGATGTTGGGGAAAAAAATTAATAGGGAAGATATGCCCGTCATTCACGACAGTGGAAAAATAAAAATGAAAGGGAAAAACCCACCGTTTATGCACCTAAATTTCAATTTTTTCTCCATGGAATGAAAAATTGCAAACAATACCAGGCTCGACGCAATCCACAGCCAAAGAGAAGGATTGACAATGACATTCAAAATGAAGGAAAATATTTTCAAGTATCCAGATGGGGAAATAGAAAATTCTTCAAACTGCGAAGACTAGAATAATTTTCAAGTGAAAAGGCTGAGATTAAAAACTGAGCACCCACGACTTCAAAGCACAGATCTCTCCAAGGCACCAACTCAAAATTCATCAAAACATTGACTTGAAAAATGAGGGGAATTTTGATGGTTATAACAGTTGGCTCTTTTCTAGGGATGGCTTGACTTGGAACAGAGGAACAAGGCAAGATCAAGAACCATAGTAAAGAAACTTTGGGAAAGCAGACCAGTGCCTTATCCATTGGGAAAATAGAGTCAAAGAAAAAACCAATACATAATACAACACACAAGTAACGTGATAAGAAAAAAACCAAAAGGAAAGACCAAAAACAAAACACACAAGAACGACCAAAAACCAAAACACTATAGACAATATACAGAAGGACCATCTAGTCACCTAAGATTTGAAAAATTTCAAATACTGCTCACTATAACGAAGTGGGAGAGGAGATCCATCCATATAATCCAAATAGAAAGAATTTTTTACTAGCAAATTGTCTGATTTTGAAAGGACCAAGCCAAAGAGAATCAAATTTACCATGGCTTCCACGAGGTTCATGTATTTTTTCCCACAACAGAACAATGTCTCCCACTTGAAAATATCTAGGTCTAGCATTCTTATCAAACAAAACGATTTCACCTTAAGTTGATGAGCAGAGATTCTATCAAAAAATTACATCTTGTCTTCATCCAACTTATGAGAGATACATGATCCTCTTGTCTAGGGAACTGATGAAAGATTGAATCTTCACTATCCTTCATTAATTGCATGGCTGGTAATTCCATTGTTAACTGGTAGCTGAGCTTCAACACCATACACCACATGAAATGGAGAAATCCCAATTACTCTCTTAGGTGTAATTCTATCTTACCCAGAGAGCATCATAGATCTTCTTGTGCCAATTCCTTTATGAGTCATTGACAAGATTTCAAACGATGGTGACCAAATTCTTATTTGTTGATTATGCTTGTCCATTCCCTTAGGGGTAGTAGTCTAACAGAATGAGCAAGAGAAATTCCATAACCATAGCAGAAATCCATCATCTCAGAAGAAGAAAAATTCGAAGCATTATCAATCACAATCTTGTTTGGGCACCCCAAACCTTATCAAGATGTTCTCTTTGATGAAATTACACACCACCTCAGAACTTGTGATTTTGACTGGAATAACCTCTACCCACTTTGTGAAGTAATATATAGCAGTTAGCACATGAGTATGCCTAACACTGGAAGGTGGATTAAGAGTTCTAATGAAATCCAATCCCCACTGTTGAAAAGGCTCATCAATCACTACTGGTTTTAGTGGTAAATTAGCCAACTTAGGTCTCCCAACAAAAGTATGACAGGCTTCACACTTACCTACCCATTTGTATGCATCTCTTAACAATGTAGGCCAATAGTACCCTACACAAAGATCTTATGGGAAGTGACAGCATAAGAGAAATTCCCTCCACAAGGCTTATCATGAAAAGCTGAAAATAACTTCTTCTATTGCTCTTTGTCCACACATTTAAGGATTCTTCCATCTATGCCTCACTTGAATAAAGCATTTTCCATAATACATATTGTGCAGACCTTAGATTAATATCTCTCTTTTCCTTGGCACTCAAGTGGGATGAACACTCTCCATAAGTAATAAAATGTGCAATTCCAAAATACCATTCATCTGTTGAACTAAGGAAGAGGACAATAGGAACATCAACTACTTCTTTGGACAATTCTGCATCAGCTTCTTCAGCAATAAGCTCACATAAGCCTTTACCCCAGACTAGCTTAGTTGGATTGATATCAAAGTCATATTCTTGTACTTTTGATACCCAATTGCCTCTCTTAGTTCCAAACTCCTGTTGTGTAAGAATGGACTTGATGGTTGTATCATATACAAGCACAATAGAGTGAGAATTAAGAATATAAAAACAAAACTATTCAACAGCTTTGACCACTACAAAATTATGTTTCTCCATCATATTATATTTAAATTCATGAGCTTTTAGAACAATGCTCATGAATGCAATTGGAAGTTCATGATCCTCATAATTCCTCTGAGTTAGCAGAGCAGCCAAGGTACTCTCCGTAGCATATCAATAGCTGATAAAATCCTTGCTGAAATCAGAACATGCTAAGATGGGAGTCTTAGAAATGGCTTTCTTGATACCTTCAAATTCTTCTTTACCTTAAGAATTCCAACGAAATTTTTGCTTTCCTTTCATCATGTGAGCAATGCTCATTGTCAATTCTGCAAAATCAGGAATGGATCTCCTCAAGAAGTTTATCTTACCAAAGAAAGAGTGAACACCCTTTTTGCTTGTGGGAAGAGGAATCTGCTGGATTGCTTGAACTCTTTCTAGATCTATCTTGATTCCTTCTTTGGAGAAAATATGCCCCAGCAACTTTCCTTCAGTAAAAAAAGATAGACTTCTTAGGATTGAGAGAAACTCCATGTTCTCTGCATTTCTGGAGGATTGCTTCAAGATGTTGAAAGTGATATGCCCTTGTTTTGGAAAAAAATAGTCAAATCATCAAGGTACACAACAATACACTTTCCCTTTAGACTTCCAAAATCCAAGTCCATTTCCCTTTGAAATGTGGCACCAACATTGATAAGACCAAAAGGCATTCTCTTTTAGGCAAAGGTGCCCCAAGGAGTAGTAAAAGTAGTTTTGTGTTGATCTGGGGTACTGACTTCCGCTTGATTGTATCTAGAGAATCCAACAAACATAGACAACATCTCAGAGCCTGTGGCAACTTGCAAAACTTGATCCATCATGGGGAGAGGGTAGTTGTCTTTCAGAGAGGCCTGATTCAAATTCTTGAAATCCACATAGATGTGAATCTCACCATTCTTCTTCCTGACATGCACAATGTTGGAAATCCATGTTAAATGATGTATAGGGAAAATAATCTTTACCATTAGTAACTTTTGGATCTCTTGAAAAATAGTGTCGGTAACCTTGGGATTGTATTGCCTTTGTTTCTGGATGAAAGGTTTGATCCTAGGTTTCAGAGGGATAAAGTGTTGCATTTCCTTTGGTTGAAAATCCTTGAGATCATCATATGAGTATGCAAGAACATCAGAATACCTTTTTAATAGGTTCAATGCTTTCTTCTTTTCTTCCTGAGTGTAGGATTTTCCAATGTTCACCATCTTGGGTTCCTCATGACTTCCAATATTAACCTTTTCACATTCAGCAGACTACTGAGATCCTTGGGAAGCTTTAGATTTGATATACCTATCATGCTTATCAAATAGATATTCCAAACTCACCATCCCTTTAGGGATCTTGTTACGTTTCAATTTAATGCAGCCATCTTAATCTATCTCTTCCCTGATATCTTCTTCATTAGAGGGCACATACTCTCTAGGAAGAGTTTCACTTTTTTCAAAATACAATTGATCAAAATTATCCTTAAGCTCTAAGAAAGAGAGAAAATGTTGATCATCATTGAAACCCTACCAGTTGCTTGCATTATCTGGTACACTGGGCCTATGAATCATTTCAATGGTAAATTTCTCCTGAGAGAGATCTGGGTGAGGAATCAACAGAGATCCTGAGATAACTAGAGAATTCGCTCTAGTATTCTTCTCTATTGGCACAACTTCAATGGAGAAAGCATCAAGAAACTCAATGGAATCCCAGACAAGATTTCTATAATGCTTCAATCTCTTATTCTTGACTTGAAAAAGATCCCTGACTTGTTTCACAATCAACTCTGCATCACCATGAGAACAAAGATTCTTCACTCCTATTTCTTTTTCCATGTTCAATCCAAGTATGAGTGCCTCATATTCATTTGTATTGTTTGTATTTTCAAAGAAAAATATTGAATGAAAAAGGATGAATCTTTCCTTCCAGAGAGGTTAGCACCACACCAGCCCTAGAACCAGCTGAAGAGAAGCTTCCATCAAATTCCAAAGTCAAAATGTCATTGGGATCATGAATCACTCCCTTACGAAGTTTGGCCTCTTCTTCTGACATGATCATATAGCTACCATGCCCTATATCTTCATAGAGTATTTGTGCTTTTGGATCATCAGTCTTTTGCAAAATGTATTCAGCTTGTTTCTCAAGTAACAGCTTCTTAATTTTTCCATTGATTGGGATCAAAGCATGGGACCAATCCATCTGAATTTCACCTCCTACCTCCTTACAGAAATTTCTACTCAGCAACATCCCATATGAGGGAGGAATATTAACAACCAAAATAGTGGCTAAGACCCTTTTCTCTAGAAAATTAGCAAAGGATACTTGTGCATCTTTAATTCTTCATACCAAATGAAATTCTCTACTCTTCATGGAATAGCAAGAACCAAAGGCATGTGTTAGAGTCAGGCCCAAAGCATGAGCTACTTTGCAGGCATTACATTGTCTGATGCTCTTGAATCTATAACACAATTACTGAGTTTATGACCAGCTATGAGAAGAGTCACATAGAATGGTTCAATTTTCTCATTAGGGGAAGTGACTACAGCCACAAGGCTTGGTTGAGGTGTGGAAGAGGGAGTGGGAAAAATACCTTTAGAAACCTTGGATGAAGCTTTGGATTTGGAATTGACAAAGTTTACCATTTTAGCAAAGGCTTTTAGATGAGTTTCTGGTGAAAACTCTACCTCTTAAAATATCTTGGATTAAGGAGTATTTTGAGGTGATCAATTGATTTCAAAATACCCGGATGTGGATGGGGCATCACTACTAGGAATAGTACTAACTTTTGATTTATCAAATTTAGGAATTGAAGGAGAAGAAGTTTTGGAAACAGATGCTTTAGAAGGAGGAGGATTCTCATTACTCACCTTTTACGTGGAGGTAGTGGGAATAGGAGCTCATCTTCTTACAACCACTGTAATAGTTATAAGGATACTCTTTGGATTTCTTAGCAGAGCTGCACCACTTTTTATTTCCTTAGTTTGCATAACTCACTTGAGGTCATAACGGGCATATGACTCAAGATTCAATCTTTCCCACTCTTTGATCCATGGATTGAGTGTTCGTCATGGATACCTTTAGTGGTAAGGAAATGAACTTGAATTTGGCCACAAAATCTCTCATGGGCTCGAATGGTTCCTTCTTAATGTGAGAGATTTGAGCTAAAAGAGCATGCACATCTTCAGTAGGTTTGAAATGTTGCTCAAAATGAGTTGTCATGGTGTCCCAATCAGTGATTGACCCAGCAAGAAGATGATAGAACCAATCAGCAACATTATCCTGCAATGTCTCCACAAAAATCTTGACAGAGACATCTTCATGTTCAACCCCAAGAATCCCACATGCAACAATGAAGGCTACAATGTGTTCATCTGGATGAACCTTCCCATCACCCCGAAATTTGGGAAAAAATTTCCTATTACCCCTAGGTAACTCATGCAATGGCTGAGGAAGAGCAAGAGGCCCAACCTGTTGTCCCCAAGGCAAAGGGGTTGCCATCTTTGGAAAAATTGACTGAAGGGGAACTGAAACACCGGCAAGTATAAAAGCACAAATATTAGGACTGAGTTATTCTTGAGGAATGTTATTCTTGGAGTTTATATTTTTAATAGGAGGTGTGCTTGTAGAAGGATTTCTTCTATTCCTTCTTGCTGGAAGAAGAGAGAAGTTTTGTTGCTCCAGAAGTTGAAAATGGGAATCCTCTACCCTGAGAGCTTTCTTACCACGAGTATATGTTAGAGTTGTCAAATCGAAAATGATCTTGAATTTGTTATTTTAGAAAGAGATATGTTTGAAACAAAATCCCCAGTAAGATTTGCCAAAAACTATTGGGTTTTAAAATTGTACTTTAACAAACCATAGTCAGGGGATAACAAGTCCCTCCTCTTTAATGGGAGAGGTTATCTTATTGAAAGCAAGTAGCAAAATTTATATACAAATGTACAACTTTCAAAGTGTGGATTCCTGATACTTTGAAATGTTTTATGCCCAAAGATCATCAATACGAAAGAATGGAAGAACTAAGGAGATGAGAGAGGAAGAACATAACAATACTTTCAGGAAATATAGATAGCAGAGTATAACCTTATGTATATTGATCAAAGGAGATGCAGAATGGAATCATTCACGTTTATAAAAGATATAATTTCATAGACACAAAGTTCCCGAAATCATATCAACAAGAACACAAAGTTTCTTATCATGCAAAGATGGATGATTCACAATTTCAAACAAGGAAAGAAGGAAGAGCATGGGAAGAAAAGGAAAAAATTATGTACTGATTACTTTCGAATCTATTACATCTATAGAGTATCAGGATCCAACCACAACAATGGCATAGAGAACTCGCTAAATAGCTTCCAAAAATGGTTACATTCAGTTTATTGGTTCTTGCAAAAGTGTTAATGGTGGAAAAAAATGATGCTCTGTAATGCAGCTGTTAAACCTATTTTGTAACTTCAAATATGAGCCTTCCACGTGGAAAAGATCTAAACTGAAGCGGGCCTAAGGGCACCTTTTGTATTTTGTGACTTTTTAGAGATTTTACATTTTTTTACATTTTGGCCCGCCCATCCACTTTTGATACAGGCTTGACATGTGGCTTCACTTGAGTGGCGACAGAGTCGCGGCTCACTTTTACAATTTTAACTCTTTTCAAAGAAAAGCTCAAAAACTCAAAGTTCTCCGCCCACTCACGTCTCTGCTTTGACTTTTCAACGTGGGCTCAAGAACTCAATGAAGTCATGGATCATTTTATAACTTTTAACTCTCTTTTTGGAAATAAAACCAAAATTCCCAAATTGCTCCGATGATCTGCCTTCCCGCTTTGACCTTTCAAAACATCAAAACACAAAAAGGGGCCGCCTTTCCACCACCGCTTACTTTAGCCAATAAGAATCCTTCGGGCCATGGGGCCAATTTAACACTTTTACAAAAAATAACAAAAATGACAAGTTTAAAAGATAAACCTGCCACGCTACATCCAATCAGATATGTCCATGTATTCATGGACGTCGGGAGAGAATTTGAAGCCCGTCATTCATGCATGTGGAAAAATAAAAATGAAAGGGAAAACCCCACCATTTGCACCCAAATTTCAAATTGTTCTCCATGGACAGAGAAACTGCAAACAATACCCAGCTCGACGTGATCCATGGCCAAAGAGAAGGATTGACAACAACATTCGAATGAAGGAAAATATTTTCAAGCATCCAGACGAGGAAATAGAAAATACTTCAAACTGTGAAGACTGGAGAATTTTCAAGCGAAAGGGATAGATTAAAATTGAGCACCCATGACTTCAAAGCACGAATTTCTCTAAGGCACCAACTCAAAATTCATAAAACTTGACTTCAAAAAGAGGGGGATTTTGAGGGCGACAATACCACTTCAATATAACATGCAAATTTTATGAAGCCAAAACAGACCCTGAATTGAAGTATGAGACCTTGTAAAAATCATTTAAACTACTGAAATTAATTACCTAGAAATGGAAACTTGTACCATGGAAGAAAAATACCATATAAGCTGCTAAACAAGGCTGATTTCATGTTTTTATGACAAATATGATTTTTGGAAGATTAATGCAAAAGAATATACCACTTCTAAGCTCCAAATTTCTGAATTTTTTTAGTAATAATCTGCAAACCTGAACGGGTAATTATAGTTGAGTAATGAGGGTTTGGACCCCTAAAACAACTCCAAAAATAGCAGCTTAGATAACTGAAATCCATCTTAAACACTCAACAATATATCTGAATTTTATCTTCTCCAGTAATGCCAAAATAATCCCTACATTGGGCCGCTCTAGCTGGAAAAATATGTAATTGTTCAAAAAACAAGACTTCTCTTGAATCTTCAGTACAAAAAAGATAAGTTCAAGGAATATTTTCCGTTCTTCCTATCACTTTTCCTAAGGGTTTCCATCCTCAAAATTTTGCAACAACAATGCTCATCTTACAAGCCAATTTTAGAAAATACAATGATCATAGAATGCCTCTACTACAAGTCGACTTGCCCCTATAAATAAATAAGTGACCCAAATGGCCACTTTCTATGCCCAACCAACACTTTCAACATTAAATACCATCTTTCCCTCCATTTCCCCTTTCTAAATCAAGTCGCATTTGTCTAGGAATAAACACTTGGCCCATGAGTTTCCTTTTCACTTTTCCATTTTTTAACACTAAGATTTGCTCCCAAAGCTAGTCGCACTTTTCCATAGGAATTACAATTTTTATAAGTGCTTTTATCCCTTGTTCACTTTTCTATGTCTATTTTAATATTAAGACCATTAATTTATTATACATGCTTTTTATAATGTTCTATTTTATTTTTTTGCATTATATAATAAAATACTAGATCTTAAGTCTCCCTTTAAAATTCTCCTTAGCCGTTAGGAAGACAAAATATGATAAGGGTATTCATCATGAATATCCTAGGAAGTGAGACATTTCATTTTCCTATTAGACCCCATTCAAATATTCTTGCATTGTGCAAGCCTCGTGCCACACATGAGGCTTTGTTAGAAATATAAACCAAGATGAAAAATCTCAAGTCTTTCAACAACAAATATGTTTCCGTCAGATGGTGAATGCCTTGATAAATGGTCACTTCTTTCTTCACCAAATTTAGAAAACTTGTGTGAGGTCAAAGATGAGTCCCAATGCCTTGTGTATTCTTGTGTAACTAAAGATGCAAACAAATCATTCTTTTTATCAAAATTATTGTCATGCAGTATTGGTCTAAAAAAATCTTGTTGTACGATTTGAAGTCTCACAATGGAATGTTGTTGCTCCATGAAATTTCAAGTGTCATATCTATAACAAATCCATATAATTGCATGCCCCATAACTAGATGGCGATTAGTATCATAAATAGCCATAGTAATAATGAATCAATTTTTGACATTTATTTTTGGAAGTATGACAGTGTACATGATATGGACTGTTGATCTCAACGTCAACAAATTTTTCCATAAGTCCTTTATTGCAGATCCAATCAATGTATTTTTCATCTTCCCATATAAGTTATTCATTATTACAACTGTGACATAAATATGAGAAAATAAAAATAGTGTGGAATCGAAGAATTGTGAAAATCTTTCTTTTAAACCCATATTTTCTTCCTTTTCACATGAAAAATAGTTCATCAATGGCGATTTAGGTTCATATGGAAAATGCTCAGTTGAGAGCAAGGTGAAAAAATTCATGAGTTTCACTTAAACTAAGAAAGATAATAAGAAAAATTTTGGGTCGTGTGTTCAAACTTTCATGATAATGGGGCTATTAGTATAAACTTTGGCTTAAACATTAAGACTATTGAATGACAAGGGATTACCTTTAGAGCTATCTCTAGAGTACGTTGCATCAAGGATTTTCATATTGTTAGGAAATAAGGGATAAAATATGTGTAATAATCCCACACATAATCGCAATAGTGGAAACTAATGTGTAGAAAAGTATCACATATCTGAAATAAAAGTGCAAAAAACACAAGAACACAACATAGAGACAATATTTAGCATGGTTCACCCAATTTGGGCTACATCCAATAAGAATCACTTGCTCATATTTTATTACATGCCACGTGTTTCTCTCAATACAATACCCAGATCTATTTGGAGTTGTGCTCAACAAACTCTCTTGAATTCACTACAATGTTACATCTACCCTACCATATACACAAAATCACATCAATAGGAAACTACTTAAGAAATTTTACAATATTATGGGTAAACCTCCCCATAAACCTATGAATCAAAATACCGCCCATATGAGAAGAGCACGTCTCCCGAGGTGTTAGGCACATTTTTCAAGGCCAAAAAAATTTCTCAAGGGTTGTGACCCTGAACCTTTACTGGTGGGGGTTTCCGCACCCACACCCCTTCTCGGGACCTGACCTGGACCCAAATATTGGCGAGAAAAATGTGGAGAGTGTATAATACTTTTAGTGTATAGTCTTCTACATGAAAACATGCTCCACAACATAACACATATCACAAGCCCTTTCTCCTTGCAATAGTTCGCGCAAATGAGATTTTTTTATATGTGACTTACCAAAAGAAATAAGAGGAACGCCTACTTCCCCTCCAATATTTTCTCTACCCATCTAACTCTCCCCCCTCTATCTCATTCTTCATTGCTACACTATCTGCTGCATTGTTTCTCCTTCAGTCCTTCCTATGGATATACCGATTACATGAGTTTGATTTATAGTCAATTAATGCAATCAACGCTAATTTATTGATGTGTGTGTGTGTGTGTGTGTGGTTGTGGTGATTTGTAGGGAAGAATTAAATAATAATGAAATATCCCCGATATGGCATGATGTTGGCATTATCCCCAAATAGGGGTTAAATTTAACGACCACCTATGTCTATCAAAAAAATTGAGTGATAGTAATATTTCAATATTGCCCTTCAAAAATATAAAATTGTGTTTTTATACCAACTATTTTATAATTTTTTAATTATTTGTAATATATATATATATATATATATATATATATATAATGACGGTCATATTTTACATATACAAGTATGTGTGTTCAAATGATCATTTGTCCTCATAATGCTTCATTGGCTCGAGTTTGGACCAAGATTGATAAACCATATAAAACCCCTCTTTGTTGATGCCTTGGGTAGAGTTTTTATTAATGGGTCTCTTACTGAATCATTTCATCTTCAACAATCTATTTGATAGGATTGTCCCCTAGCTTCCTTTCTATATGTGTTAGCAGTTGACACTCTTGGATACATGCTCCAAAAATTTCATTCCCTTGGTAAAATCAAAGGAATTGAATTACCAAATCAAAATTGTGTAATCATTTCTCACTTTGCAAATGATTACATGTTTTTTTTGTAAAATAAGAAATCATATATTCACAATGCTCTACAGGTATTGGATTTATATTGTTTGGCTTCAAGATCTAAATTGGCCATGTATAAGATAGAATTCGTACTTACAAGAATAGATAAACCTCCATATTGGATTCCTAAATAATCGATGTTGAAACATGGGGAGTTCATGAGATACTTGGGAATACCCTTTGGAATTGGTATAATTTTATATCAAATTTGGGATTGGCTCCTTCACAAATTTAATAAAAATCTTTGTAATTGGGGGTCAGATGTTTTTCATTGGTTGGGTGTGTTCTAATTGTTAACAATATCTTTTTATCTACTCATGTGTATTACTCCTCTTATTGGATGCATTCCAAATCCTGTAATTTTCAGTTGATCCAAAAGTGAGGTATTTCCTCTGGGCTAAATGGGATAGCAAGGAAGGTGCAAGAGTGATTTCTTGGAACCTATATACTCAACCCAAGGAAAAAGGTGGACCAGGTATTATAGATCCTTCCAACGAAGGAAAATACATTATATCTAAATGGATATTATCATATTCAAGGATATTTTTGGCAAGGAACCTTGGAAAGTTCTTCTAAGACTCAAAATACAAACAAATGAGAGCATATTGATATACAAGATAAAATTATGAATTCCAAATTAAATAAAAGGCTCTCCATCGGTGATCAGCTTGTGGAAAGCTTGGCAAGAAACATCTCAACTACTCAATTGGAAATACTCCTCTCTTAGGCATGATCTCAGTTTTCCAAGCTCCTCAATATGGTGGAATTGTCTTATTACTGTTAATGACTCACCGTTCACTTTGGTGAAAGTCCTACAAGGGATAAAAATTCATAATAAAGGTATTTTAGCATTCGAAGACATTTGGAATCCACCAATAATAGATTGGTTCTCTTGGACTATCATTAAGAACTCTTTCCACTTGACTGAAAAGCATAAACCCATCATATATTTCATTGGTCAAAGATAATCTTCTTATCAAGATGTCATCGACGACTCCTTGTAATTTTATCAAGAATTGGAGGTAGATGTACAAATGAAAATTGACATACAACCTTCAACCGCACTCGACCCCCTGAATTTGTGTCAAGGTAGTCGATTATGGAAATGCGAATGGCTAAATGGTAATGAATGTGGTAATGGCCGATAGTGTGCAGATAGGTTGTCAAGGCAATGCAATGCCTCTCATTTGCAATGGTGGGATATGATCATCAAGCACATTGAAAGCCTCTCCAACCTGGGCAGATCGTATGGAAAAATAAAAAAGGATGGCAACACAAAGGTTCCAGTCAATATCGAGCTCCAGGGATATCTTATCTATCGGTTTTGGAATTTGTGGGAAACTAAAGGGGGACTTGTAAATCTATCCAGACAAGGTCATGGAACAAGAAAGGGTGACATGCATGACCCCTTTTAGCTCTATGGACGGTTGGCAGGTTTGGTCCAAAACGAAAGGGCTCGATGAGCTTCTTCATTTAGAATGTTAAATTCTCTAATGATATCCAATAGTAATGGAGAGGTTCCAAAGACTAACGCTCTCAATTCGGTGTCTACGTCCAATTGATTCTCGGTTATGTTCAGTTTTGGAACCAGTGGATCACAACTGTAAATTATAATTGGTTGTGGTCCCTTTATGGTCATATGGTATGATCTAAAATCTACACCCAAGGGTGGTTAGGTGATCTACGCATAGGGGAGGTCCAATAGTCGTAATCATGATTTTATGCAATGTTCAATATGTTGAGCTATTCTTTTTTCTCGGTGTGTCGAGTCAGTGTTTTAAGTACAAGGAGACAAAGTCCCATGTTAATGTCTATAAGCAATTTGGGTTCGTTTGGTTATGGCACCCTTAGGTCACTTTCGTAGGTTCGTTCTTGTTTTGGACCCTTAATGGTCATGTAAATGCTTAAGGCAATATGTAATTGGGCTGATTTGACCAATACTCAAATGCTTTATCGTCTTCAATGTTTAATGCATCTAGTAGTCAATTGATTCTTTGTATTATCTCTAGTTGTTTTGAAAATGTTGAACCTAAGACCTTGATCAATTTTGGCTAATGGTACTACTAGATTTGGTTGATGCACTAATGGTTCGAATACAAAATCTATGACTTCTCTACATCCCTTAATTGTCATGCATGAACTGATTGAATTAATATAACAAAGAAAATTATGTAAGAAAAGTAAATCTAAACTATGTTTTTGGTATTTTCCACAATATAAGCTAAACAAAGCAATGAAAATAGCTAATATAATGAAAGTAAATATTTTTTTATTTTTTTCTGATATTTTAAACAAACTTATAATCTAACAAATGAATCTAATACAAGCAATTAACCAGGTGTAGCTAACTACTTGTGCAAATGGTGTTAATATAATACTAAAACAATAAAATAATTGAATCCTTCCTAATTAAAAATCTCAATCCTACCTCAGAGCCAGAGAATAAATCAGAGCTTCAAAAAGCTATTATTCCCCACAACTTCCCTGGCAATATTGAAGAGCAAGCTTTCTAATTTGATCTGGTTTATTGTGATTGTTTTATAATTAAAACAATGAAACAATTTCTCTACTATATTTGATATGAATCTGAATTCATAAATTCAGAATTGACAATTTAAATCAATGAAGCAAACAAACAACACCTCCAACCTGGATACACAAGAACAATGGAAAATCATGTTGTGTGAATATTCGTCCCCTCATTTTATCCTTTCAATTTATGTGTCCACATGAGTCCAACAAGTGGGAATGCAGTGACAACAAGAGAAGAAAGTGCAAGAGAAAAAGCAGCTTCAATTGGCAGACTTGGAAACAATGCAGGTGGAAGGGTGCAAGCACAATTGAACTGAAATTAGCTTTGGCAATTTCCAGCAAGAAAGGCAACAACTTTGCAATAAGAAGAATAATCAAAATTCTCCAGGTTTTTCTTAAGAACAAGGAATGATTATATAACAAATTGGTTGGGTTGTGAACTCACACACAAGGTAGCCTTGGGGTGCCAACTCATTGGGTGAAGAGGCAGTTGAAATTTATTAAATATATTTAAAAATAGAAGAGGGGGAGAAGACCATGCAATCAAGCCTAAATTTTGCTAATTTGGTTCACAAACACACCTTAGAAGTGAAGTTAACTGAAATCATGCTTGTCTAGTTTTCACATGAAGGTTTCTAGAAAAATCACGCAGAACCACCACCCTGTGCAGGGTGAAAAACACAAAACCGCCAACTTGACTAAGGTGGTGGTAACCAAACTGCCGCCCTGCCTGGACAGTGGTTACAAAACCGCCGCCCATGCAGTGGGTGGTTTTGACCCTTAAGGTAAAAACATGTATAAAAAGAAGCGGGAAGCTAGAAGAAAGCATGCAGAGGCTGAGTAGGGATGTCTAGGCTAAAAATATATACTGTGAATGGTTTTAGAAACTCGAACACCTTCTGAAAGGATATGAATCATCATTAGGGACCTTTTGTAACTGTTTTCCCAAAAATATAACACGTGTAATTTTAGATGTGTACATATTGCCCCCTTGGAGAAGCGTCTTAGCCATGAAAAGGTGTAAAACGTAGAGTTTGAGTATGTCATTCCCAAAATGGGGAGTTAGAAGCTATACCTGACACATATGTGTGCCAAAATGTCACCATCCGAGCTCCCGCTACCTACAAAATGAAAAGAAGACTCAAGTGCAAATAGATGAATTATCAAAAAATAAACACTAAATTAAAATGACAAGAGGACTTATCATTTGTCTGGGGATATAGAATTATACCTGCACCAACGCTCCAACCCTATGAACACATGCATTCAAAACGAGGTCAAAATAAGATATATATATCAAAACAAAACCATTTTCAATTCATTTGTTCCCATTTGATTCAGTGATTTTGGAGCTCTGGACCCACGGTGCCCGTTTTCAACGAGAGTACAGCCGAAACGATTGTTATGAGATTGTGATCATGCCTCCACAAGCGAGAGATCGAGCCATGCGGTCTAACATTGGTTTTTATCATTTGTTCGTTTTGAAACCTAAAACATAAAAAATGTCAAAATATTTTCCTATAAGGGGTTATTTTTGAAATTTCTTGTTTTAGACTAGTCTCTAGGGGGCACCCATAGGTCAGTCTTTTATTTCATGAAAAATGCTCAATTTTTGCATTTTTGTGAGATTTTTAGGGTAATTTAGTCCTACGGAGAAACTGTTCAGAACCGCTGCCCTGAGCAGGGTGGCGGTTACAGGATCGCCGCCCTGGCAAGGCGGTGGTCACAAAATTGCCGCTCTGCACAATACGGCGATTTTGCACAAAATGCATAAATACTTGTTTGAAGTCCAATTTTTTTTATGTTTTACAATGTTTTTTATGAGCTTTCCTATTGAAAACGTCAATGACTTACTCTTTTTTTTTGTTTTGTTAGAAAGATTCAATTGATTAATGAGTTTAGATTTAATTCACAAATGCACAAGCAAATAGCCACATCTAGTTGTGCATTTGTGAATTAAATATAAACTAATTAATCAATTGAATCTCTCTAATAAAACCCTCAATCCTGCCTCAAAGGTAGAGAATAAATCATAGCTTCAACGAAGCTATTATTTCCTACAACTTCCCTGAAAATATTGAAGAGAAAACTTTCTAATGTGATCTGATTTATGTAATTGCTTGATATTTGAAACAATGAAACAATTTCTCTATTGTATTTGATATGGATTTGGATTCCATCTTAGTTAAGTTGGACACTTCAAACTAGTTTAATATTGAGATTCAGCTAGACAAACCATAGGAAATTTACGCTACGCATTCATGGCCTCTAAATCTCCCCTTTTCCAACTCAGCTACTAGGATATCACTACTAGGATATCACACTACCAGATCTTAGTCATTGATCCTCCTATAGTTATCCACACACATTTCCACATTTGTTTCCCTAGCACGACCTCAGGGGTCGAGTGCGGTTGAAGGTTGCATGTCAATTTTCATCCGTATAAATTCCCACCCATTGGACTCGCGAGGATACAAAAATCATAATTACAAACAAAAATTACTTTTACTCTAAACAAATAAATCCTAAACAGAAAAAGTAGCTAAATGTGGCTATTTTCTTGTGCATTTTTTAATTACATATAAACTAATTAATCAATTGAATATTTCTGACAAAACCCTCAATCATGCCTTAGAGGTAGAGAATAAATCACTGCTTCAATGAAGCTATTGTTTCCTACAACTTCCCTGATAATATTGAAGAGAAAACTTTCTTATGTGATCTGATCTATGTAATTGCTCGATATTTGAAACAATGAAACAATTTCTCTATTATATTTTTTATGGATTTGAATTGATAAATTCATAATTAACAATTAAAATCAATGAAGCATACAAACAACACATCCAAACTGGATATGCAAGAACAATGGAAAATCTGGTTGTGTGAATATTCATCCCCTCAGTTTATCCTTTCAATTTATGTATCCGCGTGAGTCCAATGGGTGGGAATGTAATGACGAAAAGAGAAGAAAATGTAGGAGAAACAATAGCTTGAATTGCAAACTGGGAAACAATGCAGGTGGAATAGTACAAGCACAATTGAACTGAGATTGGCTTTGGAAATTTCCAGCAAGAAAGGAAGCAACTTTGCAATAACAAGAATACTCAAAATTCTCCATGTTTTTCTTGAGAACAAGAAATGGTTATATAAAAAATTGGTTGGGTTGTGAACTCACACACAAGGCAGCCTTGGGGTGCCAACTCATTGGGTGAACATGCAGTTCAAACTGATTAAATCTATTTCAAAATAGAAGAGGGGGAGAAGACCATGCAATCAAGCCTAAATATAGCTAATTTGGTTCACAAATGCACCTTGGAAGTGGAGTTAACTGAAATCACGTGTGTCTAATTTTTACATGAAGGTTTCTAGAAAAATCGTGTAGAACTGCCACCCTGCGCAAGGTGAAAAACACATAACTACCGCCCTGACTAGGGCGGCGGTCACAAAACCACCGCCCTACCTGGGCGGTGGTCACAAAACAACTTCTTAGGAAGAGCAGAGGTTTTGACACTTAAGGTCAAAACATGTATAAAAATAAGCAAGAAGCTAGAATAAAGCATGTAGAGGCTAAGTAGGGATGTATAAGCTACAAATATATACTGCAAATGGGTTTAGGAACTCAAACACCTTCTGAAAGGATATGAATCATCATTGGGGACCTTGTGTAACCATTTTCTGACAATGTAGCACATGTAATTTTGGGTGCGTACATATTTCCCCCTCGGAGAAGCGTCTTAACCATGAAAAGGCATAAAACGTAGAGTCTAAGTATGAAGTTCTTGAAATGGGGACTTAGAAGCTATCCCTGACACACTCGTGTGCCGAAATGTCATCATCCAATTACCTGCAAGATGAAAGGAAAACTCAAGTGCAGATAGATACAATATCAAAAAATAAACTTTGAATCAAAATGACAAGAGGACTTACCATTTGTGCGGGGATAGGAATATACATGCGCCAATGCTCCAACCCTGTGGACACATACACTCAAAACAAGGTTTAAAACAAAGTGTGTGTGTGTGTGTATCAAAACAACTTATTTTCAATTCATTTGCACATATTATCGTTGTGATTTTTTTAAAATCTCTGGGCCCATGGTGCAAAGAAAATTTTAATGGCGAATTTTCGTAAACTCTCAAAAATCGAGGATTATGGAAATTCAAATTGGCGAATATTATGTGGTTCGCAGCTGACTTATTCACCGAAAAATTTGACCGTCATGTCCCTCATACTATTCATTTAACTTAGATTTTACACATATATAAGAGCTTATGAATGTAATTTTCCACCATTTCGAATCATATCATGCGCCATATTCACCCAAGTAAACATAAGAAAATCCTCAGCCGCTAACACTAAAATCTAAGTCATCCAGCCATAAGTCATCCAACTCTGAACCTTCCAAACCTAATCCATCCAAACCTGATCCGTCTAACTCTGAAATCTAAGTTTTCCAACCCCTTAGCCATCTAACTCTGATCCACCCAACTCTTATCCATCCAACTCTGATCCGTCCAACTCTATTCCATCCAACCCTGAGTCGTCCAACTCTAATCCGTCCAGCTTTGATCTATCTAACTCTATTCCGCCAAACCCTAAGCCATCTAACCTTTAGCCAACCAACCCCAATCCAACCCCTGGAAATCCAACCCCTAGCCATCCAATCCATTAGCCTTCCAACTGTTATCCGTCCAACCTCGAGCCATCCAACCCCTTAGCCATCCAACCCCTAAGGCTTAAGTCATCCAACCCTTTTCCATCTAACCCTTTACCATACAACCAATACCGTCTAACCTTAAACCATCCATTCTTAGAGACTTCAAACATAAGAGCCACCCCTAAGGGCCTAATCAATAAGCAGTCATGGATACTAGAAATCAGGGCAAGAAGATTACAAATTCAGCCAATTCAAAAAAGGGTGCAAATACTTTGCTTGGCTATTTTGGAAAATCACAAAAAACTGAAGGCAGTTTCTGCATCAGCTGAAAATATCAGTATGTGGCACATGTTATTTACTGGTTATTTAATCTTACATAATTTAATAATTATGTTTATCGTATTGTTCTTGGAACTCTTTGTACTCTGTAAAAATTTAACTATAGATAGAATTAATACTATATAAGTAAAAATATATAGAATTATATGCAAATGTTTCAAAAATTCCTTCACAGAATAATCAATTTAAAGATATCGATGATCCATTATATGTTGAGGAAAACATTTTGTCCCTTGATGACATAGAAGTACAAGAAAATTCATCGAATTCTCATGATACACCAACAGAGGAAGCTTCTACTCCAAGGTCTATTTCCAGAAAAAGGAGACATGAGAATCAAAATATTCCTGCTGACAACCTAGATGCAAAAGTTGAATCCCAAGAAAAAAAAAAAGAAAATATGTCAGAAGAAAGAGGGAAAACTAGACAATTGGAAGGAAATTCCAGTTCGAATGGGCTGCAAAATATCCTTTTATTGAACCTGTGTACACTGAAAATTGTAATGATGTTCCAACACAATGTCGATGCAAAATATGTGGTTGGAAACAGGGGAAGGATCACACGATGCAACTCAAACTGAACACAATTGAAAAACACTGTGGGAAAATATACATTTCCCAAAAGCTAAAGGATGGTAGCATAGTCAGAACACATAAATGGAAAGATGCAAAAGATTGTCTACATGTCAAATACACAGAAGAGTATGAAAAGGAACAAAAATGTATCAAATATGTAAATGAAAAAGGTGGGACCATAGTAGCAAGATTGAGCAAAGCTATGGAGGCAGAAATGCAAGCAAAGGGTATTCAGTTTGCTACCGTATTTCATATAATGAAAAAGGGAAGACCAATGTTAGATTTTGGAGAAAATAAAATGTTGTATCAAGTTATTGGTCTACAGAACGTTCCTCAATCTCATTGGTCAGATACCAATGGCTAGGAGATTACAAAATGTCTATCTCTGGTAGAGAAGGAGGATCTGAAACTGTGTGTTCAAAAGGAAAAGTATATTTCCCTTTCATTAGATGAGGTTACTGTAGTCGATAATACTTCATGGATATGTATTCATGTTTACACATTTGCTAATGAAATAAGGACTCCACACCTCTTAGCAATTCATAAAATGACTGAGAATTGCAATTCTGAAAATATTTATAAATTAGTGGTGTCAAATCTGAAGGATATCGCCGGAATGGATGAATTTGCCATTGCAACAAAATTAGTTTGTGTCAGAACTGATGGTGCAGCTATAATGCAGGGAGCCAGAAATGGTCTGTGTGTTAGACTTCAGACAACTATTGCTCCATATATGGTTGTTGTCCACTGCATGGCTCACAGAATGAATCTCACCTACAAAATTGTGAGCACATTTGAAAATGTAGCTAAAGTGGAGGAATTGATACGTGATCTGCATGCCTATTATTCTAGCAGTCCGAAGAGATTTTTTAGAATTTCAAAAAAAATCTAATGGACTGACAGAGGGAAAAAAACTTCTCAAAGATGTAGATACCAGATGGATATCTATGTATGAACCTTCTTGTAGAATATTTGATGAATATCCTTTCACTGACAAGATTTATGTTTAAATACCACAGGGGTGTAGATAAAGCTAAAGATCTATTGTGTTGTCTAATTGACATAGAAACTTTACTCACACTCTACGTTATTTTTCCCATGTTGAGGGAGCTTAATATTTTAATGAAGCATGCACAAGATCGGTCTTTCTACATTACAGACTTCATAAGACTCAAAAGACGTGTTTTTTGGAGTCTAGAAAGTTTATATATTTCTGATGGGAGTTTTCAGGGTGCTGCTTTTGAAAACTGGAATGCATTGACAGATTTGAAAAATTCCAGGTGCTTCTTAAAGTACAATATACATGATCATCTGTGTATAACAACACATGGAAGAGAGATTCCACTTCATATGTTCCAAAAAAGAGTTGATATGGCTAACTCAAAAATAGAAGAAGTAAGAGTGACACGAAATTTATATGATGCAGTATTAATGGAAACTAGGAATAAGTTGAGAAAGATCTTTGAATCGTTAGCTAAAGAGATCCGGGAAAGATTCAAAAATGATAAAATACTTGAAGCAATGGGAGTTGTAAATCCGCAGTTTTGGAATTTGTCAGGCAACAAACCTTATACATCTATCAGTCCTTTATTTATCAAAAACATGGGTGATCTAACTGATCATTTCTCTAAGACTGAAGAGATAAATGAAGTTTCTTTAGAAGGTATTTTGAAAAGAAAACTACTTAGTTCACAATCAATGGATTTTGCTAATACTATGATACGACAAGTTCAGCTTCTACAAAACCCACAAGATTACAGTGCCATGAAAAGGATTTGGAAGGATATTTGTTCCAGTAGTATTCTAAGTGAAGATTTGAGCGAGTATATTAAGTTGTATGAGCTCTGTCAAACAATGATTCTGGGTTATGTGGAAGATGAGAGGGTTTTCAGTGCACTATCCTTTTTAAAGTCAAAAGTTTGAAACAGATTGGATAGGAATCTAGAAAGCTGTCTCAGATTGTATGTATCACGTTACTCAGTGGAGTCTTTTCCTTATGATAGAGCACTGGCATTGTGGAATTCACTAGTAGAAAGAAGAGGAGTTAGTAATATTCTGCCTGACCCAGGGGATCGAGACACATCCACAGATCATGTTACAGTTGATTTCCAAGACACAAATGAAAGCATTGCTCCAGGACTGTTCCAATTCACATAGATTTCATTACAATAATGTGATGTAATAAGTATTGATGTATTTCATACAGAGATTACAACTTTCAATAAATGCAATATTATATTTGTCTTTATTTGATCCTTTGCCATTGGAACAATGTCATTATATGTTTCAATTATCCCATTTGTTTTTTATATTTGGTTTTCAAATTCAGACTGAAATAAGGACACATTTGTCTTTTATATCTGTTAATTGATTTATTTTACATCTACAACAAATCAGAAACGTAAATATTTTAAAGAAACAAAATCAAGTAAATTTAAGCAACATTTACGTAAACAATAAAAAAGAAACATAGTTTGTATTAACAACATATAGTAACATTGTACAATTCTAATTTCCAAAGTTCTTTTGAAATCGATCTCTCATGTGGTGGATTACTTTATGAAGAAAAGTACAAATTCATAAAGCATTTTTGGCCAATACAATTCCAAAAAGGGGGTTGTCATAACATATCAAAGCTTCTGGACAAGTTCTGTCATATAAGGACACATTACAAGGTCATCCTCTTTTCTACCTATGATTCAAAATCATAGTTGTCCTTACGTCTGCCACATGGAATAAAAACTAAAAAAGGGTTGGCCACTATCTTTTAATTCCTACACCAGTGTCAGAATTGTGACAACACACTTGTCACATGGTGAACTTTACTAACATATCTAATTTTATGTTGCAGGTGAAGCTTGTTCTTTTTCTTGCGTAAGAGGTGGAGGAATCTGGTGCATTTGTACAGAGCTATCTGCTATAACTCCTGATGCCTGTAGATCTCGTGTTGCGGTATTGATATTTTCTAGAATATTCAGCTCCTCCCTCACTACATCTCTTGCAGACAAAAGTGTTGCATCTGCGTCTGTCTTTTCCTTCAGTAAGACTTCTGGATCCATCTTATGCTCCTTTATTATCCTTCTCAATGTATTATTTTGTTTATTTATAACAATGAGTTTTTTCCTTCAACTGTTCAAAAGAATTCAGGCTTTTTGTGGGCATTCTTCAAATGTGCTTTCAAATACAGCTGCTTCTTTCTTTAAATTTTCATATTTTTCTTGCAAAACATAAATATTAAATTTTTAGTCTATTAGATAAAGTGAAAAAATATATTGCAGTGCTTATAATATTAGGATTTTGCATGTAAAACTAAAAGCCCACTCACAACAACTTTTTATTTTTCTGCATTTGCTATTAAAACGGTTTGTCTTGTCTTTATCCCATTTGTTGTAGTAAGCCTATGCTTCAACATTCATATTCTCCAACCTGTTTAGCATTATGTCTATAATTTCATCATTGTAATCATTACTATATGAAATTGTCCCTGATTGAGCTTTGTTTAGCAAAACGTCATGCCTTGCTGGTTGGCTCTCTACGGCAGTGAACAATGAATGCCTTTGAGCGTGATTATGGTATCGTGTATTTATTTCTTTTATCAAAATTTTAGCTCTCCTCTCCCAAGACCGCACCAAATCCACATCAGACATTACAACCTCTTGAATTGTTGCCCCCATACTATCTAATATCATATTTTCTAATATAAAATGTGTCTTTTCATCATCTATTTGTGGAGCATTTCTTGAAGGAGGAGGAGAGTCACTGCCCTGTATTACATGCACATTTTGTTGTGGTTGAGGCGGAGTAGATTGAATCATATCGTGGGTGTCAAAATAGTTACCCTTGTCTACATCGCCACTATTGAAGCCCAAATACTCCTCGTCAAGGGCGATGTTGTTGAAAAGTTGTGTGGCTGTTACACTTAAAACACCACCTAGTGACAGTCCAAGAAATTCTGTGGTTGCAGGATGAACTGTTCTTGTTGACTCTGCAGGAAACTTTATATTCTTTCCTGAAGATCTTCTTTTTGTTTGGACTATATGTGTTGGAGGTATTGGTGGCCTCCTTGCAAGCGAAATGTGCCAAGAAGCCATATTACTTGCATGAAGCAAACAACAAAATGCTAGAATATTATGGTTGGGCTTTGTAAATGCTAAAAAATTGTAAGGAAACAAAACATGTTAAATATTATACATTACAATATACCTTGCATAGATGGAGACACAATTGTGACATTTCGATCTTCACACCTGGAATGAGTTTGATCTTCATCATCAAACTCAGTAGTTTCTGAATACAATAAATGTAGAAAAGAACAGTAGAAATATTAAAATACAATACTACATACATAATCTATATTAATTGTTTGAATTAGTTATTTATATAAAAAGATAACTTCATACCTGTAGTTAAATGTGATGGTAAATGTGATGCACATATCGACCCCCTAGGTCACTTTTGATGAGGAGGTCTTACTGGTGTTGATTCTGCTGAATCCATGTCAAAATCAGTAGAGACCTCTGGAGGGGCTCTACCCCTAGCAATCGCCTCCTCATGAGATGTTGCAACTATAATTTTTCTCTACAAAATAAAATCTTACAATTATTATTTTATTCAAAAATATTGAATTTGAAATCGTTATAACAAGTAAACAGTAAAAGTAACTGTTACCTGTTGTTCTTCGAGACTAAGACCAATCATTTGATCATTGATTGCAGTTGGAATTTTATCTTGCAGAATTTCGTAGAACGCTTCATAATAGAAAGCAAGAATATAATTGCAACAAGAGAATACAGTCTTGGATTTATCAGATTGATTGGCTTTGCGGGCATGGGAGACATCTGTTTTTATTTTGTTGGACAAATAACTGCACCAATCGAATTGTTGACCTGCTAGTGTTTACAATAAATATTGAACTACCCAATACGGAATGTCTGCAGATCTTCCCTGTAATACAATCCTGGCTTGAAAAAGTGACGCAACTGCAATAAATAATTTGTTTGTAATACCTTGTAGAAGAAGGCCTCTTGATGAACGATTAAGAGGAGCTGCAATAACAGACAAGAAACGTTAGAGCCTTGGGTGGTCGAGTAATGTTAAGAAAAAAGCATTTGAAAATAATAAACTTACCATTAACATGTACATTGTAATGAGACTCCAAAAATTATTTTGTCTTCATATGTAAGAACAACCTTGGTAGTAACGACCGGCTTATTTTTGAATGGTAAACCTATTAACCGATGTACGTCCTCGGGTTCAATTGAGAAATAAATTTGACGACGTCTCGGATGCATGAGGAGAACGGAAAATTGTCCATCACTCTCGTTGTAAGAGGTGAGAAGGTAATCAAGGACTGAAGTATCAGTATCGAATTGGGGCATGTCCACAAGCCTGGTAAATTCTGATTTTTCGAGCCAATCCTTTTGTGCGTCTTTTTCTCTTAGTAGAGCTACAATCTGTGGGCACATGAGGTTTTTGTATTGAAAAATTTGGGTGTAGGAATAGATGTGGTGCTGGCCATTGCTGAAATTTGGGAGAAGTTTGAAGATTGTAGAGCTCAGAGCACTGGAAATTTTCGTAGAAAAGTGAAGAAATGAACCTTGAAGGGGTATTTATAGGGGTCTGTATGGTTCAAAGGACAAGTGGCGACAAACTATTGGCTGGCCATGAGGTAGCCACTCCGGCTCAAGTTTCAACCCATGTTAGATGGATGAATAAATCATTGATTTATTGGTATCAGCGGCCCAATCATTAGCCACCCGCCTACCCGACCAACCCTTAACCAGCCTTAGTTGTCCAACCCACCCGACCAACCCTTAACCATCCAACCCATCCCACCGCCCAACCCTTAGCCATCCAACCCCCATCCACGCATCTATACTATCCAACCATTAGCCAGCCAACGCTTTTCCGTCCATCCCACCCACCCAACCATTAGCGTCCAACCCCTCACCCGTCCAATGCACCCACCCAACCCCTAGCCAGCCAACCCCTCAAGGCTCAACCGTCCAAACCCTCACCCGACCAACCCACCCGTCCAACCCTTAGCAATCCAACCCCTCACTCGTCTAACCCACCATCCAACCCTTGGTTTTCCAACCCCTCACTTGTCCAATCCACCTCCAACCACCTAGTCGTCCAACCCCTCACTTAGCCATCCAACCCCTCACCTGATCCAACCTGCCCGCCTAACCCTTAGTCGTCCAACCCCTCACTCATTCAACCCCACCCTGTCCAATAGTCATCCAACCCCTCACCCATCCAACCCACATGCTAACCCCCCACTCATCCAACCCTTAGCCATCCAACCCTCACCCGCCCAACCCCCTACCAACCTGTCCAACCCCTCACTAGTCTATCCCGCCCACCCAACCTAACCAACTTTGTGAAATGAGGGAAAAATGCTCTCTGCAAAATTGCCTTTGCCATGAAACATTTTTTCAGATATTCGTCAATGATTCGAAAGTCGATTTTTGAGATTCGCCAATGATTCAAAAGTAATTTTTCAGAGGGGTCTTCTTAAAATGAACCCTGCCATGGTGACTATTTTGTTTGTGAGTATGTTTGA
Organism: Taxus chinensis; assembly: GCA_019776745.2. Classification (NCBI taxonomy): domain Eukaryota; kingdom Viridiplantae; phylum Streptophyta; class Pinopsida; order Cupressales; family Taxaceae; genus Taxus; species Taxus chinensis. Next base: position 8,940,186 of record CM034149.1, read on the forward strand.
ATTGGAATGGATTTAGGAATGGTATTTTGTGTTACGCTTTGACCTTTGCTGTTTGAATGCATTTGAGAGGAGCTTCTAGGAAATTCGTAACTGGAGAATTCATAAGGGGCTTCAAAGAGATAGATGGGCATAACACCTTTATTGCTTTGTCTCATTTTTGTGTATTTTATTGATTTTTATTTTTATTTTAGGCTCGTGACTAAACATTTTGACCACATTTGGCGTATGATGGCATTATATACAGACTTGATTCACCACCATATATATAGAGATATCTCTTTTTGACTCGATTATTTCTTTGCATCAGAGTTGACTTCTTTCATGGTTTACTTCACATGTCTACTATAGATGTTTAGAATATCATATTTTTTATTATTTTCAGAATGTATGCAATGGATGATGTATGCTTAACAGAATGAACTCTTTTTGTTCTTTTGTAATGCTAATATATGATGATTACGCAAACATGTTGTAATGTAGAACTTTAGCTTTTCAAGTAATATTTTTGTTTATTGGCAATGTTGATGAATAATTATATGATGATTAAATGAATTCACTCTACTCCTAACTCTACGTAACCAGTAAGATGCAAGGGCTCAACACCGAGATCTAGGAGGGACGCGAACTGTATGGTTTTTGATAGAGATGGAAATGGTGAGAGAAAGACAAGATTTTGACATAAATCCAATTAGGAACATACAACTTAAGTCTACATATAGTTTACTACACAACCTAGGATGTAATTGCTTGCAAGTTTATCTAGACTTAGATCAATAGATGGCCTCTTGATCGAAAAAATCTGGTTTTAGGGTTTTAACTCTCTTTTGGAACATGCACATCTAATTCATTTTTCTTGGGATTTTAAGATTTTCAAATCACTTTTACTAATGAAATTTCTTTAGCTATTAACTTATTTTCAAAGACCCCCTACACCTGGCCCCATGCTACTAGTAGGAAGCATGAGATCATCACCAAGGACAAGGCATAGGCGAGTAAGGGAACTTCCCTCCTTTCCCAACTTCATGCCACTTGTAAGAGGCGCAAGTTGAACACCGAGTGTTGGTGGGGCAAAGAAGTGTGTAAATAAAAATTTTGATTTATTTTTCCTTGAGATATATACTTTTTTTGTTTCTTTAATTTAATTTTTCTTTTGGGAAGGGAGGCTTGCCCCTGGCCTCAACCCCACGTAACTAGTAAGATGCGAGGGCTCGACACCGAAGGTTGAGATAGGTGAACAAGCATCCCGAGTGAAAATGTTTAGAATGTTTTCTGCTACCAAAGAGGATTTTTTGGGGGGAAGATGTGATATCATGAAGCTTCTAGAACAGCCCATGGGTAAAGACAACTATGCTAGAAGAAAGCTATAGGCAAAATCAAGTATGCATGCCTCGGTAAGATTAGTGTCAAAAATTTGTCTTATCTTGTTGAAGTGATGAAGTGATAAGAATTGTTGATGATAATATCATGAATGTATGAAGAGATATGATTTGATATATTGCTAATTTTTTGTAGAATATTTTGAGAGTTACTTTGAAAATAAGTTCCTTGATTACAAATTTTACATTATGAGCTCACAGACGGTAATGCAATGCAAATATAGTAGTATACATATGGAGATGTTGGTGGACTACATGCTGGAATGTCTAAGGTGAAGAGAGTTAAAGGATGTCAAAATCCTCACCCATAAGAGTACACAGTGAAGAAATGCAACCTTTTAATTTTATGTTCTTTTGACAGGGACTTGCTATCTGAGGTTTAAACTTACAACCCCTACCCATGATCATGTATATATTTTTATCCAATTCTTGAAGGAGGTGTTTAAGATCCTCTCTGTCACATTCTCAAAACATCGTGCATAAGTGGGAATGACTATGTTGCTTAACTTGGTGAAGAATTATGACCTTATGTGAATTTTGTTGCACTATAGGATCACATCTCGTGGAGATGATATACTTGATTTCTGACATGTTTGTATCTAAACAAAGGTTCAAAATAGAACAAGCCTTAGCAATGGCTTTCATGGGTACCATATTGATTTCATCCCTCTCTTCCTCTTTTGTTAATTCTATCATGTTTATAGCTAGGCTAAGACCATCAACGGGGAGAGAGGTCATGCCAATAAGGCTACCCATTCCTTACAGTTCAAACGGAAGGAAGATCGGTTCATCACTCTCTAATATTTTCATGATATCTGTCATTATTTTGGTGGACATAGTTTCCACATATATAGATTTTCCCTTATCAGTTTTTGCCACCTCAAATGTTTTCGGATCAACAACTTCAACCTTTGGAATACTCGGGGTGGTTTTAACCAATTGGTTTGATGGCAGAAATTTGTTTAACTTGTTTACATGGAGCTCATACTTCGTATGGACTCCTATTTTATACTTGAGGTTCTCTAAGTGTATATTAACGGGCTTAGGATCCCCTTGGGCGATGAATAACTTTCCCAAATAGAGGAATCTAACTTCCTGGATTAAGGTAGAAGGAATAGCCTTCATTCGATGAATCCAAAGTCTCCCAAGGATCATGTTGTAATTTTTTTACATATTGATGATGTAAAACTCTGTCAATATGGTTTTTGGCCCAAGGGTGATAGGAAGAACTATGGTCCCAATTGAAGTAGCCTTAATATTTTCATATCCTTGCAGTGTGTTTCTCGTAGAGGAGTAATTGGTCTCCCCGTACCCCAAATTCTATAAGAAATAAAGAGGAACCACATTTACTGCAGCCCCATCGTCAATCATAGCTCTTTTAATACAATTTTTGTAAGCCTAGACCTATAAAAATAAGGCAGGATCACCTCTTCGGTTCGTTTCAGTGTCAAAAGGCATATTATGTATATCAAAAACAAACCCAGTATCCCTATCACTCTGTCCTGAAGGATGTATTTCAAAGTAAATATGATTTATTTGAGCACTGGGAAGAGGCGTAACATGGATTAGACGACTAAGAGCTAGTGCATTGAGTAATGCAGAACAATGCACTGGGGATTTCTTCAGTAAATATAGAAATGAGATGTGAGAGAAGGTCTTGTTCAAATCTGATATTAAATCATATGCTCCTACTAGTTTTATAATTTTAGGAACGTCATCCTATGAGGAGGAAAGAGTGGGTAGGGTTTGAGGAAAGTATTCCTTCACCCAAGTTGTTGCATTAATTTCTAGTTCAAATTCTAGATCAATTAATCCCATGATCTTTGTGTTGTCATTCAAACCAAAGTTAGGAGCAACCTGGGAGTTAATGGAATTTGAGACCTCATGATCATTGTTTGCGATAGGAATTCCCTGGTTCATGTTCTGAGGATTCACCTTGACATTTTTAGGATGCGTACGGAGTGGATCCCGAAAGATGCTCACATTAGCATTCTAAGGAGCTATGGATCCTGTATAGTTAGACTGTGGGTTTGTTTCTGGATTTGTTAAGAATATGTCTATAAATATTTGTCTTTAGTTTTCAGGAAGTATTTGTAGAAACTTGTTACAATTGTGGAAACTTCTATCATCATGACCTCTAACCTTATGGAAACCACAATATTTGTTAGGATCGTAATTTATTGGCCTTTGATAAGCATCTTGTTATTTTTTATTATAACTTTGATTGTATTTTTGGAATTGGTTGTTATAACCATGGTTTTTTTCCCCTTGGCTGGAGTTTTGATATTGGTTTGGGCCTTGCGTTTGCTTTTTATTTTGCAAGGGATGGTTCACATCGACCGTGTTAACGGAAGACACGGTGTTACGGCCTATGTGATTACCCGAGTTGTTGTTATTTTGATTATTGTTGGTTTTATTGTTGTTCATGAAACTAACATTTTTGGGTTGATCAGTAGCACCATTCATGGTATCACCTTGATTGCGATTCACACCTTTAGGTCCTTGGTTTTTGGCACCATTGTTGTGATATTTTACATTTTTCTGATTTGGGGATACCAATTTCTCATTGGGACCATAGGTCTTACGCCCACTATCAATAGCAGCCTAGTCAATTGGAAGCGCACCTTCCAAAACTTCCTAATAACTACAGAAAGGAAACTTCTAGACCTATTCCTTAGTCTCCTGATTGATCGAGTGCAAAAAAATATCACAAATTTCCATCTAGTCCATGTTGGGCGCACTTGCAGAGAAATAAAGAACTTAACGCCATCTCTGGATGACATTGTCAGTAAATTTGTTTTGTTTTTTTCTAATGTGTATAAATTCCCTAATCCCTATACCCAACAACTTGTTTTTATCAAATGCTCTAACGAATTTGGAAACAAGTTGTTTAAAGGATTTTATGAAGGATTTTAGAATCCGACAATACCAATCCAATGCAATTCCTTCAATATTTTTTGGAAATATTTTAGCTACTACAGCGTCCTAAGGAAGCAACTCCCTAATGGGAATAGCCTAGGCCTTGATATGAGCATTCAGGTTTCCTTCTCCCTTAAATTTTGGAAGATCAAGAAATGGGCGTGGAAGCATGACACCATGTATTATGAATTCAAGAGGCTCCTTTAAGTGCTTATTGTAGGTACCCATTGTGTAAGATTCCACCATTGAAGATTCTTGATGAGGAGGTGGAGAAGGAGGAGCTGGATAAGTTGCATTATAAACAATGACTAGAATGTATAGAGCATAAGGAGCGGGAATGGCATATGGGTCCATCTGGGGGGACTTCAAATACATATGCAAGTAAGGTGGGATAGTACCAGGATATGGATTAGCGGGCGTAAAACCATGGAACATCACATTTACTATTGTAGCGCCATTGGAGAATGCACTTTCGGCCAGCCCTTATGTAGGATAAGCTTGAGAAGGATGAGGACCCATCCCTACTGTGGCTAATCCTATGAGAAGATCACATGGATTTGAATGAACCGGATAACCTTTTTGTATAGGATATTGCATTGGTTACACATTGGAAGGGATGTATCCTTTGCTATCAACTAGGTACCCCGTGCACTGCCCTACTGCATGTGTTAGTTGTGAAGTCTAGGCACTTTCTAGTTCTCTAATCATCCATACTAAAGTAGAAATGAGATCATTGGGAGAGGATTAAGTCCCTTGTTAGGGTGCATGTGGCATAGGGGTTGATTGAGTAGGCTCATGATACCCTATCATGAATTGTTCAGTTTTATAATTCTTATCTTCCTTAGAAGTAAGAATCTTAGGATAGGCATTTGAAATCTCAAATGTTGTAGCATTCATTTTATCCAAAGACTCATCTATCTGATGAAGAGGATTAGTTATTCATGTAAATATATCATATTTTGTTGATTGCATGGCAATGTGAGGTCTTGACAAGACTCTGTGGCAATAACTTGTTCCATTTGTGATAACAACATGATTTACATTGGGTTGATCATATTGCATGTTCAACGGTTGATCAACCTTCGCCATACTTACATAGCTAATGGGGTTTTAAATGTAACTAGGAGAGGTTTGGACGTTGCTTCTGTAATTGTCACTCCACCTTACAAGAGAAGGGGACTGTTGTGGTTGAACATTGGTGTAATATTTATCAGAGCCAAATGGCCCACCAAAATCTCTTCCAGACATATTTTAGAAAGTATTAAATACCTACCAAAATAAGGGAAGAAATGCAAAGATGAGGTACTAGCAATGAAAGAAAAGGAATCAAGAAAGAAATAATGCTTCATGTCGGGTTCACCAATTTTTTCGAAAGAAAATCGACACAAGACCTTCAACTGCACTTGATTCCTCAAGGTCATGCTGAGGCAAATGATTGTGTAAATGTGGATGGCTAAATGATAATGAATGTGGTAATGGGTGATAGTGTGCGGATAGATTATCGAGGCAATGCAATGCCTCTAACTTGAAATGGTGGGATCTGATCCTCAAGTGCGATGAAAGCCTCTGTAACCTGGGCGGATCAGATGGAGAAATCATAAAGGATGGCAATGTGGAGGCTCCAATCAATATCGAGCTCTGGGGATATCTTGTCTATCAGTTGTGGAATTCATGGGAAACTAAAGGGTGCCTCATAAATCTATCCAGATAAGGTCATGGAACAAGCAAGGGTGAGAGGTGTGATCCCTTTTAGCTCTATGGATGGTTGGTGGGTTTGGTCCAAACAAGAGGGCTCGATGAGATTCTTCGTTCAGAACGTTTAATTGTCTAATGATATCTGACGGTAATGGAGAGGTTTGAAAAACTAATGCTCTCAATCCGATGTCTACATCCAATTGGTTCTCGGTTCCATTCAGTTGGGGAACCATTGGATCACAACCATAAATTCTTTCTGGTCATGATCCCTTTATGGTCATGCAGTATGATCTAAAATCTACACCCAAGGGTAGTCAGGTAATCCACGCACAGGGGTGGTCCAATAGTCGTAAGCTTGATTTGCTACAATGATCAATAGATTGAGCTATTCAATTTTCTCGGTGTTTCGAGCCAGTGTTTTAAGTACAAGGAGACAAAGTCCCATGTCAATGTGTGTAAGCAATTCGGGGCCGTTTAGTTGTGGTACCCTTGGATCACTTCCGTATGTTCACTCTTATACTAGACCCTTAATGGTCATTAAATTCTCAAGGAAATTTGTAATTGGGTTGATTTGACCAATACTCAAATGCTTTATCGTCTTCAATGTTTAATGCGTCTAGTTGTCGATTGATACTTTGTATGTCTCTAGTTGTTTGAAAATGTTGAACCTAAGACCTTGATCAACGTCAGCTAATGGTACTACTAGATTTGGTTGAGGCACTAATGGTTCGAATACAAAATATTTGAATTGTCTAGGTCCTATAACTGTCATGTATTAATTGATTAAATTGATATAAAAAAGAAAATTATGTAAGAAAAGTAAATCTAAACTATGATTTTGGTATTTTCCACAATATAAGCTAAACAAAGCAATGAAAACAGCTAATCTAATGAAATTAAATATTTTTGATTGTTTTCTAATATTTTGAACAAACTTCTAATCTAAGAAATGAATCTAATACAAGAAATTAACCAGGTATAGGTAACTACTTATGCAAATGGTGTGAATCTAATACTAAAAGAATAAATTAATTTAATCCTTCCTAATCAGAACTCTCAATCCTACCTCAAAGGCAAAGAATAAATCACAGCTTCAAAGAAGTTATTATTCACCATAACTTCCCTGACAATATTGAAGAGCAAGCTTTCTAATTTGATATGATCTATTGTGATTGCTTGATAATTAAAACAATGAAACAATTTCTCTACTGTAATTAAAATATTGAAGATAAACCTTTCTAAACTTTTACTCTAAATAAATAAATCCTAAACAAACAAAGCATCCGGATGTGGCTATTTGTTTTTGCATTTGTGAATTAAATCTAAACTAATTAATCAATTGAATCTTTCTAACAAAACCCTCAATCCTACCTCAGAGGTAGAGAATAAATCACAGCTTCAACGAAGCTATTTTTCCTACAAATTCCCTGAATATATTGAAGAGAAAACTTTCTAATGTGATATGATCTATATAATAGCTTGATATTTGAAACAATGAAACAATTTCTCTACTGTATTTGATATGGATAAGGATTTATTTGTTTAGAGTAAAAGAAATTGTTGTTTGTAATTTGGATTTATGTATCCACGTGAGTCCAACGGGTGAGATTTTGTATGGATGAAAATTGACATGCAACCTTCAACCGCACTCAAACCCTCGAGGTCGTATCAGGGCAGCCGATGTGGAAATGTGTGTAGCTAACTATAGGAGGATCAATGACTAAGATCTGGTAGTGTGATCTCCTAGTAGTTGAGTTGGAAAAGGGGAGATTTAGAGGCTAAGAATGGGTAGCATAAATTCCATATGGTTTGTCTAATTGAATCTCAATGTTAAACTAGTTTAAAGTGTCCAAATAGCCACATCATAATTACAAACAACAATTGATTTTACTCTAAACAAATAAATCCTAAACAAACAAAGCAGTTGGATGTGGCTATTTGCTTGTGCATTTGTGAATTAAATCTAAACTAATTAATCAACTGAATCTTTCTAACAAAACCCTCAATCATACCTTAGAGGTAGTGAATAAATCACTACTTCAACGAAGCTATTATTTTCTACAACTTCCCTGATAATATTGAAGAGAAAACTCTCTAATGTGATCTGATCTATGTAATTGCTTGATATTTGAAACAATGAAACAATTTATCTACTATATTTGATATGGATTTGGATTGATAAATTCATAATTAACAATTAAAATCAATGAAGCAGAAAAACAACACCTCAAACCTAGATATGCAATAACAATGGAAAATATGGTTGTGTGAATATCCGTTCCCTCAGTTTATCCTTTCGATTTACGTATCCACGTGATTCCAACAGGTAGGAATGCAGCGACAGCAAGAGAAGAAAGTGAAGGAGAAACATCAGCTTGAATTGGGAGACTAGGAAACAATGTAGGTGGAAGAGTGCAAGCACAATTGAATTGAGATTGGCTTTGGCAATTTCTAGCACAAAATGTAGCAACTTTGCACTAACAAGAATAATCAAAATTCTCCAGGTTTTGCTTGAGAACAAGCAATGGTTATATAACAAATTGGTTGGGTTGTGAACTCACACATAAGGCAGCCTTGGGGTGCCAACTCATTGGGTAAAGAGGTAGTTCAAACTGATTAAATCTATTCAAAAATAGAAGAGGGAGAGAAGACCATGCAATCAAGCCTAAATTTAGCTAATTTGGTTCACAAACACGCCTGGGAAGTGAAGTTAACTGAAATCACGTGTGTCTAATTTTCGTATGAAAGTTTCTGGAAAAATCTTACAGAACCACCACCCTACGCAGGGTAAAAAGCACAGAAATTCCACCCTGACTATGGTGGCAGTCACAAAACCGTCGCTCTACTAGGGCAACGGTTACAAAACAGCCACCCAGGAAGGGCGTTGGTTTTGATACTTAAGGTCAAAACATGTATAAAAAGAAGCGTGAAGCTAGAGTAAAGCGTGTAGAGGCTGAGTAGGGATGTTTAGGCTACAAATATATACTACAAATGGGTTTAGGAACTCGAACACCTTCTAAAAGGATATGAATCATCATTGGGGACCTTTTGTAGCCATTTTCTAACATTGTAGCACGTATAATATTGGGTGTGTACAGTGGCCCAATGGCATGAGACTTAATCAGTTTCTTGTAAAAATATCACATCTTAAATTGTGCCATGCCATTTCTATACAAGAAATATTGAACCTCAAATAGATTTGTATTATGGCTAAGCACAATTGGCATCAATTATGTTATAAAGTTTGGAAATATAAATTTGGTTTTGTTGCCCAAATTTTTGCTTGGTGAACCATTCATTATAAGTTGTCCATTTCTGATAGAGTTGGGTTAATTGGACAAATTCAGCTATCATGCCCCTTCTACTATAAGAAAAAACCATCAAGCATGCCTTGTGGATTTTTTATTTAGCCTATAAACTTGTAAACAAATCCAATATGACTTACCAGCGTTGTTTACAAATAGATTTTCTTGGAAAATAACCCTTCTTGGGGTGGGAATATCCAACAATGTGATTATAGAAACTTATAGACAAATTACTATTAAACATATTTGGAAAAATAGATGTGATTCTTGATTTTTAACAGCATTGCTCCTCAGACAATTGTTATGCACAAACTCTACTTTGACTTCTTGCTTCAGTTTTCTTCTATGAAATAGGGTTTGCAACCTCTACTCCTCACTGATGAGGACCTTGTTAAGCAGATGAAGGACATTAAAGTGCAACTAAAATGCCTAGAAATAGGGATGAAGATCTATGCAACAAATTGAAAGAGGTCAACCATTGTACAAAAGCTTTATAATGTCATGTTATAGTTATATTATGCCTTTTTACGATGCAATCTTGTAATATTAAGCCTTGTATTTTGACACTGTCCTTGAGGGTTATGTACTCTTCTTCATTCTTTCAATATATATAAAAAATTTGTAAATATTTTATGACTAAAATCACAAAAAACGTCTAAACAGTCGCCAAATTTAACCCCTACCTCCAAATATTTAACTATTAGATATAGGCTAATGTAGTATATATTGTATTACCGTTGGTGTGTTTACATTGTGTATATGATATAAAGGTGTCCAAATGTGTTTAATTTGAAATTTGATGATGTTGTTGTAATCACATAGCTGAAATTGACTCATTGCATCTTAGTCTAATAATTCTCAATTGTTTTTATTTCTTACCTAAGATAAGTATGTTTCTTTTGTGGTATTGTCTTGTCATGACATGACATCAAGCTTTCTATAAGTTTTGTATTAACTTGGAATATTTATGTGGAGTTATGCTTTAAAAAATATATGAATTCATTTATGATGGGATTCGTATTCTTCTACTCTATGAAGTTATCAACACTTAAGGAGTTAATGGGGAATTATTTGGATTTGACATCTATAATTATGAGGTTTGCTCCCTTTATTTTCAAACGATATGCCAATATTTCCAAATATTTTAGAAGACTTATATTTAAAAATCATAAAAAAGAAAAAATATCCATTATTATATTTTGAAAGTTATATGATGAAAAATTTCCATATTCTGTTACATACTTTTGTGGGTATTGGGAAAAGTACATGCATCTAATATATTTATTTGGAAAATATTGGGATAATTTTTTAGACAACAGTATTGAGTTTGTTCCATATCACATTCATTAATCTCTAATATTTTGATAGAAGGTTGTTTAATATAATCATATATTATTTATATTGGACTCGAAAAATTTTTTCAAAATTCAAAATGTGCAACAGTCGGTCGGCCTCCCCACCCAAAATTTCAGGCAAAGCGCTGGATGCGGGCCAGGGTTTGTCGGTTGCGCTACAGAATCACCTTGGGCCCAGAATAACAGAGGATCTTCACGTTCCCAATGCTAACCCCTTGAGCGATTTACCTTGTCAAGATTCTGTTCAGACAGATTTTGTCTCCATCTCTCTGGTGGATTCGACCGACTTGGCTACCCAACTCACCCTTCTCGGCGACAAAGCTATTTTTGCTAAATTCGTGGGCTGCCATCTCTCGGTTGAAGGTATCTGTTGCTGGTGTGAAACTCAGTGGGGCATTGGTCTCCGCATTTGTTTCCTCGAAAAGGTTTTTTTCTCGTTATCTTTCGAAGTTCAGCACAGAGGGACGACACCTTGGAGAGGAAAGGCTCTCTCTTCTCTGAATCGGGTTTGCATATTCGTGAGTGATCTGCTCACTTCGATCTGGCTCAAGTGGAAATGGATGGCCTTCACGTTTGGATCAGACTGTATTCTCTGCCTTGCGAATTTTGGTCCTCCTCCATTCTCACTAAATTATGCTCCAGCTTAGGCCGTGTTGTGCGCATTGACCCTGTTACTTTGGAAGGTACTCTCTCTTCCTTTGCCAGGATATGCATCTCTATTGATCCCTCCATTAAATTAAAGGAATTCATAGTCATATCCACCCCCACGGGTCGTTGGGTCCAGAAAGTGGACTATGAGGTCGTTTTTGACAGCTGTTTCAAATGCAAACAGCCTAGGCATTTGCATAAATTCTATAAAAATCCTCTTATTTCCAGCGTTGTTTCCTGGAGGAAAAATATTTCTCCATCTTCGGCCTCCCTCTCTGCTAGTCCTCCTTCTTCCAAGCCTGATCCTTCCAAGGTTGCTGACCCTCCCGGTCCCACTCTTGTGTTTGAGCCTCTCGTGCTTGACCCGAGCACTATCTCCTTGGTCAAAGAAACAGCGTCAGTAGTTAAAGATTCTACCAGAATACTATCTCTTTTATAGGAAGGTATCACGCTAGGCCTGGGTGCTGATGCTACCTCCCTGGAAAAATGGGTTGATGAGAAGGACAAAGTGCTTCTTTCGCTCAATGGTTCTTCTGAGGATCTCTCTTCTAGCCCGGACAATGCTCTCATTGATCCCTCTCTGGCTAACTTGCAGCAGAGTTCTATCCTGCTGACTCCAGCCATTCTAAACATGGACAGGGGGCCAAAAACTCATCCTTGTCAACCCTCCAGAAATACCCTTTCTCTCAAAGACATCGCAGCAGGTAAGCAGCTCCAGCTTCATTCCTTTTTTCCATCCTCAAGTAGGAGAGGCGGGTCCTCTCTGAAGAACCAATGATCCTTTTCTCTTGGAATGTTAGGGGTCTGAACGCCCCTAACAAACAACGTCTGTTGAGACGTTATGCTCTTGATACTAAAGCTTTCTTATGTCTTATTCAAGAAACTAAGATGTCCTCCAAGGAATGTGAGTCCGGCTGGTTTCGTAAGTGGAAAGGTTGGGAAGGTTGCTTCTCGGACTCTCTTGGTGCCTCTGGCGGCCTGGGAGTTCTCTAGAATTCCAATTTTTGTCGTCTTGAGCCTTTATTGGTTGACCCCAATTTCATTTGGTGTAAAGTTTTCATCAAACATTCTGATGTGTCCTTCTTTCTTTGTAATATCTATGGTCCTAACACTCCGTTAAAAAAAAGGGAGCTTTGGTCGAAGATTCAGACAATTCTTGATCCTGTTCAGAATTTCAAGACTATTGTGGCCGGGGATTTCAATGCTACCCTCTCCGACAAAGATAAAAGAGGTGGCATTAACTAGCAGCCTCATTCTCAATTGGACTTCACCTCCTTTGTTTCTGCCACCAAGTTAATCGATTTGGAACCCATCTCAGGGTGGTTTACTTGGAACAATCGGCGTATTGGGTTTAGCTCTATGGCAGTTCGTTTGGATCGTTTTCTGGTCTCTGAAGATTGGCTTCAACAAAACTTTCTCATCAAATGCTTTGTTCTTCCTTTCTCTGGATCTGATCACTTTTCGGTCTCCCTAAACATTTCTTTTGACATCCCGCTGCGTCGCTCCCCTTTCAAATTTGAGTACATGTGGTTACAGGACCCTTCTCTTAAGCCTCTTATTCGCTCCTAGTGGGATTCCTTCAAGGTGGAAGGGACGTGGATGTTCAAACTCTCCAAGAAGCTTGCTCTATAAAAGACAAATTGCAGGAATGGAATTTTTCCTGTTTCAAAAACATTTTTCAAGAAAAACAGAGGGTTGAGAAAGCTTTGTGCCTTCTTAATGAATCGGTCTTCTCTAGAGGTATGTTTCAGGAAGATTTCATCAACGAAAAATCTCTTCTCAGCGAGCTTGGTGATCTTCTGCTTAAAGAAGAAATTCATTGGAGACAGAAATCACGTGAAATCTGGCTAGCCGATGGAGACAAGAACACCAAATTCTTCCACACTTCTGTCAAAGCTAGAAGAAATATCAATTACATTTCCTCACTGAAGTTAGCTGATGATTCGGTGTTGTCCTCTCAATATTTGATTAAATCGAAGAGACGGTCACATTTTTTCAAAAGCTTCTGAATGGTGATGAGGCCTCTCCTTTGGTAGAACAGTGTTCTTTCCTTGATCAAATTCCGAGCTTAGTTGATGACAGTGATAACAACAAACTTCTCTCCCCTTTTTCAATGGATGAAGTTCGCAGGATCGTTTTCTCTATGCAAAGGGATAAAGCGCCCGGTCCGGATGGTTTTCCAGCCTCATTTTTCCAAGACTTCTGGGACGTCATTGGGGACACCATGTGGCAATCCATGGAGGAATCCAGATGTTCAGGCAAGATCCTTGGTGCTCTCAATCACACCTTTATTTGCATGTTCCCTAAAAAGGCGCAAGTTGTCTCTCTCGATGATTTCAGGCCGATCTCCCTTTGCAATACTTCCTATAAAATTATTTCAAAGGCTATAGCGTCTAGGTTGAGTGTTCTTCTGCATAAGCTCGTAGCGCAGGAACAAAGCGGTTTCATTCCAGGAAGATCTATTGCTGATGGTATAATCATTTCCCATGAAATGATTCACACTCTTCACTCCTCCAACCGCTCTAGTATGATGATCAAATTGGATTTCAGCAAAGCCTATGATCGTATTAATTGGAGATTCCTTTGTAAATCCCTTCAAGCTATGGGCTTTGGCATTCACTTTTGTAATTGGATTTTCAATTGTATTTCTTCTCCACGGTTTTCAGTTCTGGTTAATGGTTCTGCTGAAGGCTTCTTCAGTAGCAGCAGAGGTATTAGGCAAGGTGATCCACTGTCCTCCTTCCTTTTCATCCTGGTCGCAGAGGCTCTTAGTCGAAGTATTAAAGCAGCTCTCCAGGTCGGAGAGCTCAAGGGTTTTAGGCTGACCACCAACCTTCCCCCCCTTTCGCACCAACAGTTCGCCGATGATACCTTCCTTTTCGGTGAAGCATCCATTCCGGAAGCACGTTGCCTTTCCCTCTTACTAGACTCCTATTCGATGGCCTCTGGTCAGGTAATAAACTATCACAAATCTGTTATTTTTTTCTTCAATGTCACTCCCAGGCTGCAGGGTAGGATTAAGGCAATTTTAGGCTTTGCGGTGGGTTCCCTCCCCCATAAATATTTGGGGATCCCTCTTTTTTCTGGTAATGGTAAAGTGAATCTTTGGGACGGGCTTCTCAACTCTTTGTCGGCTAGATTGCTTTCGTGGAAAGGAAAATGGTTGTCCTTGGCTGGTCGTGCACTCCTGATCAACTATGTCCTCCTGGCCCTTCCGATTTATATGTTGTCAGTATTGTTGATACCCAAGACTGTTTTGCACAAAATTGAGAAATTAGTCAAAACCTTCCTTTGGCAAGGGAATAATGAAGAGAGAAAATTTCATTTGGTGAAGTGGGAGACTGTCAAGCTCCCCAAATCTCTCGGTGGCCTAGGCATTCTCGATTTGGCTCTTCAGAATCAGGCCCTCGGTGCCAAACTTGTTTGGAATTTTATCACCGATTCTAAACGGCTGGCTTTTTAGGTTCTTTCACATAAATATCTCGATGCGGGTCGTCCTAAGCTCCTACTCTCCAGCATTGAGCTTCCCAAAGGCTTGCATATTTGGAACTTTTTATGCAAGTGCAAATCCGTGATCGCAGACTCAGTCACCTGGCAAATCAACAATGGTCAATTAGTCGCCTTTTGGGAGGACAGCTGGAATGGATCTCACCCACTTAACCTTATTTCCAATCTCAACAGAGTCATGAATGTTACCAGCGTCACTTGGGGGGCTAAAGTAGCTGATTTTGGTCGTCAACATCCGAATGGCTCTCCATCTTGGGAATGGAAAAATATTTCAACCATCAAGGCTTCCCTTTAAGAATTTTATACTCTTTCTTAAGCCCTTCGGGCCAAGCATGTTCATTTCAACACAGTTGAGGACAATCTGATTTGGCTCGGCGACAATTCAGGAAATTATAAGGTGAAAGCCGGTTATGCTCACCTCATTTCTCAGTCAAGTTTGGGTTCTCCCAACCCCCTAGGCTGTTGGCACCCCAGTCTTTTGCCCAAGGTGGCCATCTTCAGTTGGTTGGTTCTTAAAAAGAAAGTTCTTACTCAGGCGAGGAGAAGAAATTGGGGCTATGTCGGTCCCTCTAAATGTGTGCTTTGTGGTGACGCTGAGGAAGATCAAGACCATTTGTTCCTCTTTTGTTCTTTTGCCTCCAACTGTTGGCACTGGCTTCTTTCCAAATTGAATCTTGTCTGGGCTCCTTGCAATAATATTGTTGATACGCTCCTCTCCTGGCCCAGGTGTGGTAAAGACAATTCTCTTGAGCTCCATTTGGCTCATAGCTCCCTTCTTTCTCATTTGGCATATTTGGTGGGAGCGAAATCTTTGTTTTTTTAGAGAGCAGTCTGCTGAGCTCCCTGCTTTTCTAAATAAAGTGGAAGTAGCCATCTCTGAGAATGTCAGCAAAAATAGTCTCTCGAACCCCACTTTCTCTTCTAGTGATGCGACTATCAGAAATTCATGGCCTCTCATCAAACTCCCCAGTCCTAGTTCAATCATCAAGAAAGGTCTTTCCCAAGTTGAAAAATTAATCAAAAGAAAAAGGGTCAAATGGCGCCCTCCCCCTATAGGCATGTGGAAATTGAACTTTGATGGGGCTTCTAAGGGCAACCTAGGTAAATCAGGTGTTGGTTGCATTATCAGGAGTGATTCAGGCACTCTTATCTCTGTTGGTTCCTTCCCTATCTTGGACTATTCCTGCAATTTAGCCAAAGCTCAAGCTCTTTTAGAAGGTATTAAATTGGTTGTCAATCTAAGGTGTGAAACTCTTTTCATTGAAGGTGATTCCCAAATCATTATCCACACAATCTCTCGTGGATCTTCCCCCTCGTGGAAATTAAATCCCTTCATCTCCAACATACTTTTTTGGATTGGCAAATTACGCACATGGCACATCAATCACATTTTTCATGAAGCTAACCAAGCATCGGATCTTCTCGCCAATTACGCCATTGATTATCCTGCCGCCACCATCATTTCGGGACACGCAAAACGCTGGCCAGGCCTCCTCCATCCTGTCACACAAACTGTAGGGTACTCAGTCTCAACTTGGATTTGCTCTTCCGCGCGTGTAAAACCTTTTTTAAGCAAGGGTGCAAGATGGTGGAGGTTTATCGCCCCACTCTCTGTTTTTTCGTGCTGCTAGTTAGTCTGCTTTCTTTGGTCATGGCATTCTTAGGTTTTCCGTTTGTCTTTCTGAGGAGCTATGTTCCAGATGAAGCTTCTACCCTTGAAATAGATAGGGACCGTCTCTCAGAAATCTTCCGCTACTCCTCTCACGAGGAAGCTGAAGAAATCGAAACTATTTTGGGTGATGCATACCGTTTCAGGTCTAGGCACGCTTGCTCTAACACGGAAATTGCCTCGGCCTTTGTTTTTTTCTGCCTGTTGTTGCATAGGTACACTGTTGTGGTCGAGTTCGTTGCGAACGATGAGATTTATCCCGCGTACAGATTTGGTCTACACCATGAACTAACTGATTTCTCCCTTCCTAATCCCCTCCTATGGGTTGATGAAATGGATGAGCTAGCAATAGGTTCTGGACGCAGCGTTCAATGGCTCTGCGGTCAATATCGAGACCTCCTCCGCTACGCTGAGCATGCGTAGTCACTATTTTCGGCGGGTCGTCTCGACCACAGGCTCCTCCCTGAAGTGCATATAGATGAAGCTCGATATCCTGTTCACGCCACGACTGAAAAATGGCAGGAACTTAAAGATAGGGCTACAGGAGCTTTCCACCTCCTTCTGCGGGAGGCCAACAGGCGTGCGGGCACACAGATTGGTTGATTGCTCGGCTTTGGCCTTGTTTCCTGGTTCGCAGTGTTTGCCTCTGTTCTTGTGTTTTGGTCCTTCCTTTCTCCTCTTCCTCCTGTTTCTTTCAGTGTTTCTCCTCTTCCTCTTCCCCCTCTCTTCTTCTTCTGCTCCCCGTCTTCCTTCCCTTCTTTGTATGGTTGGGGCCTAACCCCCCGGTTCATAGCTCCGGTCAAAAGCGTTTATTAATAAAAAAAATTGAAGTTAATTGTATGAAAAATAACGATATGTACCAATCTTGAGGTGCGTATCTCAAATGTGTCGTAGCTTTGCCTACTGAAGATTTTTACTAATAATGATTAACAAATCCATCAAATTCACTCAATTTCCCTTTCCCTGGTTTGTATTGCCTTCTCCAAGCAAAAGGAAACATTTTCATATAACTAATACAGTGTCATGAGGAAACTTGGTGGAAAACACTCTAAAAGTGCTTATCTAAACGTGTTACATGCGAAAAACCTATTATATGAATGACAACTAAGTTGATTGATATATTAGTGTTTATATGACAAAGAAGAATGCAAAGGAACAAAAGACATCAAATATAGTACTGGAATGCAAAATTATATTTTCTAGAGTTTTGTACAAGATCTAAGAGGTCAAATATAAGATGTCTATGTACTCCTAAGTCTAGTGTATCTCCAATCTATCACTATCTTACATGGATAGAAGAATGGCTTAATATACAATCAAGGAAGATGAAGAGTTGTTTTAACATATACAACCTCTTCATAACTAATTATCATGTTCTATTAGCATTACGTGGAACTGCATTATACAATACTAACATTGCAGAGCCACAAAACTAGGCAATGTCAAATAAAAGAGTTAGGATCTCTTGGAAGGCAACTATGTGTGTGGTATGATGTTGAACTCATTGGTGAAGTTAGATCATGTCATGAAGCAACGTTGTGGTGCCATGAGCCAATTGGGGGTCTTAAATTGTTAAGAAGTTAGGTCTCTTCAAGATGCATACTGGTGCGAAATTATATGATGT
Organism: Taxus chinensis; assembly: GCA_019776745.2. Taxonomy (NCBI): domain Eukaryota; kingdom Viridiplantae; phylum Streptophyta; class Pinopsida; order Cupressales; family Taxaceae; genus Taxus; species Taxus chinensis. The sequence continues at coordinate 8,958,284 of CM034149.1, forward strand.
TGACTCAACCACTGAAGCCATACCATTACGCGAAGCAACACCGTGATGTCACAAAATATTCGAAGTCCCAGATCTTCGTAGATCAATCACCCCTCCTTGAAATGTAATGGACCCCATTGCAAGTATTTGTGGAAGAAGATGCGAAAAATTATCGGAAACTTGAGCGTCGATGAACCATTTTCCATATGCCAAGGTACTTGACCAACTTTGACGATCTGAAAGTGTCGAATTTTTTTTTTTCTTGTCCTTTTGACAGTGGTGTTAATGACTTGATTTGCTTCTGTTGACGCATTACAGTCAAGATTGATTTCTAATTGTTGAAAGAGTCTTTGCAGCATCTGAAGTGTCTAACAAAGGTGGAAAGTAATGGCAAAAGAGCTTTGTATTGAACATCAAATGCAACCTAAGATAGGCAGGAAGATAAAGCTCGAAAGCAAAATCTCGTATTTGATTGGTGATTGTATAGGGCCCATACCGAAGAGGATGAAGCAAGTGATACAGTTTGATAGTCTTTCCCTCTTCAGGTGAAACCTAACCCAATGGCCAACCAAAAAGGTGTGTGGCATGCAGTGTTTGTCATGGCATTGATTATGCGTCTTAACTTGTAGAATGGTTTGCACTTGTTGAAAAATATGTTCAATGAATTTGACAACTTTCTCGATTTCCATTTGAGTTAAAGGAGTTATTACTATTGATGACGATACATGATAAGTTACATCGATGGGTGTTGGACGTTGGAAACTCAAACAAACTTGAAAAAGGTTGTGTGGGGGAGAGTTGTGCAAAGCTCTAATATAGCTATGTCAAGTGAAAGGAAGGTTTTCATCCCATGTGTCTTGCTTCTTCGAATTGTTTTCCTTACTCATTCTACAAGCCTAATTGACCTATTAAAATTTGGAGGGAGAATTGTTTCCAAATAATTGTTAATGAATTATTTTCTGCAATCTATTTTACTTGATTTTTATAAAAAAAAAATTATCTCATCATACACATATATTTTCTACCTCTTTATATATGAGGATTGTGTCTAAATTACTGATACATTATTTATCACTTTAAAACTCAAAGTCTCAAACATTTTTTTTAAGCATTTCGATTTTTTTAATCATGACATTCTTGGGAATAATCAAAACTAGTGCAATCAGGGCTGATTTATTGATATATGGTGAGTTGTAAGTTGCAAAGGAAGAATTATATGATAAAAAATATTGTCGATATGTGACGATGCGTGCACTACGCCCAAGGACTTCGTTGTCAGATATACGCCTATGGAGTATATACCGTATTATCGTGTATATCCTTCCTAATCTCCTGTGATTTGCTTTCATATAAAACAGCCGCGTGGCATCCACGTTTTGTTTCGACTCTCAACCCCACCTTTTCAATGGCTCAAAAATGCTCCGAAGTGTTCTACTTTGACCTCTGCATCCAATTTTTTTTTGGCTTTATCTTTTAACAAATTTGATTATTCATTCATTGCTCGCCCAGATTATCTGCTATATATTCCTGGTAGAAAGGCATCCAGATTTCTGTAATTCTCTCTCTCCCATATCTATTTTTTTCTTGAGTTTGAGAAATGGCAATGAAATCAGATTCAAGTGGAGGAGGAGGGAAGGTGTTTTATGACCCGTTTTACAGCCAGAGGAGTCTGCAGAATAATAACAGAAAGATTTTATTTGATGATTTTAGTGTTGCCAATCATGTCCACTTTTTAAAGCCACACTTGGTCTCTGTGAATACAAAAAATGTGTTGCAGAAACAGAACAAGGAATTACAGGCCAAGGAAGAAAACTTTGAGAAATGAGATTGGTGATGGTGGTTTCAGATCAGGTCATGGTGTATTTACGTTGTGTATATGATATCCCTAAACCAGGTCATGGTGTATTCATATTGTGTATATAATATCAGGTCATGGTGATGATTTCAGATCAGCCGGTCATGGTGTATTTACATAGTGTACATGATGTTCATAACTGTGATAATAATTTGTTTTTCAACAATTATTATGTGAATAATAATTTGTCTTTCAATAACAACGTCCTCATAATTTGGATTTGGGTAAGTTTTAAGAGTTACGAGAACCTTGTTTTTATGTGAATTTGTTTATGGTTTCGAAGTTTGATGACATTCTTGCAATAATTAAAGAGCTGAGAATGATTGATGGCATCTTGGTGTAATAATGCACTTTTGTTTTTGTTTCTTACATAAGATACGTATGTTTCTGTTGTGCTTTTTATAATGGTCTGACTCTGCAGTAACTTAAAATATTTATGTGGAGTTGTGCTTAAAAAATATATATGAAATCATTCATCGATGGGATGCTTCAAGTTGGGTTGCTATCAATACTTACCCACTTCATGGGCTTTGACCACATCTATAATTATGGTGTTTGCTCCCTTTATTTTCAAACGATATTTTAATATTTCCGAATATATTAGAATGGTAAATTATATTTTAAAATTTATTAAAGAAAGGAAAAACCGTGTGTGTGTGTGCGCGCTGCGCTGCGCGCGCGTGCGTGCGCGTGAGTGCGCGTGCGCTCGTGCACGTGCGTGCATGTGCGTGTGCGTGCGTGCGCGCGCGCGTGCGTGCGTGTGTGTGCGTGTGTGCATGTGCGTGTGTGTGTGGGGTTTTTCCTTTCTTAATATATATATATATATATATATATATATATATATATATATATATATATATATATATATATATCCTTTTAAGGAAAGATTCCAATACATATTTTTGGTATTCGAAAATGGTACTCGCATTTATTGGATTTATCACGTATTATAATATAATTATATTATTATATTAGGTTTTCAAAAGTTGTTTTCCTTGACATCACACACACTATTACACTCAATTGCTACCACGACTTACCATTTTAAGTTATGCTAGTATAAATGTTTTAGATTTATCTATCTGAGAAGCATTGATTTGTGTCAATCTCAAGGTGTCTGTCTCAGATTTGTCACAATTTTACCTATTGACGATTACTATATTGATTAACCAATCCATCATTCTATGTGAATTTCCCTTTTCCTGGTGGTATATGGCATTAATATGGCTACACCATCACCTCAAGCTCAGAAAATATTTTTGGGGAAAACAATGCTCCAAACTCCACCTTATGTCCAAGATATCGCGATGTTTTCGATTGCCTTCTCCAAGCAAGAAGAAAAATCGTCATGTAGTTAATCTAAGGCCCAGGAGGATACTTAGTGGACAACACTCTCAAAGCACTCATCTAGACGTGTTACATGCAGAAAATGTATTATATGAATGACAAAGGTCGAATTATATATTAGAGCACTCATGCAACAAAGAAGAATACAAAGGAACGAAAGACACCAAATGTAGAAACATAATGCAAATTTATGTTAAATGAGTCATGTACAAGATCTAAGAGTTCAGATATGATATGTATATACAATCTTGAGCCTAGTATATCTCCAAGGTAGATGCACAAAGTTGGAAGTCAATTTTGTGGCCATTTTGGTCATTTTTCACAAAAGGTGTATGCCCTTCTAAAAAGTGTGTACGCCCTTTATAAATCTCTTCCTAAACCTATTTTGAATAGGCCAAGAATTTACATACCAAAAGCGTGTATGCCCTTTGCACTACAAAGGGCATATGGTCTTTACACTACATGGGGTGTATGCCCTATGTAAAACATTAAAAAATAGGTTTGTATTTTATTTTTCAAACCCACAACTTGCAAAAATAGGTTCTACGCCCTTTGCACTAGAAAGGGTGTATGCCCTTTGTAGAACATAAAAACAAGTCTGTATTTTATTTTCCAAACTCGCGACTTTCAAAAAACAAGTTTTAGAGCTCAAACACATTGCACACACACCCTTTGCAAAGTCTTTTCCTTGTCATACTCCATCTTGCATGTGTCAACAAATCTCCCACAAGCCTAAGTGAGTTCATTCTATTAATTTAGTTTGTTAATTTGATGTTTTGGATAAATTATGGTTTTTGAAATAAAAAATACATTTATAAATAAAATAGTTTTATTTATCGAAATTATATCTTAATAGAGGCATTATTTGGAAAAAATTAGGGAGGGAATGTAGAAGATGTTGATAATCCAAAACAAAACCCACCTAAAAACCCTACAAATCCACAAGAGGCCCGTAGAAACACAGAAGAGGAACTATTTCAAGGATATAATGCAAACTGACAACAATTGCAAATAATAATTAATATTTTGCATGAATCCTCGACAAATAATGCATGCAGTGCACTTACAAATATACTGGAAAGTATTTGCAATCAAATTAAAAAATGTTTCGGGGCAATTAGATTCAATGCAAACTGAAAGGGTAAAATGCAAATAATTTTATGATGATGGAGTGACATTTGATGTCGTAAAAGGCATGAAGATATCAAAACAAAGAAAAACTTTGTTTCGTAAGCCTGGAAGCAATGATCCACCACCAATGAGTAGGAAATATATCAGCATTGACTAGTGTATTAACAAAGAAATGGAAAAAAAATCAGACATGTGGTGCATCGTCTTTGACAAGCCTCCATGCAACAATATCGAGGTTATGTTGTATTTTTTGAGAAAACTATAATTTGAGTTTGTTCTTGATAAGAAGCCAAATTATTTTGAATTTAGAGTATCTCAAGGAAGGGGAGGTGGGTCATTTTATGATATCCCTGGGGCTAGGTGAGACCAAAATGTAAAAAGCCATCCCCCGAGAGGTAAGAGGACAAAAGTTCATGTTTCCATCCAGAGTGAAATTTTTTGCAATGCACACATGGAGGCCATTCAATCACTCCAATTTGACAAAAACAATGATTTCACATGGAAAGTATACAGCGGTACAAAAATTTCTTATATTGTAGGGGCTATAGGTGGCAGTGCGAATCATAATGCCCCTCATAGTTTTGATGTTTCAGACGGCGGTGCATCTGGTGGCGGCATAGGTAGTTGTGGCATTACATTTTATGTGCATCAATTTACATCATGTGGGAGGACGTGTGTTAGACCATTTGCACATAGTACATTTGTGGAGCTTGCATGCCAATTTGTAGAGCTCGATGATAGCAATTTACAAGTACTCTATGCCATCTATAGTTGCTCCACCATTCGGGGATACTACAAAGAGAGATGTGTAAAACGTCCATGTATCCCCTCTAATTATTAAAGCATTTGAGTGCAGTACAGTGTGAAATACTGAGGACATAACTATTTTTGATTTCTTATTCACAAAGGTAATAAATCATACTTTTGTTGTAAAAGTAACATTGAAATTATCTTTATACACACACACAAGTAATTGATTCATAATTATGAATTCATTTTGTTTCTTGTTTAGTTGATGGCGGAAGCCATGGGCACCCCATGTGGATTACTTAATGTTATTGCAACAACTATTAGTATTGTAGATGTGTATATCCAAGTACATTTTCTAATTTGATTGAGGTATTGTTGAGTTATTTATCGTCTATTGATGTTGGTAATTTGTTAGTTATATGTGTACATGTAAATGGTAACTTGTTTGGTCTTGCATCACAGACAACAATAGATAGGCATATTGATACGGTGTATCTCAATGTGTAGTTTCTACCCCGCATCAGACATAGGTTGCTCGATAGTGAGAGCATTGTTTAATTGTAATTTTAAGCAATGGTACTTTAAACTTTCTTTGTACTTACATTTATAATTAATATATTTAATCTTATATGTATTTTTATACTCTACAAGATTCTTAGGTTGTATAGTCAAGGTCTCCTATAGTGAGGTAAACCTTCTGAAGGCCTGATGCTCCCTCACAACCATAGCCACAACCTTTTAAAGAGGGTGTTTTAGAGACATTTTTTTGACACTATTATGTATGCAACATCAGATGTCCAATAAAAAAAATTATATGGGAACTTGAATCGTCATTTTATATTTGAAATTCTAAATTATATCGATAATGATTTCATACGAATGTTGCCAAAACCAAGGACGTGTCTGCCACACCATAGGACCTAGGATACCAAGTGAGACATAACATAAGGCTTGAAATAGAGATATAAATTTGATAAGATGCATTAAAACTTAATTAGGTTTACATGCTTTCAATTTTTTTTTAAAAATCTAATGTTTTTATTTATCATGCATTCATATACAAATGGTAGAGAGGAGTGTCTCTCCTCATTTTTTGATATATAAAACCTTGACTCTATGTCTAGAGTGGAGAGAGGAATTTTATTTGGTGACGTTGAGGAGTCAAAGAAATAGCTATGGATATAGAGATTTTATGCTTTTACAATCCATGAGATAAATTGAATCTTTTTTGGATAAAAGTATATATAGTTGTAGATCTAGTTGTACATAGATTTATTTAGAGCTATTTGTAGGTCCATAGTGCAATATGGCCCATTTTGTATGCCTACATGACTCATGTTGGAGGTTCATGACAAAATTTGTATGTTTTTATAGCATATGATACATATAAATATGCACATTTGACTTAATTTTCATATGTATGTATATAAAATTATAATTTATATATTCCATTTTACATTTAGTTGTCTATTAAATATTTTGTTCTTATTCAATTTAGTCCTTATTTGTTTTTAAAATAATGTGCTTTTGAAGAGATTGAGCCATTTGCATAATCAACAATCTTTATTTCATTTTCAAATCGACAATCAATACTAAAAGAAAGTGATGTTTAAGAAGCTTATACCACGTGAAAGCGGTTTAATTGAATTTATAATAAGAGCACGGTTCTCACTTAGTAGTTAGTGCATTAAAAAAAATTGAAAAAGCATGGGCAATACTATACATAGAATTGATATAAATTGAATTTACAATAACAACAAAAAAGAAAGAAAGAAAGAAAGAAAGGATAATTTATATAGGAAGAGTATGTACATGCCAAGCAAGATTATACCTCTGTTTGAGATAGACTACAATACGTCAAATATTTATAAATGCCTTTACAAGCACCTAGTTAGGTGTTTTGGTGTGGACCTATGTCGACAATTTAGTTGACCCAAGATCAAATTCTACTCAAGAAGAGCATTACAATAATATCAAGAAATATTACAAATCCTCTTATACATCCACTTGAGATAGACTATAGAGTATCAAAATTTTGTAAGTGTCTTGCCAAGAACTCGGTTTGGTGTTTTGATGTGGACCTACATTGACAATTTAGATAACCAGTGAATGAATTCTACTTGGGAAGGGCTTGCTAACGCCAACAAATCTTAAGCATTCACAAGTTATTCAAGAATCAATATCAGAGCCATCTTGGGAACAAAATTACAATACGAAGCAATCTTACACCTCCACTTAAGAGAGGCTAGAGTACATAAAAAAGGTTAAGTGACTTTCCAAGCACCCGATATGGTATTTCTCGTGTAGACTTGTTAGAAGCGCAGAGACTGGGGGGTGAATCAATCTCACAAATCTTTCACTTCATTTACCATAAAATTTATTTAACATTCAAATTAATCATTTAACATGCATAACCAGTTGTGAACTTATTAAGTGTGCAACATCCAATCATAAGAACATGAAACAAAGTAGATAACACATGAACACCATATGTAAGTGGGAAACCCTCAAGGGGAAGAAAACCCACTAAAACCTCTACTAATATTACTCATAACAAAGGAATTACATGAATATTACACATCAAGCAATATTTATTTAGTTAAGCACCCACTTCACAAGGAGAACCCACCCCTTATTTAGTATAGCACCCACTAAGGAGGATACCACCCCATAAGATGACTAAGCACCCACCTAGACACCTAATAAAGAAGATCATTTAAGTATGTTGTTGCTACAAACTGATGGTGATCACAAATTCAGCTCCATACACACCAAACCCTCTTCAAAAACACTCATTTTCCCACTTCGCTCAAATCTTCCCACTCACATGTTGATTAGATCAATTGAATGTGCACACCTACTCTTAAACTCAAGATTAGCACACAAAATGATGCAATGATGGTGCACCACGAATGGATGATTTAACTATGAGCTAGAAGCTTAGGATGTAAGATTGGTAGCCATTACCAACCATGGCTCCAAGTCACGATATTCCCAGTTTATGAAGTGGACAGTTAATGCAGGAGCATCCTAGTCCACAAGTAATCATGTCTCAACCAGAAATAGTTAGAGTAAGAAGTTGTGTTTTGTACATTGTTGTGGATTCTAAGTCGTGTTGCAAAGGTCTAAGTCGTGTTGTGAAGATCTAATTCATGTCATGAAAGTCTACTAACACCATGATGGTCTATCAATGTCATGAAAGTATATTGATGTCGCAATTGCCTAACCAAAACTGTAATGGTCTAATGAGGTTGCATTGGTCCATCAATGTTGTGATGGTTTACACACATTGTCCATAGTCTACTGATGTTGCGTAATGGAGCAAATTAAGATTGTAAGCCCACAAAAAATCCATATCAAGCCGACATACTTTATATGGGTCTGTTGGACCTTGCCTTTGTTAAATCCCCTGAATTTAGGAGTCATAATAGGGTAGTTCATAGCTAAGTTTGATAGGGTTTTGGGTGGCTTGCATATCGATATAAGAAAACCCATGTGCCTAAGATTAGGAGTAGAAACCAAGGACAAATTAGGAATTGGTAATTGTTGGTGTAGAAGTTGCTTGACATTATGAGTTAGTGTTGATTCTCGAAGTGAGAACTCCCTAGACCTGATTGTATGTATCTTTACACCGAAGGCATCTTCCCAATTAGAATAACCTTAATGTCGATGAAAGGTGCCAGAGATCCAAGGGCAGGGAGCACTTATGTTGTTGATTTCTGAGCACAGTTGTTGAAGAAATCAATCTCAACCATCTATTAAAAACCTGATAGTATATGGCCCATTTTTGCAATCTTCCATCAATGCCAGCAAAATCCACATATGACAAGTTCTACAAAAATGTATGCCAATTGTGTTTGAGACTACTTCTACATCAAAGACGTTACAGGGGTCTACATATTGGTTTCTAGATCACATCAATATCAGGGTGGTAATTGTGCGTAGAGAGTGCTCAACATCGTGGACCACGGTGATGTCGTGGACTTAGGGCTACTCCTAAAGTTGTTTCTAGATTACCTCAATTATCCTAACAACCAACATATGTACGTTAAAATTTCCTGCACATTTTGTTTTGCAACGATATATGTGTTCCATTTATATGGAGTTTGAACATTAATAAATTTAATGAATTTTTGTGTTATATTAGCCCTTTACAATGCGCGCAGTTAGGAATTTCATAATTAAAAAACTTTGACACTTTATGGCCTATCTACTTAATTATCTTGAATTGTTTTATAATGTAGAGTGCACATACTTAGTAACCTAAAATTTAGATACCATTTACAAAAGGGCAATTTGTTTTTAATATACGTTGGAGATATAAGGTTTTCCTTTTTGTCGTTTCCCATTTCAATAGGAGAGGATAACTTGGACACTTTCACTTCGCTAGGGGAACTAAGAAAGTTGTTACCATGCATAAATCGTAGACAAAATTTTCGACGTGCAGGCCAAGTCCTTCATACATATGACAACCCTCTCGTCTCATCTGGTTAACTAATTCAGGGGAAAATATCTCATGTTCCAAAGCTTAAATTAAAGATGATTAATGGCTCCTTCCCGATGTTAAGGATGATGGTTTATAGAGTAGGTGAAAAATCTCATATATGTTTTTATTTTTATTTTTATTGGATATTTAACGGGTTAACTATATTTATGTGAGTTCTTGGAACGTTGAATATATTTACACTTTTTTCCTTCTTAATCTTTGACTAATGCTCAATATTCAATTTTGTACATATTGATTTGGTATTTTCACTTATATAATAATGATACCATTTTTTTTTATTAATTGTGTTGAGAGTTAAGGTTGGGTGAGTTTTGACATATGCAACCTATATTTTATTAATAATATTTAAATTTATCAAATGTATTGTGACCCTTCAATATGTGTCAAAAATTATTCTTGATATACCATATTTTGATGAATAAGATCTTATATCATATTAACAAGTAAAATGATACAAGATAATTCACAAAAAAAACGAGCGGTATAGAAGCACACCCCAAAACATCGAACCAAACTAGGCAACACCAAAGCCTAGGAACACAACTGATTACATAGCATCAGAGTTCATAAAATGCAGAGAAGTTACTTGCCGCCACTTTGAATTGGTGTCTTGTAGGGGGGGGATCTTGATCATGCCAACTAGTGCCAAGCAAATCTTTGCCACTATTCGGCACGTCCCAACCAGAGTCAGGTTGTCTTTCATTTTCAAGCTCAAGAGGGCGAGATGGCGAGAGACAACATGGGAAACTTGTCGGGTGGAGACGGGAGGCTCCAACCGTCTTGAGTGTTGTGCTCAAGTATTTTCTATTTTCAAATTGCATTTAAAGATTTTTTCTCTACGTATTAAAACTCTAATTAATGTAATTGCAATAATCCAAAAAGACACAAAGGCAAGTGATGTGACCTAAAGTTTATTAATAATGCTTGAAGTTATTGAATTTGTTGTGACCCTTGCAATATGTGTTGAATAATATTCTTAATATAACATGTTTTCATGTTTTGAAGTATTTTTATTTTCAGTGTGTTTACATTTTTTGCATTAAATCAATGTTTGATATTAAATCATACAATAATGTAATAGCAAGAATCCCAAAAAGTTACAAAGCCATTAAAACAAGGCTTTTTAGGATGGAGCTATTAAGAGTATTTAATGAAAAGAGCATACTTTTGCATCCATCTCCATAATATGTTGCCTCGAAGATTTTCACCTTCCACCTCCTTTCTCCTTCAAGCAATTCATACATATGACACATGGTCCTCTTCCCCCTTTCTCCTTTAAACAGTTCGTACATATGACACGTGGTATATATCCATCCTACAATGTTTCTCCTTTTCTCTTCCCCATTGACATTGGCATTGTCATTGCACCGCTCGCATGAGAACTCTAACATCAGCATAAGTGTGAATGGACGCAATACATTTGGTCATTGATTCGCAGCCGCATCGCACTTGTCACCATAAACTATGGGTGGCTCTATTCCCTCTCCCTCTCCCTCTCCCTCTCCCTCTCCCTCTCCCTCCACTGCACTAACATTTAAATATACATCTTTTCCCACCACCACAATATGCGCATTGCAATTTGAAAGCGCGACATGGTACTTGTCACCTTCCCCAATTCCATACATTTACCCAGTCATACCGTCGTCATACTCACGAGTCACGACTGCAAACCTGCTCAACACGGACACCAAATCATGATTATGGAGCTTTTTCATAATCACAACTTGCTATTATCGTCATCCAGACTGCGAATCGAACCCCCAAAACAATAGACCGGAGGATGCATTCTTACCCCACACTATCTATTGTGGTCGCACGTTCATGATTTCCCGTTTGTTGACAACATGACAATGTATTCATAGTAGATATTGAACGACTCTGCCATGATTTGTTCGTTCAAGTGCGAATGAATTTGGACTGTCTACGTGGCATTTTTCTTTGTGATTCCATGAAAGATGATAGCGTTGTAACCCTCTAATTTCACTTGACAAAAATATAGTGTTAAGTTTAGCATAGGCCAACGACTTCCTTGACACTAGGAAAGGCAGGCCCCACAATTGTTATCTCTTCAATTCGCTGTTGAATTTGATGGCCACCAATGCCTCCCAAACAATCTTTGGTGTAGGTGATTTCCTACTATTTCCCTCCAAAAACACAAAACCATATTATTTATACACTATTAATTAAATATATAAAAGAATATTCTATATTTATTTAGCTATTTTTAATATATATTAATATAATTTACATATAGTTGATGGCGTTTGGGTGGAGTGGTTAAGACAGATGGTTTTATGGGGCTCCACCCAGGTTCAAATCTCACTAAGGCATGATCCCCGTTCGGGGTGGTAATGTCGTAGGTGGCGTCGCTAATAGGATGGTTTAATAGAGGTGAATTTTGGTTCGAGAAGACTTGCACTAGAAGTGTATTCTTGTGTGGTGGATCCGGTTCGTTAATTATTGAACTTAATGTTATATCTTGATTGATTGTACTTCGGTTCATAACTCCGATCAAAAGTGTTTATCTACGAAAATAAATAAATAAAATATAATTTACATATATATCTATATAAAAAAGGATGGCCACATTTAAAATATGCAAGTCACGTGTGATGGTTATTTCAAATATTTGTAAATATTTGGCCACATTTAAAATATGCAAGTCACGTGTGATGGTTATTTCAAATATTTGTAAATATTTTAAGTCTAAAATCGCAAATAATGTCTATATAACCGTCAAATTTAACCCATGACGGCAACGTATTTATATAGGCACGGGGCATCTGAATTGAATCTCCGACAAACTCTCTTGACTCCAAATCTAGGTCATTGCCGCTAACTGTGGTTATGGAGTGTTAACTCCAGGGGATCCAACGGCATTGTAGCTATCACATGTTTCATTATTTTTTCAATTGCAATAAATTCTAATTACAACAAAATTCACTTTCCATTTATTATCGATGCCATGAATAATTTAGTGATAACTATTATATGACTTAATATCAACTTGATGTCACGTACATTTCGATGCTTGTAACCTATTAGTTCAACATTTATGTTATTGAAACACACAATAATTTAGTATTCTGTGTTGTATTCCAATTATTAAACCTAGAAAATTCACCACGGATCGTTGTTGTCTCTAAGCTCGGCACCATCACAAATAATATCATCTAAAATAATGAAGAATTTGGTTCAAATGCGGAGTAGGAATATAAAAAAATACTTCATTAATTCATTATGAATATCAAATACATATATATAAGAAATGGTTTTCCTATAATTTAGGATCTAACCTTATTGACAAACTACCAACATTACTCATCTATTTATATTTTACATGAGTTGTTACAAACAACCTCACACACACTTGACAAAATATTAACCCACATAACAATAAACTATGTGAGCACTATTAATAATTGCTAACATTCACCCCCTTAATGCAAACATGGGGAAAACATCCACACACTCATCTCTAGTATGATCTCCCATGTGAAACATGTCCTACAATGTGACTCATGAACTTGATCAAAAGAAAGATTCTCTCCTTCTGTGGTTTTAAACAGGCTTACCACAAACCTTGACGTGACAGGAACCAATCGATTGTCCACCTCCTGTGGTTTTCTATATCTCCCACAAACCCTTTCAAGATCCATGAACTAACTTACTCTGGTGCTTTTGTTTGCCATTATGCTTGTACATCAAGGAAGTATATAGGAATCATAACTCGCTTATTACAAAATTGCACAATAGAACACATACTGAAAAATTTCACATTACATCCTATAAGAATTGCAATGTTCTTAATTGCAACCATTGTTGTTGATCGCTACCACTCAACCTCGAACAACATAGGAAACTGCCACTACCACTGGAAGCGACCTTTTACTTTAGTCGTTTTGGGCGCAAAATGAAAATGGAACATTGGTGTCATGTCCCCCCCCCCCCACAATGTGAAATTTCCACCATTCACACAATCAGAAATACTGAACATGAAATCATATAGAGTTGCATACTACTAACCGGATCTTGTTGTCTTGGATCTTGCTACACATGATCACCATTGTCAATGAACATATTCATTGACCAGTCATCTTCCAACAAAGTATGGTAGATAAAGGATCGCCGCAGTCAGAGGATCTTTGCAATCATTTGCTCTCCAATACAATCGTTTTTCCAACATCCACAAAAAACCATGCAAAGTAGAAAATTGAAAAGAAACACATTGCACAACTGAAAAACACGTACTCACACCACAAAGATGTCACCACAGTTGAAGCGGACATGTCGTTGGCGACGGACGAGAGGTCGTTGATTGACCTCCTTCCTCCAATGCCTCCGTCCTCTAGTTAGTCTACTGCTAATTCAATTGGATTTGATTATGGAGCTCATTGTACAATTCATCCCCACAAAATGGGCGTCACCTACAAGCGAAAATGCGTCCAATTATTGAAAAGTGAGGCAAAAAAAAATTACAATTTTGAAAATATGACTGATTGATACCTAGACAATACTAAATAACTTATAATGGCAAATGGTAAGGTATTAAAGTCATTGTCTAAAGACTATTGACAACAAAAAACGTATACCCTCAACAATGATACACTATCACTAATACCACCGAACACCTATTATTGATCTATATTATTAAATTGACTCATATATAAGTCGACGCACTAATATATATAAAACTGTTGGCGAGAAAATTTGTTGAGTGGACAAACTTGTGGATTTCTTGCCAACACTCTGGGAATCTAAGTCCCTCTACTTAACCGGTGCAACTACCGTATATGCATGCGCGTGAAAAGGTGGATTTCTGTGGTGGCCTTTCGATCGAGGATCCAACAGGGCACTCCACTGACCCTGCGGCAAAGCTAGCAATCTCTTGCTAGGGAAGACTTTTTCTGGAAGTGGGAAAGGGAGTGAGAATCGAGGTAGGAGAACCAATGTTGCAAGTAGAAAATCAGAGACTTGCGCACACCAGTCAGAAGTTTCATCACATGCACTTGAATTTCAGAAGAAAACAAATCTACAAAACAGCAACAAGACTAAATAGAGCTTAATGAACACAAAGTACCAATAAACTCCTCAATCAAAGAGGCTAAAATTCCTTCTTCCTTTATTGAAGCTCACGTAGAATTTGTATAGTGTGGGAATGGAAGAAATTGAGGAGGGGAATAGAAGAAAATGGCTATCTTTTTTGTTCTCTCAAGGTGCAATATACTCTTGAGTTTACAAGATCAATCACAACCCTTTGCAATGGGAATGGCATTACAATTTATAGAATGAGAGGTGACTTATCATCTTTCTCATGACCCTCCATATGCCTTAATATGACTTAAGACTGTTCATACTTCCACTTTAAATATTTAAGTCCCTTTTATAATAGCAAGGCGACTTAATTTACATTATGTTTCTAAAGTCACTTTTAAGTGACTTAAACCCATATCAAAAAGTGCAAACCCCAACAAAGAATTAGAACATTTGAAAGCGAGAGAAAGTTGGGGGGAAGAGGAGAGAGAAAGAGAGAGAGAAGAAGAAGAGGAGATGTCACCAATGAAGTCCGTTGATCCTCGTTGATGGAAAGCTCCAAATGCAATGAAACTTCGAACTCCTTGCACACTGTGAAACTCCTCCAACTTAGCTCCCGAACACTCACCCAGTTGAGTGAACTAAGGTGGATCTCGAATTCCCTGTGAAAAATGGCTAGGTCTTGCTCCCGAACAATGATGTCCCCCTGAATGATTAGCCTTGTACATCCCATTGTGCCAAAAATTCTCTTTGAGTGTAACTTACTATTTTTAGTAAGTGTGAAAAAAGTAACTCACTCGATCCTTAGCTAAGTGTTGTGACCTTGATTCCCCTTTCTCCATGCGTTCCTCACTTCTTTGGATCAAATTTTTATTTTTAACAGGTGCTCGAGGGCCCACTTACTATTTTTAGTAAGTGCCAAAAATTTCCGTTCTGATGAATTCTCAACGATAGTGCACCTACGATATCTTCATCTCCTTCGCAGGTTCTTCTGTTAATGACTTTCCCAAAATAGCAGTTCTTATGTAGTAGACCTGCTATTTTTAGAAAGTTGGCCTCTGAGAGTCGGATTGACGTGGAATGAAGTTTTTTTATATGATTTTTTTCCCAATATCATCCCTCTGAAATTTTGGGTCCGCTCGCTTAATAATCCAGGAGATTTTAAAGTTTTAATTTTCGAACCTGGCATTGCTTCTGGGTACGGCAACCATTAATGGACCTCAAAATTGTAGGTCTGGTTTTCTCCTCTGTTTGTGAAGAAAATTATATTTTTGATGTGGGTTTTTTCTTCTGGTGCTTCACATGCGATCTTACTTCAATCCGCAACTGGTTTGACGGGAAATCCCACTTCTTTCTTCGTTGAGCCGGAAAGGAGATTTCTTCGTTGTGGATGCTCTGTCGCACGAGGGGGGAGTTTGAAGGTGTCTTTTTTATGGTCTTGGGCAAAGGAATGAACAGCAACAAACGGTTTGTTGTTTCATGAATTGACTTGCAATATTTCTTCAGATCTTCGTTTTTAGGCTATGGAGATTTTCATTGTTTTCTTCATCTTGTTCTTCGTTTCTCCTTCTCATTTCGATGAAAAATCCTTCTAAGACCTGCACATAGCTATGGGGAATGTGTTTCAGTTCTTGGGTTGAGCAGGTCTGAGCATTTGCAATGGCGTAATGATGGTAGAATGCTGCAGAGGAAGGATGAAGATTGTATGTGCACGAGAGTGTAAGCAGCTGGAAGCACTAAGCGGCAGTTAGATTTTTTGAATTTTTTGAAATCATGAAAGGAGAAGCTTGGGCGCATTTTTCATTACTTGATGTCCCTGACCTCAGGGACATGAGGGACATCAAATTCCATGGTGGTCAAGAGGACGACACGTGGCGATGATCCGACGGCAGGGAATGAAGGTGAAAAAAGTTGCTTTAAAGCACTTGGGGCTAGAAATTGGTCACATGGGTGTCCAAATGACTCCCCATAGGGGCTGGGCACATTTTTAGATGTCTGATGTCCCCCACCTCAGGTGCATAAGGGACATCAGTTTCCACAGTGGTCCTGGAGGTGGCACGTGGTGTTTGATCCAACGGCAGGGAATGGATGCTCCAAAAATCCACCTGGGGGCTGAAACTCGGTCACGTGGGTGTCCAAATGACTCCCCATAGGGGTTGGGCGCATTTTTCAAGGTTTGATGTCCCCCACCTCAGGTGCATAAGGGACATCAGTTTCCACAGTGGTCCTGGAGGTGATATGTGGCATTTGATCTGACGACAGGGAATGCATGCTCCAAATAAGCATCTGAGGGCTGAACTGTCAAGTCTGGAGGTCATATGAGGGTCCTAGAGGTCACATGGGGGCTGAGAGGGTTTCAAGGGGGCTGGGCGAACTTTTCCATGCTTAATGCCCCTGACCTTGGGGGACACGAGGGACAAAATCCCGTCAGGCCCTTGGTGCTGCACGTGTCCTCCCAAAAATTTGGCTAAGTCCTAAACTTGTAACAGTGATAGCTTGAGCTCCTGATGGACTTTTTTGGAAAAAAATTATATGATCCTGACTAGAAATGACCTTCTGAATCCAATGGTGGGGGTCTCATGTCTTGATTATTCCATTTTATCCCTGAAAAATCAGATTTTTGAATTTTTACTCCACCTATGCCTGAGAAAAAATGCCTACAGACATGATGCGCTAAAGTTTTGTGAAAAATATTATTTCACCATCATGTAGGTCTTGGAATCATATTTTTGGATGTATTTTTTTCTTCTTCTAACTCCATCTGGAGCTCCCGGAATCTTCTGAAGCCCAGCAGATGTTTTAGGCCTGTGCACCACCTAGGCTTGTGAACCTTGTTTTTTACTCAAATTACTCCAAGTCTTGCAGAACTTCCCAAACCTTCTAAAATCATTTCCATGATGTTCCAAGGTCTTAGATTCACTTCCATGTTGAATTTTTTCTTTTTTTCCTGCTCCAGGGGTTGATCCATTCTTGGGAAGGCCAACGATAGCCCTTCCCAATACTGCCAGAAGACAGTATCTTTTCATAACTCCCTAAAATCACCTAGGGGTGATGAATAGACTTACCTAAATCACCTAGGGGGATGAGATTACATTATTCAGGAGGTCATTTGGACTGATTGGATAGACCCAGGGTGTCTTGGAATGATGAGATTTGAAAAAATTAACATTGGGGGATTATTGTCGTGCTTGGAAATTGTCAATTTCCCTATTGCACATTTGCACGACAACAAAAAGTAATTTGCACTTTTCTATATTAATTCAGTTCTATAGAATGAGAATATAGACCAATTATTCACACAACTAGCTATTACGCACTCACCCGACTAGGACTTTGGTTTCCACTTGCAAGGCCACTTGGCAAGATAAGACTGGCAGGAACCACTCCCTGACAAAACTGGTGACAAACTACACTGGGAAAATCTATAGCATTTTCATGAGAATTTGTTGTATCATGACTGACAGTATGCGCTAGAGGATCAAATCAAATTGTCCAACATTTACATTGGTGTGCAAACTTTTAGTAAATTGGGAATTGAATGTGGATAATCCCTAAATTGTGTTTGAGGCATCAGATCCATGACTGAAAAACCGTGTTCATGTATGTTGAGTGGACGGGAGCTTGCAATCAGGAACACGTCATAGGAGTCGGGAAGCTGAGGACGAGTTGTGGCTAAATAAAGAGCAATCCAATGCTAGTCATATTATTCATTTTTCCAATGTAAGCATGAATCTTGTTCACTACAGGGTCTTTGTCAATGTTAATCAACACTCACATGCAATATTGTAGGGATTGCATCCAACTCGTCCTATATATACCTAGTGTGAAAGAGAAATCAGGAGCAGTGACGCCTAGCATATGTAAAATGATAGCGATAATTACACCACTATTACTAATGTTGTTTCAAGCCTCCAACTATGATGAATAATGCATCTTTCCAATGTTGATACCATGGATTGCTAAACTGAAATGTAGCCGAGACTGGAGAAATTTGATGCAGGTCAACAATGGATCATATAGAATCTGAGAGCAGTCCTAATAACAAGGAATCAACATACTATACTTCCAAACAAATAATTTAAATCCTTCACAAGAAGCACTTGTTTCATCTCCAGGGCCGAGTAGCAACGAATGCCCCTTGCAAATTTGTTTAAACTCTTATCATGCGCATGATCATACCTTGCTCTGATACCAAATGATGAATTTCGTTCTGCATTCTGATACCAAATGATGAATTTGGTTCAGAATGCAAAGTAGGAATATACAAAAATACCTCGTTAATTCATTATGAATATCAAATACATATATATAGGAAATAGTTTTCCTATAATTTAGGATCTAACCTTATTAACAAACTACCAACATTACTCACCTATTTATATTCTACGTGAGTTGTTACAAACAACCTCACACCCACACACTTGACAAAATATTAACCCATGTAACAATAAACTATGTGAGCACTATTAATAATTCCTAACAAATATAAGTACCCATGTTGATTTTCCCTACCTTTCCTTCCGATTAAATATGTGTTTTGCATGGCATTTTGGTTTTAGACATGAAATATTTATATGGGCACAAGGGAATCTGAAACAAAACTCCCACAACCTCGCATGCCTCAAAGTTTAGGTCACCACCGCTAACTATAGTTATGGAGTGTTAACCATAGAATTCCACTCAATAAAGCACATTTCCAAGTCAACAAAGCACATGCAAAGTTATAGAACATCACTATCAATATGGACAAAACCATTCCGCATGGACATATCTGTACCATGTTAGTGTTCAAATTCATGTGGTATTTCCTATATTGAGTTTCAGGTGTTAGTTCTAGAGATGAAGCATTTCTATATTCTGATTCTCCTTTCCACCATGTGCAAGCACTCAAATTCCTTTTCTAACACTTTGCATAGCTAAGTCCTTATCCCTCTGTCATTTATGAAATTGCATATATTGTGTGGTCATTCATTGCAAGTATTAATGTGTTATTCTAATGAATCATGGTTAATGTGGCTTGTTGTAACAAATAAGAGTTTTGCATAGGTTCACCCCAACATTTTCCCCACCCCTAGACTTCCCCCTCAAACCCCTTCTTCATCACCCCTATTCCTCATGCAATGTTATGCTCCCTCAAGTTTAAGTTCTTTGATGCATCCCTTTCGGCGTCTCCATCGTACCGTCCACATGTGATTGCTAATTTTAAAGATTGTTGAGGTTGTATCATTGGTGATCGGTCTATGTATGAATGAGGTGTTCCTCTTGTGAACAAATAATACAATTATTGTGTTCTTTTGTATTATCTTGTTTGAATTCCACACATTAATTCCAAAGGACTGCACGGCCTAGGGCTGCTCTTAATTGGGCTCCCTAACCTCGTCTACATCAATAGTTCTTTGTTTTAAATGATTTTATGTATTTAAATAATAGTTTTGTATCATATCATCACATACTACAGTTTTATAGTGGTTCTTATGGGTCTCTAACATGGACTAAATTTTCATTTTTGCAGTTGGATATGGTCTTACCGCTTACCAGAATATTCTGCTACCAAAATGTTCCGTAGTTTAATTCTGTCATTTGAGCTAAATTTTGTATGCCTCTCTACTTCCGTTTAGACCAATTTTTATTATGTAATCATTTTTCGAACTTCTGTCCCAGTATTAGCTTATAATAACCTTTATCCAATAAGACAAAATGAGCCTGTACTTCAAGAACGATGGAAATGAAGAACAAAATGAATGTTGGCGAGCCGGAAGATTATATCCACAATTAATTATAAGAAATCCGTACACACTTGTAATCAATGTTTTAAAAATTGGAACCGGACTCGGAGCCGGCCAAGGGTCAGACCATAACCGAACCGGAATCGGTTTAAAACTTATGAACCGGTTTACTAAAAAATACATAAAATATCACAATTTTAATGAAAATAAGAAATTTTAAAGATTACAAACAATTAGAGACAAAATATGCAAAGTTTGCTCATGCATATACCATGTTAAGGGTAAATATAGCAAAACGACACCGAGTGCACTACATATCCAAAACAAAATACATAAACAATGAGGCTCTAAATGGCCTATAGAGTCCAAAAAACAATATGTTACAAGCTACTACATGTTTAATATCAATCATTAAACTCAACACCACTCCTAAGAATGGGATCCTCATCCTCATCAATGTCATTATGTTCTTTTCGCTCAGACACATCGAACTCCTCACGGACATCTACAGTAGTTGTAGCAACACGACTAGTGTTTGCCATGTTTGGTGCTACTAGTGGTTCGTCATCCAAAGCCATCCACCTTGAGTCATCGGGATCAAACTCTGTTAGGTGACTCTTCTCTTACCCATTCTGAGGTTGGATCAATATCATCCAAGACAATGGGATCTGTATTAGGTATCTTATTCAGTAATTGGTTGTGCCTTAGCCGGAGGTTGTATTACACGAAGACGAGATCATTTAACCGTTGTTGTTCCAAACAGGGTCTATATAACATCATTTTAGGGTTAGGGTTAGAAAAAAGTAACTTAAAAGCTAAAATTGGAAAAATATATATATATATATGGCAAAACCTGCCCCTCAACTATTTCAGACCGGTCCAGTACGGAACCGGCCAGTTTGACCGGTTCAGTACGGAACCGGTATTGAATCGGCCGGTTCCGTACAAAACCGATCATTGGTTCGGGTTTTCTACCGGTTTGCAAAAAAATTAATGAACCAGTCAAACCGGTTGAACCGAACCAAAACCAGAACGGTTTTTAAAACACTGCTTGTAATTCAATACTTTGCATTTGAAAAAAATGTGTTGCGGTTATATCCTTCCTATAATGATGCTTGTGTTTGGCTTACAACATAAAATTAAGATAATCATAACTGTTAAAGTCTCAATTAAATAAGATCAACATGCACTTCCACCTTCAAGAAAACAATTTCCATATTGCATTAGTATAGTAATATCACAAGCTTACATTTGCTGGCTAAGAGACAAATGACCGAAAACATTCTTTTTCTGAGAAACTTTTAGTCAAAAGCCATCACTCTAGCATCTGCAAGTCACTTCAATCCGCAACTTTCAGTTACTACAAAGTAGTGATGATGCAGCCCTTGCATTTGGATGTGCTTAACATCCATGTTCGTGAGCAACTTTTAAGGGTTACACTCCATATGAAAAAGCATTCACTTGACCACTCTATCTGAAATTTACGGTTCTGTTGAAGTAGCTCCATGTCTTCTCTCCTTCTTAAATCGAGCTTGTCCTGGATCAAATCCACTTTCGCTAGCACCATAAACAGCCCAAGATGGGGTGGGAGCTGTATAGTCTTCACTGCTGAAGGCTTTTCCAGATGCAACCTACATATAAATTACATAATTGAACTCAATGGGAGTACCAAATGGTGTAAGAGATAAGACAATTGATCAAGTTTCAATTATTTTCCAAAAAGAATGACACAACAGAAGCAAATGAGAAAAAAGATTTGTGAGAATATGAAACTCACCAAGTCATGGAACCTTTCATAATCAATCCACGTAAACCACTGGCCCTGCACCTTGAATTTACTTGAATTTGCTAAAAGGACACAACAAGAATGTGCATGCTCGCAAGCAAGCTCATATTCCCCTTTGCTTCTTTCAACTAGTTCCTCTGAAAAGGCTTTGACATCAGAATGCCATGGGACATTTTCCATGGTCAATGTTGAAGTAGCAGATCTGCAAACAGACAAATTGGCCCCATTAAGGTATCAATTGACAAAACATCATACTGTAAAGTACAAAGGAAAGAAATATTTCAGACTCGGCATGGGTGATCGAGCATCTTACGAGCCACAGTACGTAACACCTTTGATTTCAATAAAGTCAGGTTTCCCAAGTTCGAATAACTCTGTATATGCATCCAGCTCTTCTGTATTCCAACCTTTGACTAATGTCAAGCGATAAACAGTTCGTTGCTGTTTGTCACGAAGAGCTTTCAGGGAATCCTGAGATTGTTATCATCATAAAAGGACCAATTAATTACAAAAATTTAAAAATAACCCTCTGTGCCTCCATATGCCAAAAACCATGATTCTCCAACATATTTATATCAAAGTTGATTCTTACGGATGTTTAAATCTCAGAAGATTCAAGTCGCATAGTAATTTTGCAAAAAGTGTAGAAAAGGACTTCAACATAGCTACTCATAGAAAACACGGATTAATATTTGTGCTAAGAAACTTTCAAACTGGAAAATTTGAAATGTATCAAAGGGAAAATTACAAAGCAGGAAAACAGTGTAAAACTGAAATAACAAGATGTGTTGATATTTTTGTGTTAGCGTATTCAATAAACTATACACTATAGTATCTCATTAAAACTTAACTTGCAATATTATTGGTAATAGAGTGGATAATTAACTCACTGGTGCACACTTATTCACATCTAATTAATAGAGAAGAGTATCAATAAAGTTATTGATTTGATTGACTACCGCTATTAATAGTCTCTTCTAAGACTTGCTTTGCAAGCTTACTGCTCTCCAAACCCTAACCCATCTCTTACATTTTCATTATAAGAGCAAGCAATGCTAGTGTGTGGAAATTCATTGTGGAAGAGAGTTATTCTTACTTTGGCAATTTCAACCCAGAGCTCTTTAATAAAATTGTGGTAGTCATGCTACCCTTGATAAATACGTGTTATTTCTTTATTTCAAATGTGTTATTTCTTTATTTTAAGCTTTCATTTATTTATTATATATGCATGTACGTGGGTTAATGTCTTATGGTTGTTTACAGCAATCCTGGAGCATACCCAGAAATTCTAATATTTAGGTTAGAAACTTTCAAATTTGAATGTTTTGTTTGGTAGTATGCAAGGATGATTATGAACTAGGAAAACACAATGAGCACCTGATAAATAACAAGGTTAAAGGCCCAGTGGGCTAGCTCAAGTGGTTTGAGTGTTGCGTGCTTGATGTGGGAGATCTCAAGGTCGATCTCTTGGACTGGCCACCTCTTGGGGCCACCCAACTTGATGTGCCTACTGGGTCAGGTGTCCTCTTAACTGGGCACTGCTGGTTTACCCCGCTTAAATTCCATGACTTACTGGGGGGTGTCGGCAGAGGTTTATCCAATCAGAGAGGGAAAAAAATAACAAGGTAAATATCTAATATTTAGCGTAAGTACATTGCAAAACTCGACAACATTGGAATAACTTCAAGGCAAGAAAATTTCAAAACATAGTGAACACCTAAATATTATCCACAAGAAGGGTAGGAAAACTTCAAAACACAGGGAACGCATGAAATGATCCACATGTTTGGGAAGAAATACTCCTGAAAAGTTCCCACACTAAGCATATGCATTAAAGTGGCTATGAAGCTTGTAATTTTTTGAATATAAGTTTTTGTTATAAGAGTTTATTAATCAACCAAGGTGATACTTTATAGGTGCCAACAACTGTAATCTCTAGAAAACCTAGCATATTTCTGCACTAAGAAAAGTATGTCATTACAATATGGTCGCATATGTTAACCTTGGTCGTGGGTACTTGACCTTGGTCTATACCTACAATTGGAACACTGGTAAAAAATGTTTGGGATTTCCTCCACAACTAGGCCACTAGAACAATGGTTAAACAATCAAAAGCTTATACTGAATGTAAAATTCTCTACTTTGTTGACCCCCAAAACTTCCACACCCTATACCAAATTTTTTGGGTTAAAATGGTCACTAACATCATGAAGTCAATGCCCACTTTCAGTCATATAGTAGTTTCCAAGGCGTTGGGCCCTTGCCTAGATTGCAGTCAAACCCCCACATACATGTAAAGTTTGAGCCGGTCTTAGACCCATTTCAACAGCATATTCCTAAGTCTGAGTCTAAAAAGACACTCATGAGCCCTATGTTCTATCTATATCTATATCTATATATTGGGCCAAGGGCCAACCGGAGCCCTTCCAAAACAAGCATGGCACATCCACCTGCGCTCACTCAACGGTCCTGAGCATGTGGTAAAACCGTATCTAGGCATTTAATTGAAATCTTTGAGGCCCGGCCCGCAAGATGTGAAGTTATTGGCATGCCCACAAGCCACATTGCCAACTTGCCCCACATGCTTTCTAAAACTCAAGGCGAGTTCTCACGACCCACATCTTCCAAGCACACAAGGAGCATAAATCTCTTCTAAAATGTGGCCTCTCATATTAGAGCCAGAGCACTCACCATCCTATACCGTCAACCTTCCCCTCACATTTCTTACCGTTTACTCTCATTGCCATTTTCATCTCTCACTCCTCAATCATGCACCTTTTCACTATGTCACCAACCTCTTACCATGCGGCTCCTGCAACTCGTACTCGCTCTGTGTTATCAACTTGCGTGCACGGTGCCCTTACACCATCTATCCTTCATCTTCCTCTTGCGTGGCCACATAGCCGCACTCCAGGTTCCCACCAGTCAAACGACCTATCCTACTCTTCCCACACATGCAAACAACTCTACTGCTCGCGTACCACACTTCCACTCCTCATTGTCACCACTTCTCCTACTGCGCACCTATGGTCCATCCTCTCCTCTTCACGCTCACGTTTCTTTGCTTAGTGCGTCCGACACTCTTCTCCACTCGTTCTCACAAGCTTGCTTCTCCGCACACCGTGATAGGTTCCCCTTGCACCAACTTCCTACACATTTGGCTTCTCTCTTCCCTGCATGCACACATAGGCGCACTTTCCTTCGTTTCACCTCACTCCCTTTGAGTGCGTGCGAGTCTTTAACTCACATCCCCTATCATCTTCTTTCCCTTCCGCTACATGACTCAAACTTCACACTCCACGCGCACGGGTCATCATCCCATACCTGTCCTACCTCCTTTGTGTGTGCATCGTTGTTCGTTTCCCTAATACGTGGAGCCACCAAAGTATTCACCTCCTCCAAAGCTCAACATCGGTCACAACTTTTTACTCCATGCAAACACGCACCTTCACCACTCTTGCTCGCATTACATTGCACTCAACACCTTTTCTCTCCCTCTCCAAGCTTCCGCATGCAACCAGCCAAGCGTCCACCCTTTCCATCATGCATCTTCTCTCCACCTATGCGAGGCTATCTTTCACGCTTCCACATCTCCTCCGTGTTACATGTTGCGCCAACTCTCCTTACTCCTAGCCACACTCTCAAGCACAAACTAATGTAACAGGTAACTCGCTCCCACGCAAGAGATAGGGACTGGCAAGCACGAGACAAGAGATCTATGGTCTCCTAGTTTCCTGAACTGGAAGAGTTCCTTGCTCAGGCTGGTCTAAAAGGGTGCAACACCGGGACTTCCCGGGAGGTCACCCATCCCAGTACTATTCTGGACCAAGCGTGCTTAACTGTGGAGTTCTGATGGGATCCGGTGCACAAACACTGGTATCGTCTCGAGTCAATTAACTTGTAAATGTAAGTCCACGCCAAAACACCAAACCAGGGTGCTTGGAAAGGCACTCACAAATTTTCATGACATATGATAGCGTCTCTCAAGCGGAGGTTTTAGACTTCCGTGTCATAGACGTGCCAGTTACGGCGTTTGTAGTAGACAGCAAAGGGAGTTGGAGCGTAGGGGACAACCAAATGTCAGATGTAAGGTTGTTTTCTCCACGAGCCACACGAGTGACTTCGGGTTACCCTAGTGCACACCAAGGAAACACCTAAGGCCTGTACTCGCATGTTGAGAGTCGAAAGCTTTGAGCAAGAGAAAAGGCACCCGCATATGAAACAAAAAGATACAAGGTCAAGACCAAGTTGTGCGTGCTCGCACTTTGGGAGGCAACCACCAGGAGCGCATTCGCATGCGTAACAAGTTGAGGGCAAATAAAGTTTGTGCCCATACCCTACACGTGGAAATCAAGAAAGTGGTGAATAAAAGACAAGTCCAAACAGCTATGTGTGCACGAAACCATTGGAAAGAGAATGAGCAAAGTATTTCAAAAAGGACCAGGATGCACTCTTTCAAGTTTGCGATCATGCGCCTCCCTGTATGGCGCTCTCTATTTGTACGTGAGCACGCTCAACCGCATTTTCACCAAGCTCTTTCACGGGGTTCACTTCACATTTGCACAGCTCTATCCCTCGCCACCTTCCTCATGTATCTATGTAGCACACGCACTAGCTTGCATAGTCTTTTCTTTGTCCCATGCACTTTCTCCCACACTATCTACATGTGATGAGCTCATCTTGCACGCACCTGGTGCCCATCTTAGTTCCGCGCCTACACCTTCACATCACGTCTCTTTTCCGATCCTACCCGCATGTTCTACGATTCACTTTTGTGTAGCATGC
Organism: Taxus chinensis; assembly: GCA_019776745.2. NCBI lineage: Eukaryota > Viridiplantae > Streptophyta > Pinopsida > Cupressales > Taxaceae > Taxus > Taxus chinensis. Next base: position 8,985,184 of record CM034149.1, read on the forward strand.
TCAACCAGTAGCCACCCACACCCAACTAGCGCACCGCCGCAGCACAACCCGTGCACCACTCACAATATCTCCCGTAATGAAGAGTCGTAACTGCCAAAGCTCTCCCTCCCCCCCCCCCTCTCTCTCTCTCCCCCTCCGGTAGCAAAATCCCACCCCCGCAAGTTAGATTAGTGTAAATATTGTTTATATTCTTTCTAGTCCCACATACTGTTGTCAAGATACCAAATTTTGCATACGACATAAAATCTTGCCAACACACTTGAACTTAAAAATCAAGAAGTGAACATAGTCTTCTCAAAAACTATTGAATAAAGTGATTTAGGAAAACTTCAATGATCTAGAAAAATCTAATCTTAAAACAAACGGTAAAACAGTAACCAACTGGTATAAAATAAACTGTGAAATTTTCTATAGTAAATTTCACATAAGATATCCAACAAAAACTATGAAGCCTGGCATCAGCTACTCACAATAAAACGCTCCCAAAAGTCTGCAAACAGAGGCCGGTCAATGGCCTTCAACCTTTCCTTTGTTGCAGCATCAATACTTACATACAGCTGCAAATTTGTAGTACCGTGCATCTTTAGTATTAAATTATTTCAAGTTCATTGGAAAACATCCATAGGTCGTTGCCCTTCAAGACCCTTTTGCTTTAAATAGAAATAACACAAACCAGCTTGCAAATATGATACCTGAGTTACAGGTCTCAATGAACTAATGGCTTCTGGAAACTGTGCATTTGTAACAAGAAAGGTGGAAATCCGCCTTCTATGTAATTCCTCAACAAGAGTGTTGATCTCAGGGTACATGATAGGCTCACCGACAAGGGACAAAGCACAATGCCTAGGAGTTAGGCCTTCTGTCAACCTTTCCTGTGTCACACCTGCAGATAAAATAAATCTCCTGCCTTTAGTTAATCATTAAAGAAAGCAATGGGCAAATAAACATATATATTATATATGTCCAGGATGTCTGAATTGAATGCATTATATGCTAGAGCATCTGGAATTGGAAATGAAGCATTTTTAAAGGGATGAAATCAGTTAAATTGCACGAGTGAATAAGATTTTGAGCAATGCACATAAAGTCTCAAAAAGTGAGCAGATTTTGCAAAAAATGAATAGAAAATGCACTAAACAATAAACAACGTTCAAATTTAAGAGAATCTAGGATCATTTTAGAACAACGAATCCTTTTTCCATTTTTAAGTTTGTTTCATCACCCTTACATTCACTTCCCTACAAAATATGAACTCTACCCAAAAAATGATATGTATCATTAGATAACCCATGAAAAATCGTATCATATACCCTTGGACTAATTTTTCAAAATGAGTAGAGAGTGCTACAAAAAACTTTACCGCAGAAGGAAAAGAAAGGCTTCAGTTGCCCATACCTACCTGGAACACCTTTCATTTGTTTTATCATCTTAGTATGTTGATCAATTGCACCTTCAACTATTTGTAAAGGATCATCCAATTTCCATCGCCAGCTTTTTCCCACAGGATTGGTGTGATGTCTCCAGCAAAATACACACTTATTGGCACAAGCCAAACTGGGAGTTGTTTCCATACACCTACTCTTCACAAAATTTAAAAAATTAATCTCAACTATTATCAAGTGAAAAGCCATAATAAAAAAAATATCGCTATTTAATGTTTACTTTAGAGATACATGCCAACATTGCCAAGTAAACAATAATTGGAATAACTAGAATAGATATCTTGAATACATATATCTAAAAAGCCGAGAGATATCAATCTCAAAGGCCCTTATGTTGGACTAATGTGTGAGCCTAGGGAAAAAAAAAGTGCATAAAAAAAAGGGCTCCAAAACCTATCGTATCACCAAATATTATGGTTTTTCAATTGACATTCTTAAAAAAAGGAAAGACTTCTAAATGACAATTAAATGTATGTCAAATTCAAGGTTGTAATAAAAGTGAACACACTGACTACATTACATCCCACCACCACCCCCCAGGATGCCATTGTAGAATGCCTCCGGGCATAATTACATAGAAAATTTGTATTAAGTAAATCATATTGCAAATGTCAGTAACAGCTACAAGCCTTTATATCACTCCCATGCCTGAGGAAAGCCTCAATGGAATCTTTAATGCTAATGCCATATTCATACCAATTTTTCAAGGGACGGGTCTAGTAACAGCAAGCAGGAATTGGAGATTGAATCATATGAGGAGAAATGAAGCTTGAGCAGCTTCTGAAAGAACACTGGTTAGGAAGCTGGATTTTGTGCTGGCAATGGGAAGAAAGAAATAAATCAGGAAGCAGTTGTGATGTGAGCAGGTGGATGAGGTAGAGCCAGAGGTCAAAGAGTGAATAAATGCTGGGTAAGAATGATACTGCAAAAGAAATTCAGCTATTTGAATTTTGAATATCCAAAACATACAAGTAATGCACTACCTCGGAATAGCAATCATGATACGGATCCCCATCAACATGAATCCTAAAGAAGCTGAACAAAAGATGTTGCTAATGACTATCTTAGGTTAATGTCAATATGAACCAACTCCAATGTTAATTCATGGAGCACGTAATGATCATATTGTTGCAACAATTAACATAATCTTATAATTACATTTGTACATACTACAGCTAACTTCTACACCCCAACCCCAGTTTAATCCGAGCTCACACTTGGTGGAAATGTTTCTTTCAATAAGGTATCTATATCAAGTTGGCTAGCAAAACTAGTCTTCTATTCTCTACTACTCATTATAGTTTCCAGTTCCCATATTGACATAAGAGTTTCCAACTGCAAAAAGTCCCAACCACCAATTAAATGCGATGATTTTCAGAAATTCGGTAGAATAGTGATAAAGAATGAAAAGGATAACCAATCCTATGACAGTGACAAACTAAAGAAGAAGGATATTATTCTCCACAATATTTTTAACAATGATGCTATGGGTGAGGTTGACAATGAACAGAAATATCTCAGTCCTGATTCAAATGCAACAAATTCAGAAAATCAGTATAGTGATTGAGGATGAAAAAAGTTAAGTCCTGTCATTGTTTGAATCTTCAGACAGGATACTATTGTTTAGGATATCTTAGGTGATGAGTGCATGAATGAGCTTGAAGAAGGTAAGGGAGGCACAGACACAGCAAAGGAACTTTATTGGAGGAAAGTCTGGTAGAACAAGTAATGGATATGAATACGAGAACACCACTCACTTAAAGCCCATGAACAATAACCCAAAGTGATTAGATAAAAATATGTATCCGGATTGTGGTGTTTGTTACCTAGCTAAAATGGACTGGTTAGGACTTGAACCCAGGACCTCCCAAATACCAGTTTGGGTGATCTACCAACTGAGCTATCAGTGCATATGGGTTCAAGATTCAGATTTTTAAACCTTTCCTAAGATTAATAGTGAATTGATTGCTCCTACTCCCCAATGGTAAATGTTTAGGAGACTCTTTAATAAATACAAGATATTCATCAATCCTGGTATCTGCACTATGCTATCTTCTCCTACTGTTAGTAGATATCTAATGCCTACTGGTTTTGTAATGTTTTTGGATGCTGTTACTAATTATCGATGCCTATAGCTTCTGCTTCTAAAATCTTGAAGTAGACGCTACTGCCTTATGTAGCCAAACCAGGCAGGAGGTTAAGGTTTTTTAGGTTTCTTTTTCTTGTTTATTGACAAATCAGACTTATGAGGTACACCCTCATCTTTGGGTTTTCAAGTGGGGGTCCGAATACCAGCCTCTATTATTCAATAAAAAACAAAATGGCATTATGCAAGCTGCGGCTTCATTTGTGCTAGACCATATGAACCATATTAACAGGTACAATTTCCAGTTTTGTTCAAGTAATTTTGCATGGGCTTTCCAAACTGTGCCCACTATTCATACCTCATAATGCACATAAATACCATGTACTTATTCTTACACTTCATCATCTGACAACCTCTCAAAGGATGCACATCCACTCATTAGTAAGAGTTTTAAGTTTTATACCAGCCAATCATAGCATCCCTGAGCAGTAATCTGGGCTCAGTCAGCAACATACCCACAAAAACAAAAGAGGGTTGGTGCTCCTTGGCTGCAAATTGAACATTACCTTCACTGACATCAGTGCTTTCGAGCTCTGAGTCTTTGGATCTGATTGGCTTTAGATAGCCTGACAACTCAGTGATTTGCATCTAGCGTTGATTGCGTTTTGCTGACCCAGCCTTTCAAGTATCAAGGTTTTCTCGTACTTAGTTGTATTTGCTTTTCTTCACACTCAGTTCGGGAGCAACCCTCGGGACCTTGCATGGTTCTTGAAATTTGATCTTCTGCATTCTGAGGCCAGGCCATCTCAGCTCAGCTGCTCAACAGCAACTTGTACTCCCAACTTAACACCAGCACTAGCCCTAATACTTTTAGCTTTTAATTTTTTTCCAAAATCTACTGGTACTCAACAATGCATCCCTTGGTTCTCAATTCTGCTTATGGACTTTCTTGTCAGTAGCACAATACTAGGAACCACGAATGGGACCTCTTGACTTGCATGCTCCTCGGGCGTACTTGTTTGCATCAATCCATCTACTCTTGATTGGTTGCACTCAGCCTTACTCTTTTGCTTCCTTGCAGGCACAACGATTCTAGTTAACTCCACATATCACTTGGTTAAGAGTCTATACTCAAGGTTTGGAAAAATGCAAAGATTTTGACAGAGATACTTTGGCTCTGGGCTTTTCTTCATAACCTGGCACATTTCCGAGTCTGACTGCCTGCCTCCTTATCACTAGTTGCTTGAATCTTCCAGGTTCCATATGTTTATGATCTAAGACAAATCTGTGTTTGTCCCAACAACTCAGATCCAAATTGAACCTCCAACCGACTACAGAACACTGGATTCCGGGAGCCTATCATTAAAATTCCATTGTGAATGTAGCCAGCCAAAACCCTCAAAGGTGCATCTCCCACTTCCATCCTAGCAACCACTTGCGCAAGGTCTCTCCACTTTAAGGTGGGGACAATCTTAATCTCTTACTATGTTGTCCCTTTCTTCCTAACGTATTTGGGACATATATTATTCTCTTTTCTTGAAGACAGTTATCAAATTCGACCAACAATGTCCACCATGTTGCGCCTTATGGTATGTGTATAAACTCTAGACAAATCATCAATTATTCATAGCATTGTCCTTCATTATTCAGCCATTACATGATACCATTATAGAAGCACAATAACCATCTACAATGTGCTTACCATCAAACACAAATTGTATCCAAAATACTCTTACATTACATTCAAGATCACAAGTAAAGGAACGGAACTCATCATTTCTCAGTAAGGACATGAATCCATTACATCGAGAATGTAGAAATAAGAGAAAACCATTGGTGACAGAAAGGATTGGGTTCTCCTAGCTTACCCCAAGTATATAGGGAGCTTGCCCTGTGGTTAAGAGGCGCTTGCTACTCGCATTGCTTCAGGTTGCTGGGCCCTCGATTCCTCAGTTAACAAAAACAAGAACCAATCAGGAAGAAAAAAAAATAGAGAATACCATTGACCTTCCTTGCTATTCACTATCTTGCCAGAACGCTCTCACATATCCACTCCCCAATGCTGAGATCATGACCATTATAGGACAAAGTTCAACATGTTAGCTCATGAATCAGCTCTCACTCTCTCCTTTCCAGCTGCTCAAGCATGCATTTACCTTGCTTCTCCTTGCCCTAGAAGAACACGTCTGCCATCAACAAGGTCCTCTCTCTCTCTCTCTCTCTCTCTCTCTCTCTCTCTCTCTCTCTCACACACACACACACACACTAGCCTTGGAGTCGGCTACCCATGGTCATCCACTGAGCTCAATTGTCTGTCTCGCAAGACCTTGGACCACCCAACCTAAATCGCTCTAATCTAACACCTTCAAATAACACAACCAAAGACACTTATCTGCAAAATCTTCCACCACACTTAACCATTGTCCTTCGTGATAAAAATAGAGCTCACTGCAGCAAAGCCATTTCCTTGGTCCCTAAACCTAGGTATATAGAACAACCCTATGCCTGAAAATGTCACCACAATTAAACAAAAGTAGATTCCAATGATACTCACAATGATGCCTAACAAAAAAGGTTTGATAAATGATTCCTTTTAAACATGTTTTGTTGCAAAACGAATGTATAACACACTTCACATTTGTCATATCTGCTCAGTCCATTTTGGTCATCATCCTCCATTGAACTTGATTTGGCCTTACATATTCACCCATAGTTGCCACATTAGTTATTGCAGTATAGGAAAACATCAAATAAAAATTATTTTGAACATAAAACAACACAACCATATACGGAACACATGATAGATGTCAATCATATCAAAATGATAAAAACATAGATCAGACAAAATATGGAAATGACATGATTCGCATTATAACCATCAACAAGGTACAATATCTCATAAATGCATGGCAATATGAGTCGAACAAGACAAGAGAGCTCTCTAAATGATTGATAAATAATGTACATATACGGTTGGACAAAATGGGAATGTGGTTGGCAACAACCAAAAGACATCCCATTCATAACCACCAACCATTACTCAAATTCAAAATAAATTCAATGTACAATATAGATATATAGTTATAGGTTCTAAACATAGTTACATGACCTATTCATTCATTCATTTATTTATTAATGTCGTAAAAAATTATCTCATTTCCTGGCTATATTTAACCTCCCTGAGACCAGTTGACAAAAATGCCAATGATGCTCAAGATGTGGGTGGAGAGTGAGAAGTGGCATCTGGATTGGCGAATGTAGACTTCCTTGACTTGCTGCCATAAATAACTTACTTAGCCAGTTGGCTGACGGCTGCAGAGGTTAGCCTTGTTCCACAACCTGAAAATTAAAATTTCTGGCTTTCCTTCCTCTTACCCATGTCTTATGGGAAAAACTCAAAAAACTGACAATGTTCCACTACGGATGACATTTGGCTGACGGCTACTAAAGTTAGCCTTGTTCTACAGCCTGAAAATTGAAAATTCTGGCTTTCCTTCATAAGACCCGTGTCTTATGGAAAAACCCCAAAAACCTGGTAATGTTGCACTACGGATGGCATGTCAGACAGCTTGTATGAACCAAAACTTGCCATGATGACTAATAGCATCGAACTCCCTAAAAATGTGTGAAAACTCTAAAACATGTGTCTCAGTGTTCTAAACTTCAAAAATGTTACTTGACAAATGCTGGGACATCCACCTTGTCTTCTCAAACAACAAGCTACTTAGATATCTCCCCTGCTGGCTCAGAGGGCCAGTAAAGTTAACCTTGTTCTACAGCCTGAAAATTGAAAATTCTGGCTTTCCTTCATAAGGCCCGTGTCTTATCGAAAAACCCCAAAAACCTGGTAATGTTGCACTATGGATGGCATGTCAGACAGCTTGTATGAACCAAAAGTTGCCATGATGACTAATAGCATTGAACTCCCTAAAAATGTGTGCAAACTCTAAAACATGTGTCTCAGTGTTCTCAACTTCAAAAATGTTACTTGACAAATGCTGGGACATCCACCTTGTCTTCTCAAACAACAAGCTACTTAGATATCTCCCCTGCTGGCTCAGAGGGCCAATAACTTGAATCTAGATGGCAAATGTGTGGGAAGATGACTGCTAGAAACCAAATAGATAGCCAAAATGGGTCGCTAGGAGCTTGGGTGGCCGAATTGCGATGGCACCTCATGTGATCAACCTACTTCTAATGGCCTAGTCACGTGGCTGCACAACTATAACTATCTTTAGAAGGCTGAATTGCCACAGGCAATGGAAGTCCGAACTACACAATTGGGGAAGGTGCCAAATGTTGAGCAGGTATATTTTGCTATTACTTCTGTTGTTTTACAGGTATTTGAATTCAGCACCTTTGAAGAGACCAGAGGAAAGTCTGAATGGGAAACTGCAAAACGTGACTTGTGCAAGGAAAGAAAGAAGGGTGACAAGATTGTCACAATTGGAAGGTTACAAGTTCCTGGCAAGCATGAACATCAGTATAGCTAAACTTGCAGCACTACAAAATTCAGGAAGATGTTGCCAAATGTGTTTGATTGTAAAGATATGTTTCAATGATTTATATGATTGTAACCTATTGAAGATCTATGAATTTGGATTCCAACATCATGTTGTCTACATAAGAGAAAATTAGGGTTCACGGACATACTTTTCTGATGCATAATGCCATGTCCCTGTAAACATATAATATATTACATGTAAAGGGTACCAGAGAGAGAGAATAAAAATATATTCATGTCCATGGATGACCAAAATAGGTCAATGGGACTTAAGAATTCAACCACATAAAATGTTAGGGGGAGGAAAATTATCTCGTCCATTGAGATTGATAGAACATGTTCAAGGTCAGGGAACCAAGGATTTTTCATGGCTAAGGTGCATCAGACGAAGTGTGCAAGTGAGCGAGGTGTTCTGAGGTAGAAAAGGTACATCAAACGAAGTGTACATGTGACAAGGTGTTCCGATGTGGAAGCACTCAATGATGAGTGAGAGCAAGTAAACTGTAATGTCCCCTATGTCCGCATAAGCCTGGGTGAAGACCTTTGGCCCTTTATGTCTACCCGACGGCCAAAGGGGAGTTTTTAAGGGTGACATAACTTTATTATTTTATTATATTGTGCTATTGTTTCTAAAAAATAATAATAACATGAAAAGCACATATAATAAATGATAAAGTTAATAATAAATTAAAATGTCAAAAATACAATTAATTGTATTAGAAAAGGGAAAGTGCGACTTGCCTTAGGGAGTCATTTCTTGGGAAAACGTGCCAATCAGCCCAAAAAGGAAAATGCGACCAGCATAGGGGAATGAAACATTTTGATTGGCTGATTTGAGGGTGGTAGTTGGCTGATCTCCCTTTAAATAAACAAGTCGACTTGTATGGGGGGCATCCAGATTTTTATTATCATCTTTTGCATTGCTAAGAGCTCTGAGCTTTTATCAAAAAAATTCCAAGGACGAAAACCCTTGTGAATTTATCTCTTGCGGACGAAAACCCCAGGGGATTGAGAGGGGATTTCACTCAGAAATTTCCAGCGGTATTCATCAGATTTCCAGATTCAGTTCAGCCATGTTTATGAGGAGATTTACAGATGTTTTTCAGTGATTTTCAACCAGCAGTTGGGTCGGCCCAGTATAAGCAAGTTAACAGCGAATTCAGAGGTATTTTTATCCAAAAACATTTGTTAAATGTTTGCCATCATATTGTAATCTGATCGCTGTACTTTTTATCATTTTCTGAAGTGCATTTTGAAGATTTACAATCTGAATAATATCAGACTTCAGATCTGATTTTCTGGGCATTTTTGGACTGTAATAAGTTCAGTTTTTTATGTAATTCAGTCCCCAAATATCTGGGCAGTCATTAGAAATCAGAAGTAATTTTATTTGGTGTGATTTACATTGTTATCTCTCTTAAACCCTAGTCGCACTTTCCAGATCTGCACTAGGGATTTGACATAAAATACACAGAAATCTGTATTTGCTGTTTTTGCTTGATTAAAAATCATTAGAGTACAAGGAGGATCCATCTAGGGATCTTTCAGTGGTATCAGAGCATCAATCCTCCCACCTGGAGGGTTTGTTTTGGGTTTGTTTTATGCAGCCTACAGAAGTTGGGCCACACCGGTATTACACAAGGAGTCAGGCACGTCTGAATATTGAAGGTGGTCCCGGAATCATGGATAGAGGAGAAGGAGCACACACTCCTCCACGACGTGAGCGACTTGATCCGGATGCCCTTTTCAGCGGAATGATCGATTCCCATCAGGAAATGATTCAGACCATGAGACAGCTGATGGAGAATTTGACTATGGATAGGGCAAGAAATCAGCATGATAGAAGGGAAAGATCTGCATCCATAGCTAGCAGCCACAGAAGGCACAGCCGGGTTCCTACAGAAGTGGGCAGCGTAAGAGGTTCCCCTCCACGAGATAGGAGATATACAGAGGAAAGGAGACCCACGAGGACTGCGGATCGACCTATGCAGCCTAGATTCCTACCAAGGGAGGAGCCGCCATTAGTTGAGGACCCACTTGAAGACATAGCCTTTCAAGATAATGTAATGGTAGCTCATGATGAGTGGAGAGCATTACCAGAAGAGGTATGGAACACCTTTCCCCTCCACCAGTATTGTATGCAAAAAAGGGAGAGCTTGAAAGCTAGGCAAGCACAAAGGCCTAGGACCCAACAAAACAAAGAATTGAAGCAGGTTACCAATAAGGTGACCCTTTCCACCTTCGATGGCAGTGAAAAAATTAGTGCCAGGGCATGGATTCACAAGCTTGATACATACCTCACTCTCAAACCTATGCAGGAACAGGAGGCTATTCAGTTCGCTACTCTACACTTGGAGGGAGTGGCATATGATTGGTGGCACCATGGGCTTATCACACAGAGACATGACTTACTACGGTCATATAGGGAGTTTAGTGAGAAGTTGATTGCCAGATTTGACCGCAAAGATGTGGAACTATATTACAGGGATTTGGCACAGCTACGACAGAGTGGGCACGTTGATTCTTACATCAACGAATTTCAGCGGATTGCAGTAATGGTTCCCGAGATGCCTGAGAGACGTGTGGTAATGCTTTTTATTGAGGGGCCTACATGACAGGTTAAGAGGGTTGGTCAAGGCCCTTAGGCCTACTACATTACATGATGCTATCCAGACAGCATTAGATTTGGAGACCACTCCCACTTCTTACCAGCCTAGTAAGAAGCCCTTCACAAGCTCCAAGCCAATTCAGCGTTCCACTACTCAGCAGAAGAGTGTTCCCCCTCCTAGGATGGATCAGGAGACTCGGAATGAATTGAGAAGAAAGAAACTTTGTTTCCATTGCAAAGATCACTGGGAGCCTGGACACAACTGCCTTGGGAAAGGCAAGGTGCATCTTATTGAGGTTATCTCGGATGCAGAGACAGATTCTTCAGCAGATACAGATGCAGAGGACAGTGGATCATGGTGCACATGAGGAGCAGCCCCAGGTAGAGCTAGGAGATGGAGATGCATCAGGCTCAGGTACTATTGCTTCACTTTCTGGAGTCCCTAGGTATCATCCCTTTCGTGTGAAAGGAGTGCTTAAGGGTCAACGAGTTGTTTGCTTGATTGATAGTGGCGCTACACACAATTTCCTTGATGAGGGATTTGTGATGAAGCAGGGATTACAGGTTGAAGAATTTGAGGGGTTCAGTGTACGAGTGGCAGATGGCTTTGCTCTAAGCTGCACTAGACGAATTCCACAGCTTAGTATCCAGCTAGGAGACTACACATTGACAGATGATTTTTACATAGTTGGACTTGGAGAGATAAATGCAGTTTTGGGAATTCAGTGGCTTCAGTCTCTGGGGAGATATGTGCAGGATTTCAGACGAATGGAGATAGAGTTTATGTCAGAGGGGAAGAAGATTGTGCTACGAGCTCTTTCGGATGGTGGGCCTAGTGTTGTTTCAGCACATAGGATGGAGTCTATTATCAGTCATGGAGAGGTTGCATGGGCAGCCCAATGTTTCATTTCATCCAAATCTTCTCCAGATGGTGGACAGCAATTGCATACAGATATTCAGACCATAATAGATAGGCACGGGCAGGTTTTTGGTGATATTCCTCCAGGGAGACCACCAAACAGAGGGTTTGAGCATGTCATAGAGTTGGAGGAGGGTGCCAAGCCTGTGATCACTACACCCTATCGTCATCCTAAGAAATTTAAGGATGAGATAGAGAGGACCATCAGGGAGCTTCTTGATATGGGGCATATCCGTCCTAGTTCTAGCCCATTTGCTTCTTCGGTGGTGTTGGTGAAGAAGAAGGACGGGACGATGAGAATGTGTATCGACTACAGGGCCCTCAACAAGAAGACAATCAAAAACAGGTATCCCATCCCTCGTATTGATGAGCTTTTGGATGAATTGCATGGGGCCATTTATTTTTCGAAGATTGATCTTCGATCAGGATACCATCAGATTCGGGTTCGAGAGGAGGACATCCTCAAGACAGCATTCAGATGTCACTATGGGCATTATGAGTTCTTGGTGATGCCATTTGGTCTCACTAATGCACCTGCCACTTTCCAGTCATGCATGAACCATCTCTTCAACAAACAGTTGAGGAAGTTCGTGCTAGTTTTCTTTGATGATATCTTGATCTACAGCAGGACATGGGAGGATCATTTGAGGCATTTAGATGAGGTACTTGGCATTATGGAGATTCAGTCTCTATTTGCTAAGATGTCCAAATGCGAGTTTGGACTTACTGAGATACTGTATCTGGGGCATGTCATTGGGGCCAATGGGGTCAAGGTCCATCAGGAGAAGATACAGGCTATGCAGGATTGGCCTCCACCTAGGAACATATCAGAGTTGCGGGGATTCCTAGGGCTATGCGGATATTATCGAAGATTTGTGAGGGGTTATTCAGATATTGCTACACCATTGACAGATCTCACAAGGAAGGGCGCATTTAGATGGACAGATGAGGCACAGATAGTATTTGATGAGCTCAAGATGGTGATGAGCACATGTCTAGTCCTTGCTCTTCCCGGACTTCTCTAAGCCATTCATCTTAGAGTGTGATGCTTCGGGCTCAGGTATTGGTGCAGTTTTGATGCAGGACCGTCATCCCATTGCCTATGAGAGTAGGAAGTTGAGGGAGAACGAGAGGTTGTATTCCACCTATGACAAGGAGATGCTCGCCATCATGCATGCATTGGCGAAGTTCAGACAATATTTGGTGGGAGGGAAGTTCGTAGTGAGGACCGACCATAACAGCTTGAGGTACTTCTTGGAGCAGAAGGAACTCAATGAGAGGCAGCAGAAATGGGTCAGCAGGATCCAGGCCTATGATTTTGACATCGAGTATGTCAAAGGGAAGAAGAATGTTGTGGCTGATGCACTATCGAGGAGACCCCATGTTGCTGTCCTATATTCTATGAGTGAGATTTCTGCAGATTGGAAGTCTCAATTGCTGGTCGAGTATTCCAAGAACACCTTAGCATGTGAGATCTTGGATGGCAAAATTCAAGATGGGCGCTACCAGGTAATTTCTGATTTGATTTATTATAAGGGTAGGATTTATTTGGTACCTGAATCTAAGCTTAAGGGGAAGATTCTACATGCACTCCATGATGCTCCATTAGCAGGACATCCAGGTTATTTCAAGACATACAGGCAGGTTAGAGAGAGATTCTCTTGGAAGGGTCTCAAGGAGGATGTTCTACAGTATATTCGAGAGTGTATGACTTGTCAACAAAACAAGTCAGAGCATACTTTCCCTGCAGGCTTATTACAGCCCTTACCTATTCCAGAGCAGAGGTGGGAGAGTATATCTATGGATTTCATTACAAGACTAACAGTTGTGCAGGGCTATGATCGCATTTATGCGATAGTTGACAGGTTGACTAAGTATGGGCACTTCTTCGCCATCCCCACGAGTTTTAAGGCACCACAGGTGGCTGATTTATTCTTTAGGGAGGTATTCAGGTTACATGGGCTTCCGAAGAATATTGTCAGCGATAGGGACAGCAGGTTTATGAGCACATTCTGGCAGGAACTCTTCAGGTTGGCAGGCACTGAGTTGACTCCGAGCACTAGCTATCATCCGCAGACAGATGGGCAGACGGAGATTGTGAATAAGTGGATTGAGGGGTACTTGCGCAACTATGTTTCAGGGCAGCAGAGAGCATGGGTCAAGCAGCTTTATTTGTGCGAGTATTGTTACAATACTACGTACCACATGTCCATTGGGATGACCCCTTTTCGAGCTTTGTACGGTTATGACGCGAGATCCTTCGTGGATATGGCGTTTGGGGATAGTAGAGCTCCTAAGGCTCGAGAGTGTTTACAGGACAGCCAGGATATCCTTAAAACCCTTAAGGACAATATGCAGCATGCCCAAAATCAGCAGAAGATGTATGCAGACAGGCACAGGATTGAGCGATCATTTGAGGTGGGGGATATGATCTTTTTACGAGTCTAGCCTTACAAACAAAGTACTCTTAAGAAGAGTGGAGCGGAGAAGCTTAAGCCTCGCTTCTATGGTCCATACAGGGTGGTGAGGAGAGTTGGACAGGTAGCTTATGAGTTGGAGTTACCTTCTGAAAGTAAGATACACAATGTTTTCCATGTATCTTGCTTAAAGAAGGCATTGGGACAGCATGTGACCTCTTCAGTAGAGTTACCCCCCTTGGATGATGAGGGAAGACTGGATTTGGTTCCTAAGGGACTTCTGGATTGGAGGGAGAGAAGATTGCGGAACAAGGTGATACGGGAGTACCTGGTTCGTTGGAAAGATTTACCCTTGGAGGATGCCACTTGGGAGGGTGAGTCTATTCTTCAGCACCCCGCGTTGCTACAGTTGCTTGTGGGCAAGCAACTCCGGGGAGGGAGGACTGTAATGTCCCCTCTGTCCGCATAAGCCTGGGTGAAGACCTTTGGCCCTTTATGTCTACCCGACGGCCAAAGGGGAGTTTTTAAGGGTGACATAACTTTATTATTTTATTATATTGTGCTATTGTTTCTAAAAAAATAATAATAACATGAAAAGCACATATAATAAATGATAAAGTTTAATAATAAATTAAAATGTCAAAAATACAATTAATTGTATTAGAAAAGGGAAAGTGCGACTTGCCTTAGGGAGTCATTTCTTGGGAAAACGTGCCAATCAGCCCAAAAAGGAAAATGCAACCAACATAGGGGAATGAAACATTTTGATTGGCCGATTTGAGGGTGGTAGTTGGCTGATCTCCCTTTAAATAAACAAGTCGACTTGTATGGGGGGCATCCAGATTTTTATTATCATCTTTTGCATTGCTAAGAGCTCTGAGCTTTTATCAAAAAAATTCCAAGGACGAAAACCCTTGTGAATTTATCTCTTGCGGACGAAAACCCCAAGGGATTGAGAGGGGATTTCACTCAGAAATTTCCAGCGGTATTCATCAGATTTCCAGATTCAGTTCAGCCATGTTTATGAGGAGATTTACAGATGTTTTTCAGTGATTTTCAACCAGCAGTTGGGTCGGCCCAGTATAAGCAAGTTAACAGCGAATTCAGAGGTATTTTTATCCAAAAACATTTGTTAAATGTTTGCCATCATATTGTAATCTGATCGCTGTACTTTTTATCATTTTCTGAAGTGCATTTTGAAGATTTACAATCTGAATAATAACAGACTTTAGATCTAATTTTCTGGGCATTTTTGGACTGTAATAAGTTCAGTTTTTTATGTAATTCAGTCCCCAAATATCTGGGCAGTCATTAGAAATCAGAAGTAATTTTATTTGGTGTGATTTACATTGTTATCTCTCTTAAACCCTAGTCGCACTTTCCAGATCTGCACTAGGGATTTGACATAAAATACACAGAAATCTGTATTTGCTGTTTTTGCTTGATTAAAAAATCATTAGAGTACAAGGAAGATCCATCTAGGGATCTTTCATAAACTCTATAATGAGTGGGAAGCTAGTGACGTTTGATAGTAGATGTGGCCCTGAAGAGTGTCTTTGAAAATGATTGGTGTTACCCCCAATTTGAAATCCAAGGTAACACCCCCAATTGCAGGCAAATGGGATCAACAAGGGTCAAAACACTCGCAAGTAGCAACTCACAAGAACAGAATACATATGTCCATTCCCTCGCTCACAAATTGCTCTACACTGGCTAATCATTCAGTCATGATTTGGGTCAATAATGCCAAATAATGAGTCTGTTTTCAGGTGCAAACAGGTGAGGCTTGCTCATTATGTAGAGTCGAGAAAGACTTGAGGGCAACAACAGGAGCAGCGAAGGGTCAACCACGAAATATCAACTCTTTTTCACCTAATGGGCAAGGCTCGGCATACCTATGTCACGAATTGGTCCACTTCCTAATGCGGGCATGAAAGAAGATCTGGTACGGGCAAGTGTCTCAAATTAAGCTTATCAGGCAATATTATTTGACGGTACACACGTGTAGCATGGGTCAAATATTAGAAGCTCCACGGAGAACAATGAATGAATATGGTTCAGGTTCCCCTGACTCCATCGCGCAATGGACAAGGTTTGGAGGAGAAGGCAAGTTCGGTGTTCCACATGTTGCTTTCAAAGTGTTGTGTGGGGCACGTGGGGGGTTAAGGGGTGGAGAGGGGGCAGCAGACCACGTTATTCCACGTGCAATATTGATCAAGGTGTGTGTGTCCCAGCATACTATAGAGGTAAAATATCTCAAGTCTAGGGCCCAACATAAATGACCCGGTGGAATACTTTAAAATTAATTCTTTTACAATTAATACTACTAAATGCAAAAAATCACGTGATAATGCCCTGAGTATGAAAATTCTCCCAAGTGGGCATATCAAGATTAAGTTGATGAGTAATGTGCGGGTGCATTAAAAGTGCCAAATTAATTCATTTATGAATTAATATTAAATGTTTTAACGTGCAAGTCATAAAAGCATTTATTAATGCTATCATTCAAAAGTGTCCGGAAAATAAAAAGGAATAAATGTGGGCCAACTCAAGTAAAGTAAAATAAAAGTTTATAGTTGAAAGTTGAAACTAAAAGGCAGTTACAAACTATCTTGGAAGTGCAAGTTAGCATAAAAGACTGGAAGTCTTTTGTAATCAGGTCTTCTTTTCTCCCAGCCCTAGGAGAGGGCTTGCTGTGACTTTGTGTACAGCCTGTTATTTTCCAAGATTTTTAATGGAATGCAGGCAAAGCTGTGAGATCAATTCCTGCTTTGTGGGGTTTTAGTGTTCTTTGTTTATGAAATCATGCATTGCCTTTCATAGATTGAGAAACCATTAAAATCCTATAATTTATTGATTATGTGCAAACCCTCAGCGTTTACAAACTTCGTGTTGAAACCCATGGGTGGACTTTGTGCTAAACATACATAATCTGATCCAGGAGGAGCATTTGTGCTTCCAAAAAACGTTTAAATTATATCCACCGCTTTGTATGTCTATTCTCATGCCGAGAGAAATATTCCAAACCATTTAATAATAATGTGTTATATACTGCCTTTTGTGTTCATCCCATCATGGGTTTCTCACCCTCACCTCCATCTTCTTCCATTGTCCTTCCACTACCAGTCTTCTCCATTTCCCTTTTTATTTCCTAAGCCCCCAAAAAAAACAATCATATGAGGGATATGCCCCTCTCAAATGCAGAGAAAAATCACCTGTTCCATAGTGATTTCTCCATTGTTGCAAGCTTATACCAATGAAATAATCGAAGATACCACAGCAACAAATAATCTTGCCAATAACTATAAATTGGCATAGGTGCTTGTCAGGGCGTTAGTGATGGGACTGCTTTTGCGGGAAAAGACACATGTAATAGGAACTTTAGAAAAATGGTACTTGTCAAGTCACTGGCGGTGGGACTTTCATCACTGAAAATGTTTTGGAGGTTGATCATGCTATAAAGGCAGAATGGTAAAACCACTGCGGACAGTAAAGGTGTACCTCCAGATTGGACTGGCTGGCAGGGGAATGCCACCAAAGTTATGGTGTGGCTAGGTCACAAGATTCAAGTTCAAGTTTGACAAGGATAAAGTTCAGTTCAAGTTCGTGAATGGATAAAGTTCGAAAAAAAAAACTTTTTGAGTTCTAACATTAGAATATGTAATGGTATGTCAAAAAAATAATAAAAACCAAAAAACCAAAAATAAAGTAAATATAAAATACGAAATAAAGTACTTCAAAAAATAAATAAAACTTAAATCTTGAAAAAAACTAAAATAAACATAAAATATAAATTTAAAAAATGAAAATAAAATATAAAATATAAAAGATAAATAAATAAACAATAGTATAAATTTAACATATCGTATTAAGCATGGCAAGCTTATAACTTAAAAGCAATTAGTAAACAAACTTCTATGGTCATTGGCCGTGCCACTGCCTGGATGGGCTTGGCTGTGCTCCCAAGCCAGTCCCGTCCCACAGATAGTTCAACAGCGGTTGCGTTCCCTGTCTCCATCCCTAACTACAGCAATTTCCCGTCATAACAGATGCCCAGCCGCAATATCATTGAATAATTATTCAAGCCTTCCCTATTATAGAAATGGAATCCTGTGTAAGCCAGAGTTGGGGCCAATCAATCACCCTCACACGTCATAATACATTTACAAAGATGGAGAATTAAACAGCAGCAGCAAAGGATGAAGAAATAAAACAGCAGCAGTATGCAGTTCTTTTAAGCACTATATATATATATATATATATATATATATATATATATATATATATATATATATATCATCCTTGAGACACCTATCTTGGATTTGCCACATTCCACACCAATTTTCAATCCCAATACCTTCTTTGTGAATTTCCCATTGCCTAGTGACAAAAGACCTCAATCTAGTTGCACCATTGTGTCGAGCTGAAAAAAATATATCCAGAAAAAGAAGGGGCTCCAATTCTGATATATACTCAAGATATCATGATTTTTTTATTGCCTTTCCCAAGCAAGAAGAAACACTTTCATATGATGGTCAAATTGACGTCAAATTCAAGGTTGGCCATTTTTATTGACATCTCACACTACTATACTAATTTTGAAGGGTATAGTGCATGTGGCAACATCAAATGTTGATGCCTCTTAGGAAACTTTGACCTTAAGCATACAATCATTGGCTCTCTATTGACATCATTTGCCACCTTTGCAATTATCTCTACATCATTCTTAGTCACCTTATGATTGATCCCTTTGTACACTTAACAATCATCGCCAATTTTCTTAGATACTCAATGCACTTTACAAACATTTATCTTATGTTCTTGAGTTATTTCCCATCTTTTTAGCATCGAGCTCTGAGTTCAGCACCTATGAAACTAACCTAGGACAAGTTTGGTATGCAATGAAACTTCATTGCTATCTTCAATGGTCATCTCTCCTTTCAAGCACTTGAATGGTAAACTCAATAAGAGACGATTATATAAAGAACGCTCTAGATGTCACATTGCTGCATTTTTGAACTTCCCAGAACTCGTTGAACCCCGTCTTGTGAGGCACAAGATCATCATAGTCACATGTAATTGATTAAATGCAATTTTAGATCTGAATTAGATACCAAGTCATTAACGTAGGTGTAAGCTTTGTGTTGTTAGGGATATTACCATTGGGAATCTTAGCATCATCTACCGACATAAATTTAGATGTTGTTAGTATTGTAACTTTATAATATCTTGCAGCATAGTTATAGTTGTGCCATCATTACCACATAGTTGTACGTAAATATGATGATCTTTAAGTTATTACATAGTTACGCGGGGATGCTGTTAGCTGGTAGGCTTTACACCATGTCCCGGAATGCGTTCCCAGGGACTTGGGGACGGGGACGGGACCTGTTTCCCTGCCGTCAAACATTTTCGTAAAAAAAGGGGGACGCCCCCTAAAAACAAGGAACACACTCGGGACATCCCAGGTGCAAACAGAGCTTAGGGACTTTGTTGGGGACGTCGTTACATCCCCGGAACGTAGGGGACGTCCCGCGGACGTCACGACATCCCCAACTTGACTGTTCACGCCATGCTATGAGCAATTTTTTAGCTTCGGACAGTTTATTATTTTTATTATTTTATACCTTTTTTCTAAAAAAAATTAATGCTTTCTAATTAGATAAGCATTTACATGGACTTTAAGCGCCTAAAAGCAATAAAAAAACTTATAAAAAGTTGCATCTTCTACACTCATTCTAACTCCAGCTGACTCAAGCAAGAGCAAAAAAAAAAAAGTCGGCTTAAAGAGCAAGAGTCACACCAACTATTTTGCAGAAGGTTTAAAAAGCAAGGAGCAAAGTGCAAAGAGCAAGAGCAAGAGGTCATGTGGGATACATTACTAATTTACTACCATGTGGATTTGTTTTTTTTTTTGACTATTCAACCACACTGTTATCGCCAGGCACTTGTTTTTTCAAATTAACATGAAAATCTGGCGAGGCTAACATGGCAGCAGGGGCTCCGCCAACCCCCTGGCATTGGCCTAAGTTACCGCGAATTCGGCGCAAACTGAGGACACTACCTAGTTATGCCCGTGCTCTGGACTAACCATCCCACCTGACCAGACTTGGTTGCAACCTGCAGTTATTCATAATGTTGACATTCACTATCACTTATAACCAAATGCTTTTACTCCCTTTTCTTCGTTCAATATGTTTTCATCGTTGTTTTTTTAAAAATGTATTCATCAGCTCATTTTTTTTTTTAAATGTATTCCTCCGCACTGTTTTTATATGAATGGACAACTGTCTGTGGCAGATCTCTCACCAAACAAAATTGTATTGACTATAGTTATAGCTTATATTGTATTCCTAATTATTGCAGTTTCAAAATGAGTTCCAGAATTAGTAAATATATCAAGCCTGAATATCCAATGGTTGACCATCCACTGTGCAAGGAGATAGGAACACAATTAAAAACACCTACAGAACTACTACTAGTTCACAAGGTTTTCTGCTGTGGACATAGTTTAGTTGCCCCTCTGAAATCACTTGAATAAAGTATGCTAGATGGGCCTTTTGAAATATATGACGAAATCAACCTTTGAAATTCCAATTTGAGTCAACATTATGTACGTGGTCCTAGATCAAACATTGTCCCCTCAGGGGGCACTAACAAGCTCCCATCGGAAACCAGCAGGACATTTGCTTATTTATCTTGGTCAAGCAACATTACTAGGTTTGCTGATGCACATGCCCTTCCCATTGCACCACCCTATGCAACAGATCAGGTGTCCCCCATGATGTAAGGACAACTATCACTTGAGCGGAGAGGGCAGAAATGGTGAGAATTGTATCAATGGAGATTATGGTGGAAAATGTTCAAGAAGTTCATGTGCCGTCACTAGTTAGTGGCAGCTGACACCCCCTTCTGAAGTCTCATAGTGACTGGCAATTAATACTGGTAGTGTTACTATGGTGCATGGTTATGAGGTGCTGAATTGGAATGCTTTTGAAATAGAAAGTTGGGGGAAGAGGAAGGCCGTGGGTGCAGTCTCCAATCAAGTTGGAGAAATGTATGATACAAAGGCTAGATGAAGAAGCTAGATGATGCCATCAGGAAAATTCTTTTTTTACTACGTTGGCATTCCATTTCATGCTCGCTCGCTCTCCCTTAATTCAAGGAGGTTGTGGCTAAGATAGCCAAAGCAAGTAGGTACAAGTTATGTGCCTCCAGGAGACACGAAGTTGAGAACCACAATCTTGGATAAGAAACTATTCCAAAGTTAATCTGTACTAATGGAGGAGATAATGAGGTGCACATGAGGTCTCTCACGGTTGCAGCATCATCATGGATGGGTGGACAGATATTAGACACCACCCACTCATAAATATCACTGTTTCATACAGAGAGGGTCCTTATTTTTTGAGGGTAGTTGATTGTTCAGGGAAGAAGAAGGATTGCAGAGTTCCAGTTTCACCATTTTGCGAGGATGTTATTGAGGAGGTTGGCCCTGCCAACGTTGTGCAGGTTATTACAGATGCAACATATGTGTGCAGGGCAACATGCGAGCTTGTCGAGGCGAGATTACTGATCATATATATTGGACCCCATGTTGTGTGCATGCCATGAACAATGCACTAAAAGATATTGGAAAAATTGATTGGGTCAAAAATGATAGTGAACTGATGCTAGAGATGTGCAGATGTTCATCTACAACCACCATACGTCATTGGCACTCTTCGGTAGCTTTTCGAGGAAGGAATTCCTCAAGCCAGTGGACACATGTTTTGCATCGTATTTTATTTCGCTGGATAGGATGTCTGAGTTGCAGGAGCCCATGGACAGTGCATGGTCGTGACATCAAGAGTGGTCTAGGTGGCGATGGGTCGAAGACAGAGTAGGGGAAGAACAGTGAAAGCAAGTTGTGGTGAATGAAACATTTTGGATAGATGTGAGATATATCACATCCATAATATCTCCAGTTTTCAGTGTAATAAAATATGGGGATTCTGAGAGCCCTAGCCTTGGTGAGATATACGAATGTATTGATAGTATGCTTGGCCAGATGAAGGCTGTTGTTCGAGCAAAGGACCCCACCTTGGAGTTCTACCATCACCATATTCAGCCTATCATTGAGCAGAGATGGGAGAAGTTGAACACTCCTCTTACACATGGCTGCATATGCACTAAATCCGACAGTGGTATGTCAAGAGGCCAAGTACAGAGTTCTCCCAGTAGATGATGAGGAGGTGAGGAAGGCCTTTCTTGAAAGCCCTAAAAAAAATGTATAATGCAAAGGATACTTCACAAGTCAAAACTGATTGGCTGAAGTTCACTTGTCAAGATGGCTACAAAAAATCATCAAAGATAGACAGGACCACATTGGCACAAGAGAGTCCAGCTAGTTGGTGGCGATTGTATGGACATGTCCAAGATTACTACGTACCACTTGTTATTCGCCTTCTTTCCCAGGTTTCTAGCTCCTCTACCTCTGAGAGGAATTGGTCTACATAAGGTTGGATCCACTCTATTAAGAGGAATAGGCTTACCTCTGTGAGAGCGGAGAAGCTTGTAGCTATACACAGTGCTTTGCGTCTTATGGATCGCAAGACACCTCAGTATAGGGAGACCCCAGCATTACGATGGGATGAAGATCTTGAGGAGCCGAGGCAGGTTAAAGAGGACAATACTATGCAGCACGGATTGATTGGGCTTTCCTTTGAGAACGAGGATGATAGTTCCAGCGAGGAGGAGTTCATGGATGTTGCTTCAAATGTCGATTCCAGTTTTTAGGTTGATACTTGTCCTCTTCTTTTTGTAATATTGACAATAGACAATTGTTGGTGTATTTGAATATGAGATTAATGATATGAATATCAGCTATTGTCACTTGATCAATCAAAATGGTTTTATAATTTATTTCAGCTTATTTAATTTTGAGTCTCAAATTCAAATGGTTTTTCTTTTATTAAATTATGTATTTGAATTTTGATATTTAGGAATGTGTAATTATCATGAAAAAGTTAAGCATTCATAATACGACATATGTAACTTACATATGTCATATTATGATATTAAGGAATGTATTTGATTTTTATGATTTCAAATTTCAACTTATTTAAATCTCAAATGATTTTATTTCAGCTTATTTATATAGTTTAGTAACTATATTTTATATTTTAAATATTTATATATATTTTAATTAGCCGTGCCCCGCTGTCCCCAGAATTTAGAAAAAAAATTGCCGTCCCGGAGTCTTAGGTAACTATGGTGTCAGTTTATTTAACAGGCTTGTTTAATCAGCCTCTTTGCAATTTAATGATACAACCCATGATTAAATCTTATAACATCTGTTCATAAACAGCCAATTCTGTGCTCAAACGACCTGGTAAGGAATTCAAACAGCCCAACTTTGGCTCCCTTGCATCACTTTGCAAATCCATTAGGCAGCTTGAAAACTTCTTCAAAGTTGAGCAGCCTCGGGAACTTGAAAACATCCATCTTGGGAGGTTTCGTTCCGGTTTCAACTATCTTTGATACAGTAATAAAAGCTTCCTCCATCATTATCTTGTAGATTTCCCATTTTGCATTTAACATTCTTTATTTTTCAGTTTCCAGGTCTAGGGAGATTGCCTTCTTGGCTTGATCCCTTGTGACACCCACACTGGTTTCCTTCACATCAACATGGTTCACATTGGTGACTCTATGCTTGAGACATGCCTTGTGATCATGCTCCCCAAATCCATAAAACCCACACATCAAAGTCAGGGCTGCGCAAAAAATGTAGTATAGGGAAACATCAAGCAAAAACTATTATGAATGTAAAGCAACACAAATATTTACAAAACATACAATAATAGATTTAGTCAGATCAATAGGATAAAATCATAAATCGAACGCATAATATCTGACAATGGCATGATTCTAGTTATAGTCATCTGTGTAGAATATTGATGGAACACGTGGCAATATCATACAAAGAGAATACAAGAAAACTCCCTCCCTGATCAAGGAAAGATGTACATATATGGTCAGCCACAACAGGCAGGTCAGTTGATGACAACTGCTCAGATATCCCGTACACTGCCACCAATCATAACTTAATAATAAAAGTAATCCCATTACATTATGTAACAATTAGTTATTATTTCAAAAGACAATGAATAAGACAATCATTTTGTTTCCTTCTTATAATTACATTAAAGCATTAAATTACATGAAATGCTGCCTAAGCCATCCAATGCTTGACCTATCATTTATTTTATACATTCTTGTGTAAATCTGCAAAACACGATTATATAATTTCCAAGGGGTCCAAAATCGGGATACTGCACCGATTTGACCATTTAAATAGAAAACTATTGTCTGTTAGAACTCAAATCAATTGTTTGCTTTATTCCTCTATTTATTACAAAGAACATTCCCATTCTAGCACAGTATTGGGCTATTCTAAGTTTATTTTGCACCAAATATAATTAAGCCGTGACAAGCACAGGTTAACAAATTGTGACTAGTCCCCTAACATCTTGCAAATTATTCTTATTCAGAGCACACCTTAGAGAATAATTTACAGCTCTTTAAAACCAATTTTACACATCTTTATTTGATAATTTATATTGTGAATTTCTTATTGCATCTGTATTACTATTTATACACACACCATCTGTCTATTTATCCAGTTTCAGTTGTTCTGAAACTGAAGTGCATAACAATACCTGTGACTCTCAATGCCATAGAATGAGTGTTTGTAGCAGCCCCCTCGACCACGTAGCTGTGACTTGGTCCATCTACACAGCTTTACTCCACTATGAGAACCTATTATTTTGTATCCCTGCAGCAGTAAGAACATAAATTTTTATCATCACAACTACCAAATATGCATTTATATATTTGTGGATAATTTTCTCTTGTTTGAATGTTGCTATCCTACATTTTGCACCATATAATTAACACTCAACAAATGAAAAGGTAAAGGAGCAGCCACAAGTTGAAAATTCAGAACCTAACCGGGACAAAATTTGGGGAGGCCAATACTTCTCTCAGCCAAATGAGTCACATCCTGTAACTATGCATTTATTATTTCAGAGACATTTTGAGGACTAAGTGGCTGCTACCACATTGGATACAGCATATTATTATTGTTTTGACTTGTTTTGGTTAGCATTATGACATGTTTTGGGATTAAAACAGTTATTATTAGTGATTGATTAGCAGTGGATAATGATTTGATTCAGATTACTGTTTATACATATATGCTGCTTACAGTTCATTTCAGATGTTTTGATGATATTGAATGGATACTCCACTAGATATTGTTATCTACTTGTGTGCAGGTGTTCTTAGGTTTCGAGAAAAGGTATCATCAAGGAGAGGCAGAAAGATACAGAAAATTGGTATGTATAGAGATTTAATTTGTGCAATTTACTGCACAAGAAACAGTGTCAAACCTTAAGTCGAGGTTATAAATCCCCCTTTTTGTGTGATTTAATTTTTTGTTATGTGTCGTGCACAAAAAACGGTGTCAAACCATAAGCTGAGGTCATAGATGCCCCTTTTTGTGTGATATAATTTTGTTTTTATATGTGTCACCTTGTGTGATAGGTTGTATAGTCACATTGCAACAAACAAGATATGTTGCGCGTTCTGGCTGCAGCAAGGAGCCCGATGTCACATTGCACGTTAACTAAGCGGTGCATAGTTGCTTTACGACAATGGTTCAGTAGCATTATGTCGTTATGTCATTAAAAGATTACGAAAACATTCTTCGTGTGTATTAAAAGAGAAAAATAATAATAATGATGACATTAATGGTAAACAGAATTAAAAGAATGATTTTTTGAAATAAAAGGGTATTTGTTGAAGGGTTCACTTGGCTTATGGGTCCTAGTTGGCCTTGTGCTTTTAAGTTTCAATTTTCTCCTCCGAGCCCTATGTTCCATTTATCTCTCTGGCTCGGGCTAAGCCATCAAGATGCCCTATACTCTTATCACCTCCCAGATCATGACAGCCTTGGGTGGGCATGGTCGTAACCATGACTCTACCACACAATGTAAGTGCTTTTAGTTATAAATATTAACATTAGTCTCAATAGGATGCATGTGGGATTATCCCACTAGTTCGAAATAGGGGGTTGAGCTCACTAATGAGCTTGGCGAGCCAACGCAATGTCACATTATTTCATAGTTTTCAATATCAAGTTCACATCTTTCACAAGCGATTTCACCGAGATCCACATTGGATCAAGTTCACAATTGGGCTCACATTACCTCACATTGAGTCAAGTTAATAACTAAGTTCACAACCGACCAAGCTCACTTACAACTCGCAATGCATTGCAATCTAACTTTAAACATTCCGCAATCGCCGAGTTATACTTGCGAGCAAGTCACACATATGCACGGTGAAACAAAATGCATTGGAAGACACTTAAACTAGGCCACGCAAATGTGTGTATCACCATTTTTCAAGACACAAAGCATGTGGGACTAAGTTTAACCAAAGAAAGTTGTGTGTAGGGTGAATCGATTGATGTGACATTTCGCACATCGGTGCACCCAAGCTTTAGCTTACGTTTAGGCCAAAAGGAGCTCGAGACAAGGGAGCACAGATTGGTGCGACATGGCACCAATTGGGAGCTCCTCGAACTAAAACCAAAGCGCTGAGATGACACAAGGCGTAGGGACGTCGATGACCCCCACGTGGTGCCAGCTGGTGAACTCCCCATTAAGCTAAACCGCCACCAATTTTACTAAAATAACACAGGTAAGCTAAATTTAGCCATGCATGGGAAAATAGATCTGGGCAGCGATTGGATTAAAAAGAGAATGCATGATGGGTAAACAGGAGTTTAACTCCAAGATTCAAATGTGAAAATAGAAAAGCAAGAAGGAAAATAGAAAAGGAAAATGGACAAAAATAGCTCAAGTCGAGTTTATAAAAGGAGAGGTCGTGATTGTGAACACTGATTTTACACACAAATCACAAGATTCCACAGAAAAACAGGGTTTCGAAAAGATCACGAGGTTTCACAGTAATCGCAAGATTTCTCAAAGATCACTGATTCACAGAGATCACACACACGTCTAAACACTTAGGAGAGAGGAAGCAAACTAACTAAATTTGATTCCAGGGTCCTCTTTATACCTCTTAGTATATTTCGTGCTTTTGTTAAAACAATAGCTCTATGGTAGAATCAAAGGATTTCTGGTTAATAAGATCAATATTCAAACCTCCATGGTACTAAGAAACAAATTCATAAATGCTCGGATCTCTTCTTTGTCTCAAATAGAAGACTCTATTAGTAAACCATAAATCAATGAGGTCACAATTCAAGATCGTGTATCACAAATCACAGTTTACAAAAAGTTGTAACGGTTTGGCCGAATCGCCAAGTCATTGTGGCAAGAAGTGACATGTTGTAATGTCCCCTTTTCCCAATCGAAGACCTTTGGCCCATTTTGTCAACCCGACGGCCAAAGGAAAGGTATAAGGGTGACTTAAGTCACAATAAGTTATTACAAAGTGCAAAAAAATATTTATAAAATTAATAAAGCACTTGTATTAATTTATTTGACTTAATAATAAATTTGTAATCTCTAAATAGGTGCATTGGGTCTAATATTATGTTGTATCCTTTCTAGGGAAAGTAGAAAAGAGACCCATGCTATTTTTGTGTCATCCCTAGGCAAAAATGCGACTTGGACAAAGGAGGGAAAGTGAAGTTTAGTAAGTATAAAAATTATTACTCTTCCCAAGAAAAGTGCGACTTGACATGGGGGGCCAAAATAGACATTAGGAAAATAATAAAATATTATTTAATGTTTATTTGCCCAAGGAGAAAAGTGCGACTGGGTATGGGCATGCTTTTAAGGTATTTTGGCACTCTTTTCTCATTGGAAGATGGAAAGGTGATTTTGTAATATTTTTCCTATAAAAAGGAGAGGGGCGGCTTGGGTAGGATATCATATAATCATTTTATCACTTTTGAATCTGATCTTAAGCCAGGTGCTTTTGTATTAAAGTATTCTAAGGATGAAAACCCTTAGTATATTGCCTCTAGAGGATGAAAACCCTCTTAGAGATTACGAGGAATTTCTACATAAGATTTTCCACAGAGCTTGCAAAGAATTTCAGTATTTCCAGCAGTAGCTGAGGAGTTTTTACAATAAATGATTGAAGAATTTATCGCAGCAGTGTCAATGTATCTTCTGTATATGGAGCGACCCACTATGTGGCTGGTTTTCAATGTCTTGGACGCATCTCAGGTCTGAATTTCATTATCATCATTTGTACTGATTTCTGGCAGTCCAAATAAATATTTTTCAGGGGTTTTGGAGGGTTTTATAGCGCTGTTTACAATCACTTAAATCTGCAGATTCCTGAGTGAAATTCCAGCCTGTTTTTATGTTCAAAAAATCAAATTTTGTTTTATAATAAACTGCTGTAGTTCTGAGCTTTGTTATGGCAAGAATAGATAGTGTTGGTAGTGGTTCTATGTGGATTTTCATCATCAAAACTAGTCGCCATTGCTAGAAAACATCTGAAGCAGTTATATTTATTGTTGCACAATCTTCAAATCAGTTTGGGTTCAGTTTTAGGCTAAATTCTATTCAAAACCCTAGTCGCACTTCTTCACATAAATTCAGATCTGTATTAGTGTGATTGCCATATAAAGTCATAAATCAGCTTTTGGTGTTTTTTTTAATCTAAAATTGTTAGAGAACAAGAGAGATCCATTTGGGGATCTTACAGTGGTATCAGAGCAATGTTCCTCCCACCTGGAGGGTTTTTGATTTGATGCAACCATGAGAGGTTGGTGATAGAGTTGAATCATGGGAGTTAGACAGAAAAGCTTTCCATGGAATATCGATAGCGATCTTCTTAGGAAAGTGGCAGACACCCATCAGCAGATGATACGGACCATGCAGCAGATGTTGCAGAGAATGGATGTGGATAGGTCAAGAGGTAGGAGAGATAGTTTGAGGATCAGACAAGATCGGAGGCCTAAGTCATCACCACTTTCTATTCACAAAGGTCCAACACCACAAGACAAAGAAATAGAATTGTTTATGCATGGAAGGAATAGAGAATCTTCACATATGGTTGATACAACTCTTCATGAGAGTGCTTTGGTGTCTTCAAGTTCCAACGAGGTATGCAAAAATTTATATGATGAATTTGATAGTGCTGATTTGAATTTGGTCATATCATCTACACATGAAGATAAATCAGAGTTGCAGCCAAGGGAAGAAGAAGAAGAGCCTAGAGAGAAAGTGCAGGAAAAGAAATTTGTATATGCAACCAATGAAGATGTAATGGAAACTCTGAAAAGGTGTGAGGAATGGAATACCGGAGCTAGAGCTGTCAGATTGATAACCGCTCAAGCGAGACAACACCTACAAGAGTTCACAACAAAGATGGGGACAAATGATGCAAGGGAGTCTACACCCACAAAGGACGGCTCGATGGAGCAACTGGCACATGAGGAGAAGCCTCACATGGACACTTGTTTGGAATTGCAGGTTATTGCAATCTCCAAACCAGCAGCTCAAGACAAGCGGATTGATGAAGAATTTCAGCTCTTTATGAACCAGGATGAAATCATAAGGTATGGCTGGTTTCACTAGTGACAAGTAAGTTGCATAAAAAAAAAATTGCAGTGTTCGAGCAGCTTTGTATAGTACATATGAAGCTATTAAAAAAGTTTCAGCTAATCTGGGATCCAAGAACTGATAAGAATGCAGAATTGCAGTTTATGATTGCTTGGGGGCAAGCAATCTCAGCAAGGAAGGACTGTAATGTCCCTCTTTTCGACTAGATCTCATTGAAGACCTTTGGCCCATTTTGTCGACCCGATGGCCAAACGAAAGGTATAAGGGTGACTTCAGTCACAATAAGTTATTACAAAGTGCAAAAAAATATTTATAAAATTAATAAAGCACTTGTATCAATTTATTTGACTTAATAATAAATTTGTAATCTCTAAATAGGTGCATTGGCTCTAATATTATGTTGTATCCTTTCTAGGGAAAGTAGAAAAGAGACCCATGCTATTTTTGTGTCATCCCTAGGCAAAAATGCGACTTGGACAAAGGAGGGAAAGTGAAGTTTAGTAAGTATAAAAATTATTACTCTTCCCAAGAAAAGTGCGACTTGACATGGGGGGGCCAAAATAGACATTAGGAAAATAATAAAATATTATTTAATGTTTATTTGCCCAAGGAGAAAAGTGCGACTGGGTATGGGCATGCTTTTAGGGTATTTTGGCACTCTTTTCTCATTGGAAGATGGAAAGGTGATTTTGTAATATTTTTCCTATAAAAAAGAGAGGGGCGGCTTGGGCAGGATATCATATAATCATTTTATCACTTTTGAATCTGATCTTAAGCCAGGTGCATTTGTATTAAAGTATTCTAAGGACGAAAACCCTTAGTATATTGCCTCTAGAGGATGAAAACCCTCTTAGAGATTACGAGGAATTTCTACATAAGATTTTCCATAGAGCTTGCAAAGAATTTCAGTATTTCCAGCAGTAGCTGAGGAGTTTTTACAATAAAGGATTGAAGAATTTATCGCAGCAGTGTCATTGTATCTTCTGTATATGGAGCGACCCACTATGTGGCTGGTTTTCAATGTCTTGGACGCATCTCAGGTCTGAATTTCATTATCATCATTTGTACTGATTTCTGGAAGTCCAAATAAATATTTTTCAGGGGTTTTGGAGGGTTTTATAGCGCTGTTTACAGTCACTTAAATCTGCAGATTCCTGAGTGAAATTCCAGCCTGTTTTTATGTTCAAAAAATCAAATTTTGTTTTATAATAAACTGCTATAGTTCTGAGCTTTGTTATGGCAAGAACAGATAGTGCTGGTAGTGGTTCTATGTGGATTTTCATCATCAAAACTAGTCGCCATTGCTAAAAAACATCTGAAGCAGTTATATTTATTGTTGCACAGTCTTCAAATCAGTTTGGGTTCAGTTTTAGGCTAGATTCTATTCAAAACCCTAGTCGCACTTATTCACATAAATTCAGATCTGTATTAGTGTGATTGCCATATAAAGTCATAAATCGGCTTTTGGTGTTTTTTTGATCTAAAATTGTTGGAGAACAAGAGAGATCCATTTGGGGATCTTACACATGTCATAAGTTTAATACCTGGCCCCAATATTTTTGTTAAAAGCTAAAACGGGTCACAATCAAAACCAAGCTACCGCAAAAACAAAACTATAACGAAGTGAGTTGGCATGGTCGATTGGCCAAGGCCATGAACTAGCAATGGAGGGGTCTTTGTTCGATCCCCCTCCCAATACTTTTGGATCTTTAATAATGTGATAGAATGATTATATAAATTTAAACTTATAGAAATCATGAATAAAAGGATTATTAGGTGTGACCATTGTGAAAATCATTAAAATGTGACAATTGTGACCATCTTAGGATAATTAAATTGTGACAACGATTATGATGGGAACTCAAATGAATAAGGTGAAATAAAATGATATATGAGATTTAGGGATTATTATTGAATAAAGATAAGTGGACCTAGTGAAAGGAAAATGATAACACTTATTATCCAAAATATAAGTATGATACTTAAACAAGCTTGGAGATATTAAAATAACAATAACTTAAACCTTGAAGAATATGGATATTAAGTGAATCAATACTCCAATGATTTATCTGAAATTATGATTAAACTATACTCAAAAATGGAGAAATGACGGATTTTAATCTTATGAAGTATTACAATTTAATCGTAATATTGAACGCATTGATTAAGAAAACATGTTATGACTTTCTTAAACGTGACTGATAAGGATAGTGCCATAGTATACTCTTTTAGGCATTTATTATCAATAAGATATGAATGATGATTGTTTAATGGATGGACATCATTATAAACCTTATATGAGTAATATCAAATTCTGGAACACGTATAACTAGAAAACATGAAGATGAAAACTATTACGGACAATTATAGTCCTTGCATGTGATAGCAAATTAAGCTTAGGATTCTTGCAATAACGACTTCCTTGGATGGTATGGGACATCCAAGAAAGTTGTGATTGCTTGCATCCCATTCGTGGTTTGTTTTATGTTGTTTTTGGGGAGTTACAAATTGGGATTAGGATTCTTATAGCATTAATGTGAATGGGTGGTATGGGACATTCAGAAAGGTTAGTGTTGTTTGTGTTCTAGTTATAGTTTGCCCAAGTTGTTAATTGGAGATAGAGATATCTTGTTGGGAATTGCCAATGGAAAAAGGGAATGTTTTTTAGAGGTGTTATTAGACTAGGGAGTGACTTTTATGGATGGGATAGATAGCCTAATATAGTGGATCACACATGATAAGTGCAAATGGGGTATGGGGTGGACTTCAGATAGACTCAAAGCCTACCCTCATGATTACTCAGTTTGGGATCATTTCATGCCCTGGCACATTGTCATATTTCAGTAAAGTAAGGGTACTTTCTAATATCCCAAGTCTTTTGGCCAAAAGTATAATCACTACTTGTATGATTTTTAGGATGTTTCATATTCTTACCTTGTCTTAAATTTACCACTTTTTAGGTAATTGTACTACACATGGGATTCTCTCTTACCTTATTAATTTCCCACATCTTTTTCGTGAAAGGTAAGGCCACTCGCATGTTGTGAGAGGTGGGTGGGGAACCGTAAGGCTTGTCATTGAAGGTAAAGCGCTTCGATGATACTATCTCTCACCATGCAGTTCGACAATAGAATGGATCTCTGACGACAAGCGATGATTGTGTCGCAACAACGGATTGTTGTATTTTGTATATGTTGATATCTATCGTAGTGTAAATTGAGAATTGAGAACTATGACGAACCAAAACTATGTACGATAACCTATATATTTCATATGAATAAAAGATGAATCTTATACTTGATATGTCAAATTGTGTAGAGATGGACATTAGTGAATAAATGGAAAATCATACGCTTTCAATTATTTAGAATGGATAAGTAAAGATGGTATAGCAATAAGATTTAACTAGATGGATGGTTATGATTAGGTTATTGGGTGAACCTAACTAAATGAAATCATTACTTAGGATGTTCATGCTCTTATATATGAATGAAATGGAATGGATTAAATGGATACACATGTAAATGGAATTAATTACAATGTCTTAGTTTAAATTGGATGAACTATTATATACGAACTCATGTAGGTTTTAATACTTAATGATTACGCACGGTTAATTCACTTATTTTGAAATGGAAGGAAACTATACAAGTTTTACTAAAGTGACACAATTAAATCTACTTGGATAAAAGAGCTTTTTATACTTGTATTATAATATTATTATGCTTCTTGCATGTGTTTGATTGTGTAGGACTAAGAAATCGAGAGGCATTGTTTTTCGTTCCCGGTTGTAAAGGGTGATTTGAAAATTCCGGTTACATAAAAAATCTGGCATGTTTTTCCGGTCACCTGCCAGGGGGGTCGCTACAAAATGTGGCCCTAACGGAGGGTGTGCACAAGAATAGTTATATCACTCTCATAAAGAACTCAACCTTGGTAGCATATCATTCCAAATCCAAAGTCCAAACAGATGGACGAGGAAGGTCTGTGCATGATGACAAAGAACCTTGTCAAAAATTGGCATGCTCCACAATAACAAACAATCAGCGATAGCTTGATTGTTTTAGGAATAAATTTAAATGAATTTCTAGAATTTACAAGTCCAAGGAATCTCCCGATGTCATGGATTATTTACATTTGGTCCATTTTGAAAGGGTGTCATTTTCTTGTAACATATGGAAATTCCTTCTTTTGATTTGACAGGTCCTGGACGGGGGAGCACAGAATTTGTTTTGTTGGAGGTTCTCTGCTGCATCTTTAACACTTTTCATCTTCGACCTAATTTTGAAAACAGGCTACATGCAGTGACAACAACTAAATCATGGGAATCATAAAAGTTCCAAGTACAACAATAATGCTAAACAGTTAGATGAGATATTCATAATAACTAGTTTTTTGCATGATTGTTTTTCATTATTTTGCATCCTTGAGAGAAACCAAGTATATTTTGAATCTTTGGTTATGCTTTAAATTTCATGGCAAAGGTGTAGAAGTATTACATTCTTTGGTCATTTGTTGTAGCTGAAGTATCCCAAATTTGAGAGGTTACATTTTCAGGCCTAATTTTTAGAAGCATTCCAAGTGTGCATCTGCTTTCCTCCCTTTTCTCAAGGTTAAATAAATTACAAACATTTCATGCAGTACCTGGTAAACCATAAAATAGATAAGCTGCAATTCATTCTTAGTTGGGAGCACTTTTTCAATCTAAAGCATTATTCCATCTTGCATATCTGTTGGATATCCATTAGTTTAGTACTCACATTATAGTGATTATAAGTGTGTGAAAATATTTTTGGCTATAATTATCTGTGAGTGAGTGTGCATGAGAGACAACTCACCTTAGAATAGGCTTGAGTGAGCGTTTGTAGGGATTGAGTGGTTTTTGGAGTGACAAGGTTTGTCTCCTCTTTTGTAGGAGATTACAAACCTATGTATGTGAACTCTTTGTTAGTGAGTAATTAGATTTAGTAATATCATTTGATATCAGACCAGTCTTGATCTTGTTCTGTGATGGAAAAACAAATTGTTTGAAGGGACAACCCTATTATTCTTTGTTGCTCCAAGTTATATAGCCCATTCGTAGATAAAAACAACTATAACCCTAGGATATGCTTGTACAGCCTCTGATATTGTAGATCAGATGACAAAATGGTGTATTGGAAATTTGTGTGATCCATGTTGGTATAATTACTCGCAGCATTGATCCGTGCTTCAATCGATTTACCAGCTACCTCAACAATCCACTTGCTCAGGCCATGACTGAACAATTCTGGTGCCAACTTCCTCGTACATTTTTCCTGACACATGTGTGGTGCTCCTATTCTTTGTTAAATCCTCCCAAAGTGCTGGTAATTGGCAGTTTGTAGCCTTTTTTGAACATTTCAGGTCATATGTTCAGTTAAAATTTCTAACTAGCCACTTGGTATCCGTGCTTTGTTTCATCCTCACGTGGCAGTCCTAATTGTTCCTGCTTGTGTTCCCCCCGTCTGTTGGAATAATCAAAAGGGTAACCATCTCAAATATGTGTTGACCATTCACTCAATGTCGCCATACCGTAACATCCACATTGAACCATTTCTTCCATCACATGCATGCAGACCTGTGCAAGGAGGACATGAGCCATCAAATCGCCCAATATGTGAGGAGAGCATCAAAGTTGTTTTGGCAGCCATAAATATACATGGAAACCTCACATTTGCCAAAGTACCAAAATTCAATATTGAAGTCATCGATGGAATATTTGAATGAGTCTTAATAAGCTTCAAGCTAAGGCACATTTAGAAAATGACATTTTATAGGTGTGTTTTTTGATGGTTTTAAGATATCTTTCTTATTTTTTAATTAGTTTTATTAATGAAGTTCATGGGTTTGGAATGTTGGATGTGATTTTAGGAATAGAAGTGTTTATTTCTAATTAATCAAATAAGCCTAAAGTCAAAAGGTGTTTTGATGTGGTATATTGTCAAATGCCTAAATGTTGTTATAATTTTTCTTTTAGACCATATAGGTTATTTAGTATATAGTTGTTTAAATTATAATTCATGTTATTTATTTATAGTCACTTGTTTTCTTGTCTATAGGTATTAGAAACTAAGTGTTTTATTATAGTTTGTCATTTCGTGTCATAAAAGTCAAATAAAGTAGCCGGTCTATATAGACCAAAGGTGTGCCAATTCTTAGAGCTGTCGATGTCAAACTCTCTTGTAATGGATGCAATCTCAGGCAAACCAGACATCCATCCTGTTAAGTAAGCAACACTTTGTTGGATCACAGAGGTCCATCGGCGACCTCATGTTTGTTGTTATAGGGTTAAACAGTGCAATAGTGGAAAAAACATTTGTGCCAAATCGACTGATGCCAAGGACGAATTCTAGTGGCAGGGGTGATCATCTATGTTGTCCACGATCGGGTGGCAACGATCGTGTATAGTGGCTACAAACGCGACAATGAGGACCCAGTCCTCAATCTTCATTTTTTGTTTCATGTGACCTGTGTTAATAATTGCTGAAAATAGTCCATACCACTGTAGCTATAGCAGTGTGTTCTTGATCGGAGTAGTAGTGAGGCCATTCCCACTACTTTTGGCAATTCAGTTGATGAGTTTCCATCATGGATCAATTGATGAGTTCCCATGGATTGGTCGATGTGTTCCCAACTATGGCTTGGTTGATGAGTTCCCGTCCATCAAAGTGTGTGTCAAAAAAGTGTTTGCTTCAGTTCTTGAGTGGTATTTCATTTCCCTATGTTTGTATTATGGGGGGATGTTGGATATTTTATAGTACTCAAATTATAAGCATGTGAAAATGCATTCAGTTATAATTATTTGTGTGTGAGTGTACATGAGTAACAACTCACCTTAGAATAGGCTTGAGTGAGCATTTGTAGGGATCAAGTGGTTTTTGGAGTGATAAGGTTTCACTCCCCTTTCATGGGCAATTACAAACCTTTATATATAAATTCTTTGTTAGTGAATAATTAGATTATCAATTTCTATTGATTGATCTTCACATGTGTCTCGGAACATTACACTTCAAATGTGAAAAACAAAATCTGTTTATTTGCAACTTTGAGGTGGAAATTATATGACAGGACGAGTAGACCAAGCTAGATGTATTGTTGTTGTATCCTAAATATGCTAAACTAGCTTCAAATCTTAATTAATGGGATTAGCAGTAAAGTTTAAACCCCTCCCCCTTACAGTTAACTCATTGTTATATCAAAATTCTCTCAGATCTAAACCACGTCTATTTTGATTTGATATAACACCTACATCAGGAAACTTTCAAAAAGCATAACCCTTCTTAGGGAAATGGGCCTGATTGTAAGCATTTAAGAAAGATTTTGAGGTTGTGAGGTTAAATCAAATAAAATAGAGAAGGTTATGAATCTTGTTGTCTTCTTTGCCTGCTACAAGTTTGTGGAGGAGCCGAAGAGATTTGCAGAGATCACAATAGAATAACAATTTA
The DNA here is from genome assembly GCA_019776745.2 of Taxus chinensis. Lineage (NCBI taxonomy): Eukaryota > Viridiplantae > Streptophyta > Pinopsida > Cupressales > Taxaceae > Taxus > Taxus chinensis. The sequence continues at coordinate 9,022,222 of CM034149.1, forward strand.
ACACGCAATAATAATTCTTATTCATTAATTCATCTTTACAATACAAACCATATATATAGGAATATGATTCCTATATTTTAGGATGTAGCTCTAACTACTCCTTCAGCGTATTTCTCTCTCCAACTATATTAACGTGAGTTGTTGAAACTCACTCAACAAATATATTTGTTATAGTTGTTTTATATAAAACTTATAACAAATTACTAACATACATATAAATAATAATTACCCCAGTAATTATTATTTACTAATTTACTAACTTGCATTCACCATAATACTAATAATTACATACGTAATTATTATTCACTCATACATATTAATGGAGCACTAACCATGAATTTCCTAACATTCCCCCCCTTGGAGCGAACATGGGGAAAACCTGCCTTGTACTTGCAACGCGCCGCTTCGAAGCTTGCTCATGATCTAGATGGTTTTGTTTTCAGGATAGCCAACAACCTCCTGGATGGTTTTTCAAGTCGCAAACCAACAACCACAACAAGGATGGTTTTCAAGTGGCTTACCAAACACAACAAAGGATAGTTTTCAAAAACATGAATAACCAACAACCATACTATCATGATTTTGCAGGAGTATCATCAGTCCTCGTCACATTCTTCCATCAAGAGATAACATAGGAAATTTTGGTGCTCATACACACATAGAAAATGCAGACATAAAGGAAATGGAACATTGGGATCATGTTCCCCCCCCAATGTGAAATTTTCACTTATTCAAAAAGGAACACTGCAAATTGTAACACACCACACACAACTAGAAGAAAACACACTATTGAAATAAAATGTGCCACCAAACCTTGATGTGGCCCTGTCATTAGCGACTGACGAGAGGTCATTGATTGACCTCCAACCTTTGTTTACCTCCATCCTCCGATGTGATGTTGCTAGTTCAGCCAGATAAAGCTCATGAGGCTCAAAATTTCACCCTTTTATGTTGACGCAACTCCCCACCAATTTTTTCTTTGGCTCTGAAATTCCAAAGCGGGGGTCTGGGGGCGGCAGCAACCAAGCACTTTTTCCTTCATTGCAACCTTCAAACTATCATGTTTTACATAGTAATCATGGGCGATCAGATAGAATCGTTGGTGATCCACGGAATCGCTGACAATTGCAAGAAGAATCGTTGCCGATTATTATAATTGTTGGCGATTGTCAGAATCGTCGTCTATCGCTGTCAAAATTAAACAAATCATTCCAAATCTGCGTTTGTACACATGTTTGAAGTTGTTTAACAGATTACAAAAAACTGAGGAAGCGTCCAAGATAACTACACAAGATGACTAAAACGCAAAGCTTTTAATCCATGTGGTCAGGGAAGAATCTTTTCCAATCTCAATGAAAACTAGTCGTAGCTTCATATACAAATGCTAGTGAAAATTCTTTATCAGACCCGACTGAAAGTACTAGCTCCTTCACACTTCCTCTACAATAGCAACGCAAAAACAGAACTACAATGGAGATAAAATTGATATTAGAAACGCTTCTCTATTCTAAAACATGTATATTCACTTAAAATCTCCTATCAGTTCGGGGCAATAAACAACAGTGTGTGGTTGCCCCTCAACTCATATTAAAACTCCATAATCTCTTGAAAATCCTGCTCTGATAGCAAATGTGGAGGAGCCGAAGAGATTTGCAAAGATTACAACAGAAGAACAATTTAACACACAATAATAATTCTTACTCATTAATTCATCTTTACAATACAAACCATATATATAAGAATATATTCCTATATTTTAGGATGTAGCTCTAACTACTCCTTCCACGTATTTCTCTCTCCAACTCTATTAACGTGAGTTGTTGAAATTCACTCAACAAATATATTTGTTATACTTTTATATAAAACAACTTACAACAAATTACTAGCATACATATAAGTAATAATTACCCCAATAATTATTATTTACTAACTTACATTAACAATAATAATAATTACATACGTAATTATTATTCACTCATACATATCAATGGAGCACTAACCATGGATTTCCTAAAAGCGTTTGCTCGCTAAAGAGTGAACAAACGGAAGAGTAAGTAAATCCTGCAATGGAAAATAATGCCTTGGGCACACAGTACTACACATCTACCAACATATTGATACTCTTCAGTGAATATGAAAGTGCAGATCCTAGAAGATTGCACAAAGGTTTGAAGCAAGTTCAAGAGGGTAATAGCTAATGTAAAGCACTATCCCAAGCACTAAAATGACATCTACATCTAACAATTAGGATGTATTTGCTATTTACAAAATCGGAATATGTGGACTGTAATAGGTTTCCTTGAAGGGGTGCAGAAGAGATGCAAGACAAGTATTTTATAAGCAAAATATAGACGCTTCAACATTTATAAGCATTCTATTATATTTCCTTTTTTCTGATTTTATCTATTTTCTTTTCAAATATATTTCAATAACATCCTAGATTTGTCTTGAATTGGAAAAAACATTAATATTCACATCATTGTTTGGTTTTAATATTGAATCTTTTTGAAGTTGATGTCTACCTTCAGAAAAAGTGCCTTTCATCACAATCATGATAGGGGATGCAAGTGCGTGTTCTTTGACCAAACAGACTTCAGCTAACTCAAACATTTAAGACAGTATCAGCTGGAATACTCAAAAGAGATCATAAATATATAATCTCAAGGCTGATCTAAGGACCTAATGGTGATGTGCGAGCAGAGTGCTGAAATAGGTTTGATGGAGGTTCACAGAGCAATGTGGAACAATATGTTAGGTCCTTAGATCAGCTTTGAGTTATATATATATGACAAAGCTCAATTCAGTTAATCAGGGGAACTCAAATTACTTGCTCACCGTTAGGTCCTTAGATCAGCCCTAACACGCACACAAACACACATATATGAAAAAACTCAATCCAATTAACCACGGGAGCCTGAATTGTTCCCTCACTGTTACGCCCTTAGATCAGCATATATATGACGAAACTCAATTGCATTAATCAGGGGAACCCTATTGGTTATTTCACCAAACAGACTTCAGCTAACTCGAACATTTAAGACATTGTTGGCGAGAAAATTTGTCTTGTGGACCAATTGGTGGGTTTCAAGCCAACACTATAGGCATCTAAGTCCCTCTACTTGAACGGTGCAGCTTTCATATGTGCATGCGTGAAAAAGTGGATTTCAATGGTGGCCTTTCGACCAAAGATCCAACAGGGGCACTCCGCTAACCCTATGGCAAAGCTAGCAATTTCTCACTAGAGAAGAACTTTGTCTGAGAAGGGTAAAGGGAGTGAGAATGGAGGTAGGAAAAACTAATGTTGCAAGTAGAATATCAGATGCCCACACACATTAATTAGAAATTTCATCCACATGCATTTAGAGTTATAAGAAAAACAAATCCGCAGGAGAAGCTACAAGACCGAATGAAATTCATTGGTCGCAAGGTACCAATCAATCCCTCAATCAAAAAGGCGAAAATTCCTTCTTTTCTTATTGAAGCTAAAGCAGAACTTGTACAGAGCTTTTAGAATAGAGGAAAATCTAAGGAGAGGGGAAAATAAAAGTATGGCGTTTTCTGTCTTTTCCGAGTACAAAGCACTCTGGTCTTTTTGAAATCAATCGCCAGCCCCTTGGAATGGCTCCGAGGGGCCATTATATCCTTTGCCAAAACAGTTACAACTTTACAAATCATTTATGCCTCTTCAAATTCCTCCATTGTGAAGAAAACACTCATGGCGGGTTAAAAACCAAATCTTGCGACGCGAACGTTACTTTGATTTGCCAGTTTGAATACAGGACCGGTTTGATTTTCTCTTATGACTTTGAAATCGGGTCGTCCACGTGGTAGGAAGAGATTGGAGCGGGTACGGGGGAAAGCCCTTTGTGTCTTGTGATTTTTTAGAGATTTGAAAATTTGGAACAAATTGGCCCGCACCCCCACTTTGACTTTTCAACTTAGGCATGTGGCACATTTTCATTGGAAATGGGGTCGCGGCCTTTTTCTCACCATTTTAACCTTTTTTGGAAAAAGGCTCAAAAACACAAATTCTTCCACCGACCCGCTGCTCCGATTAAACTCTTGACACGTGGCATCCTCTGATTGGAAATGGGGTCGCGGCCCTTTTCTCAACATTTTAACCTTTTTTGGAAAAAGGCTCAAAAACTAAAATCCCTCCGTCGACCGCGCTCTTCCGCTTTGACTTTTCATTGGTGGGCCGGAGACCTTGGTGGAGCAGCAGAGCATTCTAGAACTTTTACTTCGCTTTTGGAAATTTGGTTAAATTTCCAAAAGTGCCTTAATGGCCCGCTCGTTCGCTTTGACTTTTCAACGGTAGGCTTCACCTTTGAATTTTTCCCTGTAGGCTCAAGCTTTGACTTTTTCCCCTGCGGGCTCAAGATTTGACTTTTTCCCTGATAGCCTGATCGAGGCTGCGGGTTACTTTTTAATTTTTCGTCTTTTTTACAAAGAGGCTCAAAATCTCAAATCCCCCCGATGGCCCGCTCATCCGCTTTGACTTTTCAACAGTGGGCTTTGCCTCTCCAATGACTCCGACCACGTGGCGATCTGACGCTGATTTGGTAATTGGCCCTTTCTGCCCCACCTTCGGAATTGCGCCGTTGCGACACGTCGCTGCTTCTGCCGGATTTTGAAGTATGACCGAACCGCATCCAATCAGAGAGACCCACGTATCACTCGGGGATGCTGAGGCAAAATTTGACGGGGAAAGAAACGCCCATCGTTCCCGACTGTGGAAAAATACACAGAGGAAGAGAACTTCGTCATTTTGAGTCCAATTTTTGAATTTCCTTCGCGAGCCGAAGGCATGGAGGCAAAACAATGATTTGACGACCCAGGCCATAGAACATGCGAACAATTTTGATCACAAAGGAGATTGTAAAGAGGATATTTCGTGCACAGACCAGGTGATGGAGAATTTCTCAAAACGAGCAAAACAGGGATTTAAACAGCACTAGGGGCACGACTTTTGCTAATTTCTTGAATCTCTAACTTGGCTCAAACACCAACGAAGGGCATGAGCTCAAAAAATTTGAATTTGGCTATGAAAACGCAAAGTAGTTTTCGGGAGACAACAGACATATTAACAGGAATACTCAAAAGATGAATTCTTTTTCTTGATCAAACACAAAACGAGATGTAGGAAGAAAATTGAAAAAAAAATTACACAAATAATGCAGCTAATTTCTTAAGGCGACCTATTGATTAAAAATCGTTTTGAAGAGATGAGCCAGGGAGGTGAATGAGCTCTAAAGAGATTTCAAAGATCTGGCGAATCAGATTGAGAGTAGGTTTTTTGTATCGAATCAATCTTGGATCGGTGAGAAGATCGAGCTATGAGTTAGGGTTGGGGGCTCAACCGCCTCACCTCCCCCTCCCCCAGATTCTGAGATTTCACATTCAGACTAACTTTGGTGGGAGAAAAAAAGACTTTCAGATAAAGAGCTAAAGGCAGCAATGGCGGAGGCAGGAAAGCAGAAAGTGGATAACGAAAATAAAGTAAAAATTACATACATGCAAGCAATGGAAGATAACCTCATAATCTGCTTGGATGCACATGAAACATAAAAGAGTGTTGTAAACCTGCTGGGAAAAAGCTTAATAAACAGATTCCTAAGACCACAACATTCTCTGGAAGATGTTTTGTATGCATGGGCGAAAAAGAAAAGGAAAATGAATGGATACTATGAGCTAAGAATGTGTCCCAAAGGATACTTCATAGCAATGTTCACAAATGAATCAGACCATGAGAAAGTTTTTGGTTGAGGGCCTTATTTCTTCAAAAATGCTCGATCGTTTATGAAACATTGGCATATCGGTTACAAACCTACAGAAGAGCTGCCAACGAAAGTCCCAGTATGAATACGAATGTATGCTCTCCCCCAAGACTTCTAGTCTAAGTTTGCTTTCAAAATCATAGGTAACTCCATAGGGAAAGCTATAGAGACATCAAGAACTTAATATGGTCAAGGTCTATCTAGCTACGCTAGGATCTATATGGAGATTGACCTCACGAAACCCCTTCGTCAAAAAATTACACCAAGGGCTGGAGAGATTGTGTGGCAATAAGATCTAAACTACAAAAGCATCCCCTCGATGTGTAGAGGTTATCATGAATATGGCCATCTGATCAGAGAATTCCCAGCCTTACAGAAAGCTAACATGCAACACAAACCAAAGACGAATAGTGAGAAAGATAATGAGGGGTTTATGAAACCCAAGAGAAAGCATAGATAAAAAACAAAGCCTAGAGGATGGGTGAGAAAGAAGACATGATAAACAAAGACGAAAGGAGAAAGAAGTGGGAAAGATAGAGTGAAGCAAAGGCTCACTAAAGATACAGAAGATCTCGAAAGCCAAAAAGTAGGGGGGAAGAGGATCTAATAGCAGGGTATAGCTTCAAGAGAGATTTGGAAGCTCATTGAAGATAACAGACATGGAGAAGAGGACCACAATATGAGTAACCCTAAGAAGCCATAATCCCCCTCCCTGATCAATTAAGTGGAAGGAACAAGGAAATAGAAGGTAGTTAAGGAGCTTTAGACACTTTGGAATCTAAACGAAATGACAATAGAACGGCTATCCGTCAAACAAGGAATAGGAAAAGGAAATGTGTATCAAAAGCGGGCCCGTAGGAAAACCCAATACCCAAAAGAATAGACGAAACGAAATTATGGAAAAATAGTAGGGAACCAGTTGGTTCTAGATAGTAACTTGGCAGGGACCAGGAGAATCAAGCCTTCCCAATGAAAGTTATCTCTTTGTACGTTAGGGGCCTCAATGCGCTATCACCCCGACCCCCACCCACAAAAAGGAGATTACTTCGCAAAACTATAGAAAAACACAACCCAAATGTAGCCATCATTTAGGAATCAAAGTTAGAAAAGTTTGAGGAGCATCACCAAGTGCTTCAAGTTAGTCTCAAGATGGAGGTGATCGATACAAATGCCAATGGCACGGCTGAAAGCCTAATGGTTCTTGAAAACCCGAAGGCAAATTCACATCAAGGAAATTCATAGCACCACATCTAGATTATATAAAGTGGTAAGCCTTCTCACCAATTCAAGTTTTTGTCTGATTAATGTTTATGGTCCCTAGTGCCTAGGAGGAAGGGAGAATTGTTGGAATCAAATCTCTCTGGATATGAGTGAGGAAAAAGAGAATAGATGGATTATGGGAAGATATTTTAATATAAGGCTAGCCTCTACATATAGGCTGAGGTCTATTGCTAATCCTCTTTCTCTACTAAGTAATATAGATTAGGATAAGAAGGGGACTATTTTAGAGCCTACACACAAGCCAAGATTGTTAACAAAGAGATGTTAGTGCCATGGATCTAGAAAACGATAATTCGCTTTCTACTAAAGGCATAGGGTTCTAAAATCTAGGTTTAGGATAGGGGATTGAATCTTACTAGTATCTTGCTTGCATGAAGATCAAATAGATCGCAAAGTACATATAAATAACTGCGCTAGGGTTGTAAACATGGATTGTAAGAAATTAATATGTTGTAATGCCCAAAGGGAGGATCTAAGGCAAGGGCCAATATAGAATAATACAATAGATAAGCATATCCTACTCTATTCTAATCTAGGCACATGACACATCAAGCAATCAATAAAATCAGAAATAACATAAAGGCAAAAGGAAGTTAGAGACACTTACCTTTATGGAGGTATTGTTGACACATTAACCCTCCAGGGTTAATAGGATTATAGGACCTTTATGAGAGAGGTAATGTGGATGACCACAAGACGGATAGAAAGAAGACCTAAGTAAACCGTGGTTGTGGGCTCCAAAGACTTGGTGGACCTTGCTCGTGCAGCTCTTATTTTAAGTGTCTACGACCCAATGCTCCAAAGACTTCTAAAGAAAAGCGAGACTAACCCCTAAATCTTTAAGACCTTAGGAGCAACTTAGCAAGTGCAAACAAGTTGTTAGATGATGATGTTGTATGGTAAATGCTCTTAAATTATGCCTATTTATGGGATCATGATTAGTCATTACAGTCACCTATAGCCAATGGCGTTGACCGTGGTCGATGCAGTTGGCAATGAGGAAATCCTCCACTCTAGGTACTAACAAATCATGGGGTCCTAGAGGAAATACTTGAGAGCTATTAAAAAAAGGTCATCTGATGGAGGTATGCAGGTGTTGTAAGTAGGTATGCAGATGATTGTAAGAGGATAGTAAGGCGATATTGTAGGAGGCTGTATCATGATGACTAGGAGATGTAAAGGATAGGATACCTAAGGTATCAAGGACTGCAAATTAAAGCTCTCTCACAGGTACCACCAACCAGCCTAACTATTTCCAATCATTCCCAATCCTAGCAATGCCTCGTAAGACATCCTCTAGGGGGTTTATGTGCCAATGGTGCCTGTGAAGAGAAAAGTCAGTATATATGAAAAATAAGGTGTATATAGACTCCACTGAAAAAAGGGAAGTTAACCTATCAATGGACGACTGCTGAAAATTCATGGACTTTGTGGAAAACACGGGATGTAAAACTGCAAAAAGGTCGGTTCACATGGACCAACCATAGAAAAGGTATGGATCTCATCGTGTAAAAGATAGATAGATTTCTTGCTTCTAATAACTATCAAGATTTAAATATCAGAATTAGATCAAAAGTAAAAGGAAAGGCAAGTTCAGGGCATTTTCCTGTGGCTCTTTGGATTGAGGAAAGGACATAAAAGGGTTCCTTGCATATTGGAGAAAATGTGGATGGTGCGTGAAGAGTTAGACAAGGTAGTCACAGACTTTGGGAAGCTCCTAAATAAAGATTTAGAACAAAGATGTATGTGTTCTCTCAAAAGCTAAAGGCGCTGAAATTTGTTACTAAGAACTGAAATAAGAAATCCTTTATGAGTTTGTTCAAGTAAAAGAAGTCCCGCAAAAGGAAAAAATGGAATATCCAACAACATATCACAACTGGAAATGTCACAAAGACTACCATGTCTGAAGAAGGGACTACTCAATAACCTTGAGGAAGCCTATAAGAGGAAAGAAATTGTTGGTGAGATATTATGTCACTGTAGATTTTCAAATATGGCGAACCCATTGACAGGATCAGAGAGATAGGTACCTTTGGGATACAACGGACTGCACTCATGGAGTTGGACAGGATTTGCATAACCTATCTTGTTCACAGTTTTGTCTTCCCTTCCCCTGTAAGTACTTCCGTCTTGTACATAGTTTTCTTCCCTATTTTGGATTGTTTCCCTCTCCATGTATGTGTTTTTGTCCCTGTGTGTGTACAATAAATGCAGAAATAATGTGAGCCCCTATGATATACTTTGTCGCCCAATGGATAAGGTATTGTTATGTGAAACCAGAGATTTTGGGTTCAATCCCCCAATAGAGTCGCCAAAAATGTTAGTAATATTTTATGTTACGGTAGACTTTTAGATATGTCCCAATGGACAATAACAAAAAATCTTGCAATAGTTAAAGAAGATCACCTATTGACAGGGTGATATTCCTCTGCATTTGAGAGGGGCAATTCCCTCATATTATGGGGGTATTTGGGTTTTTGAGTACTTCGGGCCGGAAAACATAAAAAGGCAACAAAATGGGGGAATGGATAACTCTGGAAATAAGAGGAGATGGAAGGGAGAAATCCACAACAAACTAAACACAAAGGAATGTTTGGATAACTCGAGATAAACATAAAGGAGTGAAACCTTCTTTCTCACATGAGGACAAGAATATAGGCAGCAGCTGCACAGAGGATAAACATCACCAAAAAGCACAAAGTCTTCATAATTTCTATATTGTTTGTGTATGGTACAAAGTCCACCTACACAGCTATGCAATACAAAGCCTGCAAATCATAGTAACACTTACAACACAAATAGATGGAGGTATAAATCACATCATTCAACCATAAATAGCAAGGCATGATTTCATAAGTGGAAAGCACCAACACCACAAGACGATTCTTATTCCACTTGCTTACATTCTTTTATTCATGTAGACTGAAAATAGTATGTACCCACAAAGTTGCAGCAAACTCTTTTCAGAGTTGAAAGAGAACGCGAGAACCCCTACAATGGAAATGCCACCCTAATTTATACTTTTAGCCCATAACTACCTCATTACCACCTCCAAGTAACTAAGTGACCTTTTCACAATTCATTGTTCACTTAAAACACAATTTAAAGTCATGACACGGACGACAATTGACCAGGAGAGAGGTTTAGGAAGCGTTTTGAAGCATGTTTTCACTTTGTGGCTCGGTTGTCATGCATCAAATTTTGCATTTTTGGGCTGGTAATATTGCATGACAACACTTTGTTAGCAAAGGAATTGTGCAACTAGATGGCGTTGTTGTCAAAATAGTTCACATCATCAAGGACTCAAGCCAAACCCTAAATGGTTGCCCAAGTATAGCAGTGCCACAGGTAATAGCAGTTATTGACCTTCCTCACATGTATGCTATATGTTGGTCTCAAGACTTTAATGCCAAGATAGGGGGATACCTATATCTTGATTGATCTCATATACTCCTAAGAACCAAATATGACACTAGGGTGACTATTAATAATGAGCCTATTGCCCGATTTCATGTGGAAATCTCTGACCCCGTGCTTGTGGAAGCAAAATGTACCATCCAAGACAAAGAGAAAGAGGAATGTTCCGCCACTAATGAGTCCCATGAAGGAATCCCTGATGAGCAGTTAGATCAATGGGCTCAGGACAAATGTGAATTCAATCCCTATGACACTTTCAAAGAGCACGGCATGGGCACTTACTATATTTAAGAAGAAAGCGTCCAAATTCCACAAGTGTTGAAAGAAGAGGACCCCGTCCGCAGTATATGGAAAATGTTCTTCAATTGTTCTAAATGCAAAATTGGCATCAACACAGGGGTAATCTTGATCTCTCCAAGTAAAAAAAGATCTTCTACTCACATAGGCTTTAGTTTAATTGCACAAATAACGCCGCGGACTACGAAGCTTTGATCCAAGGCCTCCAAATTGTTGAGAAGAGAGGTATCAAGTTGTTTCAGATGTATGGAGACACCAATTTAGTTGTTAAACAAGTAAGATCACAATGTCTTGCCAATAATCCTCTACTGAAAGCCCACAAACAAAGTATAGGATCCCATTGAAGGTTTTGGCACCTTTAACATCTAGGTGATCCCCATAAGAAAGAATACATAACCTAATAGGATGGTAGCCATTGGCACTCAATTTGATCCACCAAAGCACCTTATGAAAGACAAAGATCAACAGGGGAAGCTCTTGGTCAAACCTTATATACCTAATAATGATTGCAACTACCAAATCTTGGAAAATGACAACCAAATTACCATTTTCATCCAACAAGAAGTTGAATTCTTGGAAGAGATGCAACCCATATTATAGCATGCTTATGACATTATTCAGTTGAAGACCAATAAATTGCCCAAGGGACTAGTGACCTTGGAAGAAATGTTCAGTCCTGATGACCAATACAAGGGAGAGAAGAGAAAGATGGTGGTCAAGAGTGAAGATTAGCAAGAAATCAAGATCTCTGCTAATAAGTATCTCAAGCTAGGAAATGTATGTAGTCGAGCGTAGTAAGAAGCTTTCATTAAGAAATGTCAAGAGTATGATGACATCTTTGCATGGACTTAAGATGAGCTTAAAGGCTATGATCAAGACACCATTCAAGATAATACCATAGAGCTTGCACTTGATGTTAAACCACTAAGAAAAAAATAGAGGCCTGTTAACCCCAAAATTGATCCACTCGTGAGAAAGGAATTGACCAAGTTGATAGAAGCCAACATCATCTACCCCAAAAAGCATTCTACTTGAATGGTCAATCTTATTCATGTAAGAAAGAAGAGCAACAAGATAAACCTATATCCATATTTCAGAGACCTAAATAGAGAAAGGAATTGACTAGGTAGATAGAGGCCAACATCATCTACCTCCATCAAGCATTCTACTTGGGTGCCCAATCTTGTTCCTGTAAGAAAGAAGGGCCGCAAGATACGCTTATGCATAGATTTCAGAGACCTAAACAGAAGCTTCTCTCAAAGACCATTATCTCGTACCCTCCATGGATCAAATACTCCAATCAGTGTCTAAAGCTGAGAGGTTCTCACTTCTAGAGGGTCTTAGTCCAAAACGAAGATCAATACAAGACCTTCTTCACCACTAAGTGGGGGATGTTTGCATACAAGAGAATGCCCTTTGGGTTATCTAATGTCGAAGCAACATTTCAGAGGGCAATGGATGGACAACACCTTCAAGGACTTAATCAACGATATCATCCTAGTTTATTTGGATGATACCACTATTTTCTCCAAGAAACAAGTAGATCACTCGGACCATCTGGAGTAAATCTTCAAAAGATGCAAAGTTTGGGATTTCCCTCAATCCCAAGAAGTCTATCTTCGCTATCCACGAAGGCAAGCATTTGGGACACATTGAATTAAAAGCGGGTCTAGCCATAGATCTTCAAAAGATGCAAAGTTTGGGATTTCCGTCAATCTCAGGAAGTTTATCTTTGTTATCCATGAAGGCAAGCATTTGGGTCACATTGTATCAAAAGCAAATCTAGCCATAGATCCTGAAAGAGTGTCTGTCATTTGGCCTCGTCTACAAAGATCAATTTTGCGAGGAAGTTCATAATAAATTTTGCAAGCATAGTCAAGCCCATCACACTCAAGCTAAAAAAAATAACACAGTTTTCAAATTGACGTTAGAAGGGAAGGGGAGTTGTGAACACGTAAAGAAAGCTATTTCTCAAGGCCTTGTGTTGGCAAACCCAAATTTTGAGAAGGATTTCATCCTCTATGCCTTCGGCAGCCAAAGAAGCACCACCACGGATTTAAACCAGAGAAACCAACAAGATCTTGAGCAACCTATTGCTTTTGCAAGTCAAACGCTCAAGGATTATGAAGTGAACTACAACTTCGTTGAAAAGCAAACCTATGTAGTCCTCAAAGCTCTACGGGTTTTCAAGCACCTCTTGTCAAACAACAAAGTTATGGTTTTGGTCGTTCATCCGAGTGTCAAAGACTACATAATTGGAGCAAAGATTTGCGAGAATATGGCAGTTGGATCACCAAAACTCATGGAATTCAACATTGAAATAAGATATACCAAGCTAGTAAGAGGTAAGGCTCTTTGCCAACACTTTCAGAAGACTTGGATGGTTCACATTAAGTTGTGTGCCCTTGATGATCAGCCTCGAATGAAGTATTTGAAACTCTTAGTTGGACTTGAAAAATGATAAGATATTTAGAGATTTGGGAGTATCCCATTGGCCTAGACTGAACCAAAAGAAGACATTTCACATTCCAAGCTATTCCTTATGAGTTGATCGGCAAGATCTTGTTCAAAAAGAACTTGGCTAGCATCTTGTTGAGGTGCATTGAGTTCAAGGATGTAGATAGGGTGCTAAGAGAGTTTCACTGAGGAATCTCTAGTCGTAACTTTACTCCACAAACAACAGCTACAAAGATCATGAGGGTTGGTTATAATTGGCCTGCATTGTTCACAGACGCCTTCCAATGGGTGAAGCAATGTCGCGAATGTTGGTTCTTCACTAGCAGGAAGTAAAGAACACCCCTCCCCTTGCAACCAATTGCAGTTAATCAACCTTTCTCCTAATGGGGATTGGGTATTATTGGCATGATCAACCCTCTTAGCGTCAGCAACAAATGGAGCATGACTACCATTAACTACTTCACAAGATGGACCAAAGCAATGCCGGTGAGGGAAGCCACTAAAGCAGTCATTGTTGATTTTCTTGTAGGAATTGTCACAAGGTTTGACATCTCCCACACAATTATCTTTGATGATGCCAAGGCATTCACAGGAGCCCAGATAACCAAGGTTGTTCTTAGGTATGGCATATATACCTGAAGACTTCTTCTAACTAATACCCTCAAGGAAATGGACTCACAAAGTCCACGAAAAAAGAACCTGATCAAAATCATGAAGTGGAATATTGAGCAAAACCAGAGGCAATGGCATACTAAGGTAAGCCAAGCCTTATGGGCCAATAGGATCCCTCCTAAACAATCAATCGAAAATTCCCCCTTCGTATTAGTATATGGAAAAGAAGTCAGACTTCCACTTCCATTGGAACTCCCAGCATTAGAATTGGCTCATCAATTGGAACTAGAGCACCACGATGCGAGGACAATCAGAAAGGTAACGTTGGCAAATCTTGAAGAAATTATAGAGAAATCTGTTCAAAGGCTTCAACATCATCAACAGGTAGAAAATTTCTTTGATAAGCGGGATACCATTCAAAGTTTTGAAGCAGGTGACCTAGTGCTCAAATGGGATGCAGATCAGTCCAAGCTTGAGCAACACATGAAGTTTGATACAATCTAGAGTGGACCTTATCAAATCACCAAGTATAAAAAGAACGCCTTCGAACTCTCAAAGCTCAATGGAGAACTTCTGCAGATCCCATTCAATGAGATGTTTCTCAAGCAATACCACTGAGTGCAAACACCACACTATGTGCATAGTGGTTTGCTTCCTATTTTGTTCTGTTTGTCCATTTCTGCATCTTTTGCTTGTTTTTTGCATTTGTACAAAAGGTTCCTTTTTTCTGTTTGTATGTGTCTCTTGCATATTTTGCTTTAGAATGAGCATGCATTTTCCCCCTGTATATAAGTTTTGCAAGCACCATGTGCAAAATTTGCCAAAATCTAAGAGAAGAAATTTTGACAGGTCTCCAAATTTCTTGGTAAATCAAGTATACACCCCATGCCTAATGGATGCATAAAGCTACTTGATCCTTCACACTTAGCAAGTGTCCCATGAGTCAACAGAAATGTTAACCAAATTTCCCCTTTGACCATTTTTGTTAACCTTATGCTCTAAAAGTCAAAAACTCTTTGGAACTTGTCATATTTTGTGAATGGTGTCCCACAACATTATTGTTTTTGTGTTCCGACAACCATTCTACATAATCGTACAACATTCAAATGCCTTAGCTTATTTCCCCATACTTACACCAAGTTGGAGACTCTATCTTATGCCACGTTGCTTTAGTCTACGTCATGAAGGATTGATGATACTTGTGTGCCATGAATGTCCCCCTTTTCCACTTCGCTTATCTCGCCACCTTCCACTCCACACTTCTTCCCCAAAGCCGCAATGTATTGTCATTCCACACATAACTGTAAAGTATTGTCCCAAGCCGCGGAGGTCTTGTTAAGTCGTAAACCATTCTTTAAAGTCGCACTACTTTGTCTCATGTTGTGATGCGTCATCCTATGTTGCGGAACATTGTCAACAACCACTAAGTCCTGCGACTGCCCTTCCTAAAACCCAAAACTCCAACCGCCCGCAAATCTCTTGTTGGTTATATGATTTGTTGCGTGATCCATTTTCTACGTTCTACAACCCAACAAAGAGCCCACAGGGAGCCCTTCTAATTTCAGCCACTTCTACACGTTGTCTTGCAACCATATCTCTCGGAACCGTTCACTCCATCTCTCCCATACCGTGAATCGCTTCCACCCACTCATGTCAGATCGCATTTATAAGTCGAACTACCCCTAGACCACTAAGGCACCGCATAGCATGGAGGATGTTCCGGCCGCTTTAGGTGGTTGAAGAGTTTAATGCCTGATCTGATACAATGCAAGTGGCACGTCAGTGCAAGCCTTTATGATATCTCGAGCTACCATCCAAATTCAGGAGGTCATTTGTCCCCTCACGATCTGATATTCTCTGCCAAAAATCTCCAATTGCCTTCTAAGATCAAATTTGTGTGTCACTTCTGACTCTAGATTCTCTACAAAAGGGATGGCCTGCAGCCTCTCATTCATTGTATATGTGACTTGTTTCTCAAGTCTCTCCCCTACATTTTCTATAAAGAGCAGATCTTGCTTTGTATTACGGGTTCTTCTCTCGAATTCACTTGAATTATCATTTTCTATGTATGGTGTTTTAGCCTCTATATTGATGAATATAATGCATCCAAGGTCTCATTTTTCATTCAATATAATACAATCATGTATCTTTGGACAATAATAAAGTTGTGGCTTACATTTTCCCTTCTCTTTTCTTTTGCCTCTTCAGGTCTCTCATAGATCTTTCTTACATCCGATTTTGCTATCATTTTGTGTGGGTGGACATATCTGTAATCATTTAATATATAGTATTATCCTCAGATACAGAAAAAGATCCCTATTTCTCAGTGTATCACCTCCCATTTTCTAAATTTCTCTTACTCGTTTTCTAATATTCAAGGCCTACAGTAGCACACCCACGCTCTAGATTCCCATGACAGAGACCAACACCCCATTGCAATAAATCAATGTGCAATAGGATGATTGGCCACTGAGGGAGGCAATGGTCCGACAACACTATAATTTGAACGCCATCCCTTGGAATAATACATCCCGTGATTATGATGTGGTTGTATCTAATGAGGAGATGATGGGTGGTAGTGATACCAAAGCTCGGTTCCATGTTTATCACACCAAGGGCAGAAGAGTGATAACTCAGGGTTTAAATAGTAATAATGGGTTGGGAGAAGGTAACTCTCGTATGAGAGAGGTCATTAATATCAACAACGATAGCAATGGCGTTGTCCATCCCACCTGCACCACGAGCAACCAAGGCAATGAGCAGGGAGTGCATAGTGAAACAATCCCTAGACAAAGAGCCATCGAAACTTTGGGAGAGAATGCAAAGACAGTAACCAGAAACTTGAGACAAAAAATTCCCTCTTGCCAATTAAAGATTAGGGAATCTTCAAGAGGGGATTGTGGGAAGCTTCTAATCCAACATACCACTCAAGTGACGGACATCCAAGCAAATCAGTTATTGTAGTCTCATTATTGAAACAAAGAACGGGCTTAGGGAGATATCAATGGGCTGGCACAGAGTCGGTCTATTTTCAGATCCAAAGCGATCTAATGTATAGAATGAATGATTGGCTTCAACATACTCACCAAGAGTATATTGCCATTTGTCCGGATCTTCATAGCTTCATAGAAGAAGGTGGGTAACTAGCCATGACTCACTTCCAGCTCATAGAAAGTATAAAGGATGACATCGATCTGATCCACAACAATAAATGAGGAGCATAATAGGAGAGTAAATGAGAAACAAACGGATACTTTAGATACAATTAAGATCAACAGTTGTGACCTTGAAAGTATCAACTGTAACATTATATAAGTAAGGACATTTGGATCCTCAAAAACCACACAGCATTGGATCTGGCATGTAAACCATGGACAAAGAGTGCACAATATCCCATACCAGGGACACAGATGAAGATTGATCTCCATTGGGCCCGTTCTTTCTCATTTTATTGTTATTTGAAGTTGGCTCCCATTAATAAGTCATCCCCCTTATGCTTGGGGTACAGGTACATGCCTGGGTATGGGAGGGGGGCATTTTTGAAACGAACCCACAATGTTCTTCCCCCAAAAAGGTTTTTTTTCCTTTCTTTGGTCAGAGTAAAGTCAAAAACGACTTTCAAAACATTAAAACACAGACCCTAACCCTAAAAGACACCCTCAAACTCTTTTTAAACAACACATTAACCTCACATTGCATACATATCTTTCATTGCACATTTCCTCTCTCACATTCAGATTTTCAATTGCTAAGGGTTGATGGTTCTAATCATAGTACAAAAACTCGTACACGGACATTACTCAGCAGCCCAAATTTTGACTCATTACTTGCGACTCGGGAGTTTCTCAACAATTATTCGGCATTACTCGGCAACTTTATCGCTACTTTTAAAAACATATAAATTCATAAAATAAGCTTGAGTAACATGAAAAACATTGTTAATTGACAAAAGAAATGAATGGAGAGAATGCATAAGTATATTTTCTATTAATTTTCAACCAAAAAAGAGTACAAAGTATAAATTACAATCATAGACTATAGTATTCTACAGTCTGGAGATTCTGAGAAAATATGTATTATGTATGTTGCAGTCTGCAGACTCTGCACACTGATATATGAATAAAGGCAAGGAGTTGAATCTTTATTTGTTGATGTTCTACTTCTATTTACTTTTGCAAGTTCCTTTTGACTTGTTCTTGTAATGCATTCAGTGTTCACTGTATTTGCAAAGCAAAAATCAGAAAGAAAAAAAAATCAGGCTTTAAAGTCAAATGTGACTTTTTTTTAGCAGTGTTTCATATACTCATTGAGTCGAGTCGACAGGCATGACTCAGCAAGTTTTGCCGAGTAGTGTCTGTTGACTTGGCTCGGCAAGTTGCTGCCGATTTCTCATTTTATACCTACCTCGCAAGTAATCAGTGAAACTCGCCAAGTTTTGAAACAGAGGTTCTAATGATGCTCTCGCTGATTACACTGGAGAGCATTATTACTATGAAAATAATGAATGTGCTAATTTGTCTTATTTTTGTGTATATATATATTATTTTTGTATGGCCATAGCCAGCCCCCCCCAAACAAATCTCAGTATCGGCGTACTGGGTCCCTGTCCCCATATCCGTAGCTGTAACCATACCCATACTAGCTACCTAGGTTTTTTACCTGTTGTTTTGAAGGCCTCTAAGGTCTCTGCAGGTTTTGGAGCATGCCATTAAGGCTCTTTGTAATTTGCCTTCACTAAATATTTTTTTTTAACCGTCCAAAAGCAAAACAAAAAATACAAAACGAGATGTACATACCTAAATATACATAGGATTCAAGTTCCTACAATCATTCTACGTGTCTAGCTGTCCTTAGTGTTAAAGTTTGTATGGTATCAAAGTAGTATTTAAGCCTGTACCTGAAAAAATCATAGCTTGGGAAGAAATCTGCCGTTGCCAGATACCAGCAAGTGCTGGAGCCGTACTCTATCACCTTTTTGGTTTAATGTTACACACTGGAGAAAAAACTGTCCGCTTGAATTCTGCCTGTCATAGCTCTGCCGTATGGCGAGAAACAGATTGGTAATTTTTTTTGGAGAGTTTAATGATCATTTATTTCAAAATTTTGAAACTATCTGTTCTAAGGAATATTTTTTCAAAAGGTACATTGAGAAAAAAATTATTGGACGGTGCAATTCTTTTTTGGCTAGGAATCATGGGTATGTCCCTCCCATCCCAAACCCACCCGGATAAGTACCCGATACGGATACATCCTGGGTACGGTACAGATACGTCCTGGGTATGTAACAGGTACGTCACAAACGTACCCATACATATCCGGAACGTACCCACAGGTTCTGGCAGTAGGATTTATTTAAAAACTTTTTTAGGTTTGGCTTAGTCAATGCACCAAAAAAAAACCCTAAAATCATAAATGAATTAAAAAATAAGCCCTAAACTCCTCTAAAAGCTATAAAAAGACACTCCAGCATTATCAAAACACACCACCAATTCATTATTGGTTTTTGCAAGAGTAAGAGCAAAGAGCTAAAGAGGAATTGAGGAGGAGGCAGCAATTGGAAGGATTATTCATTTGAAGGCAGCCATTGCAAGGACAACAAGATTGGAAGCAACCATTGCTTACAAGGAGTTCAAATTTGTTTAGAGGCAGTCATTGTTTTTCTTGATCATTCAAAGGAGAGGACGTCACGTTTGGAGGCAGACATTGTTTGAATTTTATCGCAAGGAGGATCTACGTTTGTAGGCAGCAATTGTTTGAGAAAAATCTAGATGATATATTCTAGATTATTTGTATTCATATTGACATGATATTCATATATCATATGTATGGCAGCCACATGGTCAATGAACCTTGATCCTACTATATTTTTCAAGTTTTGTATTTCTTATGTCCTACAAAATGAGTAAAACAGGCATATATATATACACACACACACACACAAACGTACCCAAGATGTATCGTACCCAAGGGTTTTTAAAAATCGATGTATATGCATACCGAACCCAAACCCGTACCAGAACCTCTACCCGTATCCTGACAACATAGTTTTTTAGATGTTATACACACGCGCGCACTATGGTGAGAATCATGCTCTTCTATATATATATATATATATATATATATATATACAACCATACCCAAGACGTATCGTACCCAAGGGTTTTTACAAATCGATGTATATGCATACCGAACCCAAACCTGTACCCATATCCTGACGACATAGTTTTTTAGATGTTATACACACACACACACTATGGTGAGAATCATGCTCTTCTAATTGATATTATCATTAATTTTATTTGTATAAAATTTTGGTTGAAAAGGTAAATTTATCAAAAGGTGCCATATAACTTTATAGTTTATAAGTTCTTTCAAGGGATCATTATTGAGTTGTAGAGACCGTCGGCTGACACAATTTTTTGTAATGTGTCGTTATAATCAAAAGGGAAAATTTCCTGTCAATTAACAAATATTTTGCAATTGCTGATAAATTTGACCTAGCCTGGCCCACTCAGCCCTGGACACTCACCATTGAGCATTACCAGATCCTGCAATGGCCCTTTCACAGTGCTAGATGATTACACGGATGATTCCTCTGGCCCAGTCCTTGACGGAGATGTATGATGGGACCAGCTTCCGATCTCTCTGACTTTCATCTGCCTATGGACTTTCGGGGGTCATGCTTCCCCCACATGGTAAGTACCTAACCACTCTTTTTTCTATGGACCAGCTACGACTTGAACCTAGGATCTACTGTTTGCACGTTGGGGTGCTCTACCACTAAGCTACTGGCCTTTTTATGACCAAGGCTTTCTGGTAGGCGCCTTGTTACAGTTTAGGCATTGTTCATTTTCTCCAACCCCCCGTCTTGAGCCAAACTTCGGTGCTTGGGGCTCCTAGTCTGTCTCTCATATTGTGTTAATTAAATTTTCCATGGACCAGCTAGGACTCAAACCTAGGACCTCCCATTTGCATGTTGGGGTGCTCTACCACTGAGCTACATTCCTCCCACACAGTGCACACTGCATAGCAGCTTCGCATTCAATACTTGGGCACAGACCGCGGCACACTACAAACCGTACCAGAACAGTCTGATCATGAATAATACAGCACAAAACAAAATGCACATATGGGGTACATTTCAGTCACACATAGCAGTAGCAATGCAGGAACACTAGGGCACGCTCCTTCGCACAGCACAGAACTCTTCCGACAGAGGAGAAAACTCTCTTCGCACAACATTTTACCGTCTATCTCACTGACCATTTTAGGGTGTGTTTAACCACATTTTTGACCCCGTTTTTAGGCCAAACTTCAACAAATTTATCCAAAAAAATTAAGAGCTTTAAAAAATGCGATTTTTGAATTTTAGGTTTAAAATCTCTGTACCTAGTGACAGGTCTTCAATGAATATCAAGTACACAAATAAGTAATTACTTCACCTACTACAGAAGATGAAACAAATACACCTCAAGAGAGAAGTCCTATTAATGAAGAAGTCGAAGAAGAAGGCATCAGCAATACACACCAAGAGAAACCACCAATAGCACCCCACCAAGTAAAACATCGTCCCCAAAGAAGATTTGTAAATGGTACATGAAAAATATACAAGATGCCAAGTTGCAAGAACTTCAAACTAAGATAAAAGAAATCAGCAAATGAACACCACATTCATGAGCAGAATAGCAGATGTAACTAAACCTCAAAGTTATGAGGAAGCACAATGATCCAGATATCAAGAAATTATGGGGGACAACAAATCAATTGCATGACTGATGGTGCAGATGCTTAGTAATAAACAATGATCTAAATACAGAATTAAATTGTAACTGAATGGCACTGATTCGGTAATGGATCAGAGTGTTGTCAAATGGAACGAAAACTTAATGAAGTAAACAAGAATAAACTGTATATATCAATGTAAAGTCTGTACATGAGTACGGCGCATAATATTACAGCTTGACGTGAAGAGCAATATGCTGCCTCCAATGAGCATCAAGACAGATGTGCAGGATTCTGCAGGTGCCAAGGGGTTTGTGTTGAATCTCTCTGTTCCAACACTGAGGGGACTGTGTGTACTCTCATGCTCCTCAAAAGAGCAACATTTCTGAAGCTCTAGTGCTAAGCTGGGTTCTTATATCGCTGGAGGTGGAGTGGTCATGACTACGGAGATGTACAAGATATCCCAGCTGTGCTCTGCTCTCCCCTGCTCTGTTCTGCTGTAGGAAACGTATGTATGGTGGTGAATGTGTAGGGAAGCCTCCCGTAGGATACAAACTGACTCATCTTGAGAATCTGAAGGGTCAACAAACAAGTGTCTAATTTGTTGGTGAAAAGTATTGGCAAAATTGCTGGAAATTTATATGTATATAATACATACGCGTATTATAATCTGTATATATCAAGTTGGTGAAATAATTTGTCGTGTTGCAAATTATTAGTTTCCACCAACGGTCGGGGGGGCTAGGCCCCTCCTCCTTGTGTATGGGGAGGCTCCCATTATTGAATGTAAACTAAATAAGAATCTTAAAGGAAGAGGGATCCCCTCTAGTCAGCAAGATCCCCTAACAGTTGAGAACTCCTTTCTCAATGATACTCTAGGCATACATAATATTACTCTGGATAGAGCTTGGTTGGGTTACAAGTCTACCCTTTTTCTTCGGTTCAAGTCAGCAACAGATAGACTCAAAGTGCTCAGAGCACAAAAACTATCATTCTCTCTTCCCAATAAGATCTTCCTTGACGAAGATCTCACCAAGTCACAGGTAGCTGAGCTCAAACGTTCCAGGGAACTGGTTATGTCTGCACGAAAGGAGGGTAAGTGGGCTGTTATCAAGAACCTTCGCGCAGTTGTCAGAGATTCCAGATTCGCGCAGATATCAGCCGCTTTCCGGATTCCCATTTCTTCACTTGTTGGCCTCACGGCACCTTTTGTACTAGAGCAGTGGATCTTGAGATCATTGGCCTACACAGGACTTCTGAGGGTGATTCAGGGCCCCTCACTTCTTATGGTAGGCACCTCCTGCAGCTTGGGGAATCACACAGGGTATTGATCCTCAACGAGATCAACCGCTTTCCGAATTCCAATTTCTTCACTTGTCGGCCTCACGGAGGGGAGCAAGTGTTGTGGAGTGTATCCTTTCTAGCCAGCACTCCTTGTCCCTCACCAACCATTTCTCTATCTCCCCCATGCCCCTCGTCGTCCATGCTCTTCTCTCTCCCTCTCTCGTTTCATGTTGACATTCCCCCTGTCTCCATTCCCTCCCTTCCGGCCCTCCCTCGTACTACATTTCGGTTTAATGACGGAGATCCCAACACCTTTTCCTCCCACATTCGGACACTGCTCCCTTATGGGCCCCAGTTCTTGTCCTTAGATAGTGTTGAAGCCAAGTATGCTTGCCTATCTTCCATTCTCTGGGAAGCGGCCCTTGTTTCCTTTCCCAATGCCACTTGGTCTTCCTCCAATTCCCATCACCACAAAGCTTGCCCCATGAACAAGTAGTACAATGATCAGTGCAAATCCCTACACCACCTACTTCGGCTGGCTTTTTCCCAATCTCGTTCCTTGTACCCTACCTTGAAAACCTCCTATCATCGTCTCCTTCACCGCAAAAAACACCTTTTCATTGCCCAACGTCAAAGAACCCTGTGTGCTTCCCTTCAACACTCTCCTAAGCAATTTTGGCGCACCATTTTCCCTCGTCATTCCCCTCTCCCCCTTGAGGTCAACCCCAGCTCCATGTTCTCTCACACTTCCCAACTGTATGACTTCCCAGGGCAGCCACACATCCAGGTTGATAACCTGCCATTTCTCTGCAACTTGTTTACGTACAGAAAGATCAGGGAAGCTATCAGAGTGATGAATAGCAGCAAGGCAACAAACAAAGAGGGGTTCCACGCTGAATTCTTTAAATATGGTTTTGAGGGATTTGGTAGTTTCTTGGATGCTCTCTTCAATCACATGGTTCGCTTTGGTTTTTCGCCGGTTTGGTCACACCATTCCATCCACCCGATTCACAAGTCGGGCCCTAGGTTAGACCCCAACAACTACAGAACCATTATGGTTGGCCATACTTTTTCCAAATTATATGTTATTGCTCTCCACATGCAGCTTTTAGAGGGGTTAGAACATAGGCATGTCAGATCTAAGGGGCAAGCTGGCTTCCGCACTAACCACCAAACTATTGATCACATTTTCACCCTCCCGGCTATTATTGAGGAGGCTCGTCATCGCTCGTTGAAAGTCTATTGCTGCTTTGTAGACTTTCGAAAAGCTTTTCACTTTGTTCCGTGGGCGGCACTCTTTCAGATACTCGGAGACATTGGGATTTCCGAGATCCTTCTCACAGCCATCATGCGTCTCTACAAGACAATGTTAGGTCGCCTCCACATGCCTTATGGGCAGTCGGATTTCATCAGGAGTACTATCGGAGTCAAACCGAGGTGTCCCCTGTCCCCCACTCTTTTTGGGATTTATATTAATGAGCTTGAGTCCTTCCTTCATGAGCATATTCAGGATGGTGACGGTTGCCTTCTACACCGGGTTTTGATAACCATTCTTTTGTTTCCAGATGATGTGGTTCTCTTAGCCTCCTCTCTAGAGGGGTTGCAGAGGCAACTGGATGCCCTAGACTTGTCTTGTTGTCTCCGACAGTTGACGGTTAACTTGGGGAAAACCAAGGTTATATGGTCTTCAATGGTCTGAAGACCTCGCACCTTCACTTCTTCTTCAGGGGGAAGGAGATTGAAATCGCCAACTCTTACAACTATCTGGGGGTTCAATTCTTTAGCCCGCACTTCAGTTTGAGACAAGCCTTCTAGCTCCGTGTTAACAAGGGCTATGGATCCTTAGCCCTTCTTGAGAGAGTGTTTTCCCTACCACTTCTAGGACATTTCATTTGAAATGTCCCTCATGGACTCCCTCATTCAACCCATTGTGCTCTATGGTTCTGTTGCCTGGGGCCCTTCGTATCAGAGACCGACTAGGCTTCTGTCGAGCAAGTTCAAACACTCCTTCGCCGGTTCATTAGATGCAAGCAAACAATTCACCAGCAAATCATTTTGGCAGAGTTTGGTGCTCGTCCTTTCAAATTGGAGACCATGTTGAACTTGATCTCTTTCCTACACTGCATCAAAGACTTCGCTGACTCGGTTGAGGGACCTAGGTTCCCGTACTTGGCCCATCACTCCTCGGAGGCCATTGCTCTCTCAAGTTCTCCTCGTCGGGGCCGCATTTGGTATTCTAAGGTTTCTGACATTTTGGGGACAGTTGGTATTCAAATGGATCGTCTTCCCCCCTTCCAGTATTCCCTTAACGCTCTGGGCCACCTTCTACCTACTAGACAAGTACTGAACAGGTATATCAGAAAGGATATCTACAGGCAGTTTATTCACACCACTTAGGTGAATCCCTAAGGGGGGCTACGCCCTAAAATGGCCTTTTATGCGAAGCACTTCCTAGAGTTGAGAGACAGTCTCATTGTCTGTCCGCAGTACACTCTCTGTCACTAGATGCATGCCCTTCGTATCCCCTTTGGCCCGATCAGCATAAACTCTGATGCGAGACAAATCATCACCTTGATCGCTCTGATAGGACTTGTTTGCTTTGTAGCCATCAGGAGACCGAGACAAAGATGTACTTCATTTTCTGATGCCCCCTTTATTATGAGATCAGAGGGAGATTTTATTGTCTTTTTAGGAGGGCATAGACTCTTTCGGACTTCTTCAGGTATAAGGACCAGAAGTGTCTAGCCTTATACATACAGGAGGCCATGAAGCTTCGTGAGCACACTCTTCAACCACCTTCCAAGCCGGATTCTACCCAGTGGATAACTTCCCTCTTCACAACACTACCTTCAATGAGAGGTACTAAACGCCAATGTGAGACTTGCTCCGCTTCTCACTACATATTTGTTCATCCTAAGGACACCATTCATAGTTCCCTGAGCCAACACATTTAGACCTTCACCAAGTCCGCCTCCAGGGGACAAACTAGATCTACCATATATCTTTGAGATATAGTACGACGTCTAGACAACAACATAGTAGACAACCCCTGCACTCCGCCGCTTCTTTTTTTTATCGTCAATCCATCCAGAGTTTCTTACAAGGGAGGAATTTGCAATGAAGAGAGGTAAAGGGGAGCTAAGGAAATAAGGAGAGAGAGGGTTACTGTTGTGAATAGGCTTATAGAGTTCACATACAATAACCAGAGTAGGTCCACATTCAATTAGAAGAACACAACAATGCTAACAATGATAAGACTAACAAATCATAGACACAAAATTCCATTGATTCATTTATCAAAGGCGTAGACACCTTTCTTGGTTTTACAAGATTATCATGTATACAAAGTTGGAAAGTAGAGAGAGAGAGAGAGAACATAAGAAAAGATAGAAGAAGCCTTTTATTACTTGATGTAGTAGTGGTAAATCAACAACATACATACAACAATTGCCAATGGAATGGAGTTATAACTTACGTCTTTCACCCCCCACATGAATTTTCACCTATCCCCATCACTTGTGACCTTTCATATTCCTAGGAGGTGAGTCTTTTCCTTATTAGTGAAAAAGGACTCTTACAATGTTGAATTGAGGGTCACTTAAGTGAATATGATGAAATAACAAAAATTACATTCTTTGGAAATTAGAATATGGAGAGAGAAGAGAAAAGGAGAGAAGGGTTTGACTGATGAGCTTTCTGATGAAGATGCCATTCATGATCCTTGAGGGAGAGTTTATGAAATGAGCTCTTTGCTTTTGAGCATTCATGAGTGAGAATCTCGACTGACCATCAGTTCCTCCTTTTGCTAGATGCACGAATACTCCATAGTGTACTGAATAGGTGTTTAGAAACACTGTTGTGAGGCATTGCAAAGTGAACCTGGGATGATCACCGACATTACCCATGATGATCTTCTCATGTCACACTTCTTATGACTATTGCCTTAATGACCTAAATTTTGATGTTTCAACACCCCCATAGAATTCATGATGTTCTTGATTTCACTTGTTGCATAAGTGACCATATGTGGAGTTAGAACACCCAAATTACTCTTCTAATGAGATGTAGAGACAGTCCAAGACATTGAATTAGTGTTGAAGAACATTGTTATGATATTTGCAATGTGGCAGAAACATGATGGTTTCTATAGTAGAAGAGTTAGGACATAAGGATTACTTTCTCATTTCTCTAGGGTTTCACAATTCATCCCAATGATCAAGATCCAACTCCATGATGCTCAAACTTTTTGGTGCTTGTCCTTCTCTTAGTGAGATGGGTCTTCATCATGCGGGTGAAAGGATTACTGCTGAGTGAAATTCTTGGGCATGTGGCCACCTATTGGGATGAAATGAGGTGATGGCAATGTTCTTTCTTCTTGAGGCATGATCACACTACAAGGTTTTAGGTGAGTGTTTAAGAACACTATCAAGTGGATGTCACAAAATGAAACAGAGATGATTGGCTGTTCTTGCAAATATGATGATTCCAAGTGCAAATCACCCATTTACCTTTCTTCACTCCTAAGTACTCCTTGAACTTTCTTGAAATTAGAATTGAGGGATGTTTACGTACAAGGGGGCCGATTCTTACATGCTTATGGGATTTTCGTATTCCTCCCATGAGAAAAGATGATTTCATGATCCTTCACATATGATGGCTTTGAGTACCTTGACAACTTGATTAGACCACTTTGACTTGTTTCTCAGAGAGATGATGACAGATTCAGGATATGATGACCCTCACCTTTCTTGGTCCATGACTTCTTCCCATTTCATGTTTACATGCCTCCGATGGGAATTCATTTCTTTGACCAAGATAATTCATTTGAGTTGATTAACATGCTTGATGGAAGACATGACCAAATTTAGGATATTTGAACATCATTGCTCAATTCGCTCTTCGTGTAAACTTCATAACTTCCTTCTCCAGATGGAAGGATTGACCTCTGAATGGAACTTGAGGAAGAATCACTTGTTTTAAGCTTCAAATTGCACTGTGCTCATCACCAAGGCTTGATTAAGTGTTTAGAAACACTCTCAGGAGGTATGCATTGCTTGGTGATCTTGAGATGATTGCTAGTCTCACTCATGATGATCTTTTCTCATCATTCTGGCTTCTTGCATCAAGTTGTGCTTTGGAGAGATAAGAAAGAATGCTTTGAGATTTTGCAGGGGATTTCCTTTCTTGTTTGGACCACAAAACAACATTTGACCTTGCGATGATAGCAAAAAGCAACAAGATGAGTGAAAATAGAGCTACCGACAACTTTATGGAAAACTGGAACTTTCTATTTTTAGCAGGTGGGGTTGGAAAACTGCTATTTTTGGAATTTTTGGAAATTTTGCACAATCCTTGTTCTTTGAAGCTCCTAATCCACTTTAGCTATTTCCACTGACAAGGATTATCATTTTTTAGAAAGTTTCTATTTTTAGACATCTGATTTTTCCCAACATGTTATTTTTAGAAAGTTGTCTCAATTGACCCTTTTGATGTTTCTTACTATTCCAGGATGTTTTGAATATTGGAAGTTTTCTATTTGGGAAACTTGCTATTTTTGGAAGTCTCACTATTCAGAGCATATGCTATTTTTGGTAAGTGAACTTACCAGTGTCGAATTGCAATGAAACCACCATCATCGTGTTCTGTTTTGCACCGGGATCTCATGCTCCAATTTTCACCGTTTTCCGTCTGCTGAATCTCTTGGAAATCAAAAAAGCAAGTTTCTAGGGATTTGGTTTTCAAATGACTGTATCAAAAAAGCTAGGGCATCATAGGATATGCAGCTGCAATTTTCCCAAAGGCATTTTGGAGAAGAGAAATCTGGCAAAGTTTTAGAAATGGTATGAGATATGAATAAAACTTGTTTTTGATGCTATGGTTGTTTGAGAAAAATTTGGGAAGCATCTCTGGTAGAAAATGATGTTTTTCAAGGTGACAATGACAGCAACAATGGAGTAATAACAACCTGTGTTGAAGAAATGGTTCAAAAATGAGTTTTATTTCACTTTTATACTTCCCTGCTAACTCTAGTTCAAACCTAGGTTAAATGGAAGTTCATGTGAGGTTAAAATCAGGTTTTAATGGTGCAATGGGGACACAAGGGAAGTAGGGGCTCCAAAGTGCGCCTTGGAGCAAGATGGAGACAAGTGGCAACACGGGAGCAAGTGAGGATGAGATGGAGGGGCTTGGAAAAATCACTTGTGGAGCCAGGAGAGGTCATATGAGCGTCCGGGGGCTGAGTTTGATCATGGGCACATTTTCTTGTCCCCTTTGCCCCCTTGGGGACATGGGGGACATGGGGACACAAAAGTGCTCCCATGGTGGAGTATGGAAGCAAGTGGATGTGCATGGGGAAATTTGGATGAGAGTATGGATTTGAAAAATTTCTTGTAGAGCACACAGGTCACATTAAGTCTTGGGGCTTAGGTTTCAACATGGGGAAAAAATTAGGTTAACTGTCCCCTTGGGGAGGGACATGAGAGCTACAAAATTGCATCCCATGGTGAGGGATTTGAGGTCGCCTTTTGTCCCCCTTGACAATGGGGACAAATGGGACAACAGGGACACCAAGTGCTCCAAAGTGTGCCTATGGAGGAGGACGAGGGCACACTTTTGTGTCCCTCATGTCCCCCATGTCCCCAATAGGGACAATAGGACACAAAAGTGTGCCTTGTCATTAATGGAAAGCCAGATTTTACACTAGCTGTCCAAAAATAGCCTGAAAACTTACTTCTTTCACCCCGGAGGCTTAGGATGATGTTTTGGGGTCAAATTTTATATGAATTTGACTCCAAAACACATTCTAAGACCAATGGAACAGGTTTTAGACTTAAAAAAAAAAGGCCCCTTTTTGCTCAGGACAGCGAGGGGCATCTGCACTGTTTGGACTGTTTCAAGAAACCTTCATACCTTAGATAAAAATGAATGTTCCCACCATGTAGAGAATTCTTCAAGCTCTCCGGTGCCTACTTGTTTGCCTCCTAAATCCTTACGGAGCTCCCAGAATTAGCTAGAGAAGTTGAAGTTTTATTTTGAGCTACTCATTCCTTGCACCTGAAAACCCGCTTGTTGAGAAAACTATGTCCTTGAATGACCAAAAATTTCCAAAATCTTCCTAAATTGCTTCCAACACCTTCAAAAATCTAGTCTTTCACTGCACTTCATTGTTACATTTCTTTGCATATTGAGACATGTTCACCACATGTATTAGGACCATTTCCAGGGCTAGGGTAGTGATCTCACAGGAGGCAGATTGGCCAGGAGGAAGACTCACGAGGATTGGAAGGCAGAATTTGCATTGTGGCTAAGTTGTCATGTTTTGAATTTTGCATTTTTGGGTCAGCTATTTTACATGACAACACAAGTAATACATAAATGTGAAAACTTAAATAAATAAACAAGAATAAACTGTATACGTCAATGTAAAGTCTGTTCATGAGTATGGAGCATAATATTACAGCTTGACATGAAGAGCAAAATGCTGCCTCTGATGAGCATCGAGACAGATATAATGTAGTGTAGAATTCTGCAGGTGCCAAGGGGTTTGTGTTGAATCCCTCTGCTCCAACACTGAGGGGACCATGTGGACTGTCAGGCTCCTCAAAAGAGCAACATTTCTGAAGCTTTAGTGCCAAGCTGGATTCTTCTATCGCTGGAGTTAGGGTGGTGATGACTACAGAGATGTACAAGATATCCCCGCTCTGTTCTGCTCTGCTCTGCTCTCCCCTTCTCTGCTCTGCTGTAGGAAACGTACATATAGTGGTGTACTGTACAAGGAAGACTCTCATAGGATACAAACTGACTCATCTCAGGAATCTGAAGAGTCAACAAACAAGTGTCTAATTTGTTGGTGAAAAGTATTGGCAAAACTGCAGGAAATATATATGTATATAATAGAACATGTATAGCTCAAGGGTCCTGCCACCCGACACCACAGGAAAAGCAAGGGAAACATGGATGATTTGTTCGATGCCAACAAGTGCTGAAGAAGCTCGTGTTGACCTGCAACCTGATTCACACAAGGAATCAAAGAATGGGAGGAAGCAAAGCAAGACAAAGTTGACTCAACAGTGAAAAATGACACTCAAGATTGTGTTGAGTTACCCCGTGGGAATCCCTTTGGCTGCAAATGTCTCTACAAATTCCAAATGAAATATGATGCATTGGTTAGTAAACACAAAGCCATCCCTGTAGCTAAAGTCTTTGCTTGTAAGGAGGGGATAGGCTGTGATGGAACCTTTTCCCTGTTGCAAAAATGATCACCCCTAGGCTAACTCGTTCATTAACAGCTCAACGTGGATAGAAAAGTTTTCAAATGGATGTGACATGTTGCTTCCTAAATGGTGAGATTGAGGAACAAAAGCTCACAAAGCAACCTATAGGGTTCGCAGAACCTGGAAAAAAATCCCTGTTGCAAAATTGATCATCCCTAGGCTAATTCATTCATTAACATTTCAACATGGATGAAAAAAAATTCAAATGGATGTGAAATGTTGCTTTCTAAATGGTGACATTGAGGAACAAAAGCTCACAAAGCAGCCTAGAGGGTTCACAGAACCTAGAAAAAGAATATCATGTTCATTAAATAAAGAAAACAGTGTATTTCTTTAAGCTGGCTGTAAGAGCTTGGTACTTCAAGTTTAAAGAACTCTTCGCGAAAAATTCAAATGGATGTGAAATGTTGCTTCCTGAATGGTGACATTGAGGAACAAAAGCTCACAAAGCAGCCTAGAGGGTTCACAGAACCTAGAAAAAGAATATCATGTTCATTAAATAAAGAAAATAGTGTATTTCTTTAAGCTGGCTGTAAGAGCTTGGTACTTCAAGTCTAAAGAACACTTCGCGAAAAATAGTATCACAAGGAGCCCAGCCTATCCAAACTCAAATGTGACAGTTGAAAAAGATGATTTCATGGTAATTGTCTCATATGTTGGCTAATCAATGGTAGCTATGTTTAAAAAAAAGGAGGTATAAAGGTTTTTAAAAAGAACAAAAAAGTTGGGAAAAACAAGAAAAAATAACATCTTGAATTTTTTCAGGCAAATATCCCAAATCATTAGAGTCTATAAAATTAAAAACCTTTCTTCATATAAAAGTCCAAGTTTATGGCAATAACAGTCCATAATCGATAACAGGGAGGAACATCTAGTTTTTTGCTACCGTGAGCTAAGCATCACAGGCAGGAACATCAGCTGGAAATCAAACAAAAGGATGTCTGCATTCTTCGGTCTCAAGCATAGCATGTTTAGGAAATGCTGAAAAGATTCTGGAACAATGAGCACAAACCAACACCTCAACCTATGGAGACCGGCATCAAACTCTCCACCTTTGTCAATTCTGAATCAATAACAGATACATTGTCAAGAAGGATCGTAAGTAGCTTGATCTTTCTCACTACAAACAGGCCTGGTATTTGTTATGCAGACATTATGTTTAATATCCAAATTTTCAAGCACTACAACAAAATAGTTATATCCAAACTGATTTATTTAATTGAATACTAATGTGGCCAGCATTGGTCGCGCTTACTTATCTGAAAAAAGTCATGCCAAATAACTTAAACATTGGTTGTTATGGGTTAGGATGTTTAAATTGTTTTATTGTATACACATAAATAACACAAGTTCAACTCTTTAGGCATAGTGTGTTCTATGCCAATTGAAGTTAAACCTCCATTTGAGAATGGCTATGAGGTCAAATGAACACAAACACCAAACCCCAGTTGTTTTTTAGTGTGCATTTGTGTTAACAAGTAAAATGACACAACTGCCAAATTTTTAGTTTGTGAGAATAATTGGTGCAACCAAAGAAAATAAAATGTAAAAGCATGCACAGCTATGTTTTACCATGCAAACCCATTTTTCTTTAGATTTCCTTCATTTATCTCAGAATTTGTATCAAACAATGCATCTATTTTGACTAGAATGTTTCTTTAGCAAATAGAACAATTATATTACAATGCTCAATAAAAATACATGCACAGTTTATCCAGAAGAATGAGGAATTACTATTTAAAATGAGGAATGAGATGAATAGAATTAGAATTACTATTTAAGATGAGAAATGAGATGAATAAGCTACCTGCTTCTCTAAGCTTGCCCGGATTACTGGAGTGACCATAGCCTTGGGACCATTTTCCTCTGTAAAAAGGGGCTCGTCCTCATTAAAACCCTTAACAAGCCGATTAACCTTTCCAAATTGCTTTCTGCTACCTCCATTTTTAGGGGAAGTGAACGAAGCTTTACCGACAACATCTTCTAAATCAATGATGCCAGCAGCTTCAGGAGTGTTCTCTTTGTGATATTCCTCTGAATCTCCATCACTATAATAGTCAGTAAATGCTTCATCGGCCAAATTATATTCAGTACTAAGTGGCTTCTCCAATTTTTCGGTCAAAGAGTCAATAAGTCTACGGCTCCAGTCTCCAAATATTTTATCTAAATTTCCTTCGTCCTGGTCACCTAATCCCACAGGAAGAAGCTCATTTGCTCCAAGATCCTTCAATTGATGAAAAAATGCCCTTGCCGCTGCATGCATCAGCAAAAAAAAATTGAAGGATAAAATTGTTTTACAACTATAGGATGGTAGATGAACCTTTTAGATTCAAGCAAAATATATGTAATGCAAGATGATTCTCAGGGAATAGATAAAAGATATGATACTGGTATGTGTATATTTTGACCAACCTGATAATTTTATGTAGAATCTGATAACTGTGAAAAATTTAACGAATGGGAATGCTTTTTAAGTTTTTTACAGCTATAAAATGGCAAGCCAATCTTTTTCTCTTTAAAAAGAAATGTATGTACTATAGGCTAGTTCTGATAAAGCACAAGATTTAATACTAATCTAATCGAACAACAATGAAAATTTAAAGGGATGGACATTTTTATTCAACTGTAGGATATATATATATATATATATAGAGAGAGAGAGAGAGCTGACAACTAATGTTTCAAAAAAAGGTATAATAGCAATAGATACATATTTATATAATTAGTCAATATATAGAGTTGATTAATTATGTTTCAAAAAAAGGTATAATAGCAATAGATACATATTTATATAATTAGTCAATATATAAATATGTTTGGCCAATCTGATAGCTTTTTAAATTTTTAATGTAACATCTAATAACAATTAAAATTTGACGGGAAGGATTATTTTCACAACTGTAGAATGGCAGTGAAATCTTTTTAGTTATAAAAATAAGAAATATATGTATTGCAGATTAATAATTAATTCTTTCTATAAAAAGATATAACACTAATATCTATATATAGGCCAATCCGATAGCTTAGTGTACAATCTGATAACATTAGAAATTTAGAGGGATGGATTGTTTTACAACTTTAGAGCGATATGAAAATATTTTCAGTTGAAGCATAAGAAGTATATGGTTTGTAGCATAATTCTGAGAAAACTCTGTTAATTTTATGTACAATCTGATAACCATGAAAATTTCAAGGGATAGAACTTTGTTTTGAAACTATAGAACGGTAGGCAAATCTTTTTACATGTACATTGTAACTAATTCTGAGGAAGAACATAGGATTTAATATAAATACAGGTATATTTTGGGCCAATCTGATAACTTTATGTGCAATTTGATAAAAGAGAAATTTTAAGCAGAGGAATATTTGTTAATAAAAAGATAACAATTAATGCAACGAAACAGATACAATTTCATAGATGTATACTTTGACAAAACTCATAACTCGTGTACATTGGAGCCTTCAAACTTCCAAAATACATAATAGTTAAGAAAACAAGCTCCAACAAAATACTCAGTAGAAATACTTACATTTTTCTATGTTCCACCAAGTTCCCTCTCTATGCCAGCCAGATAAGAAAATACGGAAAACACAAAAAGGGCCAGATGCTTAGAATTACACCTAAAATCCTAGAGATATCGGATAAAAAATAGTGGGGATAAGAATGGGAACAAGGAACGAAGGGCCAGGACACCTCTACAAATAGCATGTAGCCAAGAACAGGAATGGGGAATGAAGGGTGAGAACACCTCCCTAAATAGCATGGGACCAAGAATGGGAATGGGGAACAAGGGGTGGGGACATGTTCCCAAATAGCATAGGACCAAGAACTAGAACAGGGAACATGGGGCTTCAAGGAAAAATTAAGTAGAAATACTCGTATATTTTTCTATGTTGCACCAAGTCACCTCTTTGTGACGGCCAGAGAAGAAAATACAGGAACACAAAAAGGGGATGCCTAGAAGTACCCGTAAAATCCTGGAGATGATATATGAATAGAAAAATAGAGGGACAAGAACGGGAACAGGGCAGGGAGTAGGTACACGTCCCCAGACAGCATGGAAACAGGAACAGGAATGGGTAAGATGAGGTGGTGAAGTGTGCCAAATAGCATGGTACAAGAGCAGAAATGGGAACGGGGAACATGGGGCGGGGACGTGTCCAGCTGAACATAGACAGAGAACGAGAACAGGAACGACGAACAATGAGATATAGACTTTTTGCCGAAAATGTTCCTCATCCCAATTCTGATTTTAAAAAATTGATCTAATAACTAAAACGGTTTTGGAAATAACTCTAAATATTTTTCCAAAAACCGCATTTCTAATGATATGGACTGTGAAAGCCTGAGATATATAATCAAGTCTACTTGTGTTCAGCACAGCGGAAAATTAGCTGGCCAAAAATAGTCCATAAAAAATATCTTGATTCTTTAATTGAGACTAATTGTCTGCATGATAGTGGGAAATTACTTCTTTGCCCATAAAAAAATACCTTGATTGTACGTGGAACCATAGGCCTTGCTGCCGATGCCAAATACCGCAAATTTGCAGCTGTTAAGTAGCCCTCCTCCAACTCTAAAATCTTTTGAGCTCTCGTCCAGCCATTGCGCTAAAAACGCCGCATTGTCTGCAGGCTTACCATCCTCCCAAGTGGAGACCACGATTATAACGAGCTCTTCCTTAGATATATCTTCCGGCTCGTATGACCGCGGGTCGACGACCTCGACCTTAATGTCATTTTCCTGTAGAAGCTTTGAGAGCCTGTAGGCGAGGGTTTTCGAAGTGCCTGTTTGCGAGGCGTAAAAGAGCTTTCCAAGTGGAGGAGAAATTGAGGAGGATTTGCAGCAGCCGCCGTTGGATTGAGTTGAACAGTTTCGAATATTTGAACTGCAGCAGGCTTTAGGGTTTGGTTGCTGTATGAATTGATGTTGTGTGTGGGATGATTTTGTTGTTCTGAGACGAGTGGATTTCCAAAGGCAATAGAAAGATGCCGAGACCAGGGCTGCAAAGGCCACTCGAGCTGCCAGCGATGGAGACCCTGCAAGGGAGATCGACTGCGTCGCCTCCATTATCAAATCTTTCGTATATTACACTTAAAAACTACGCAGAGAGAAAAGAATTGGGAAGAACTCTTTCATCTGTACCGAAGTGTGTCCATGGCACGTTTTTTTCCATAGCGGGGGTTTACAAGAACAGGAAGGAAAGGTTCTTATATTACAATGTACGAACAATTAAACTTTTGAAGACCATTGCGCATCATTATCATACTTTTAAGGGATTTAGAGGTTTCTTTTAGGAAACCTACTCTTAGATTGTTTCTCGTGTTCATTTACTCTAATTGTGATTAGGATTGTGAAGTTATTTAGGGGAAGCAATCCTACAAGTTCATGCCGAAAATATTCCTCGGGGTAATATTTCTCTACTTGATATTATTTTCCCTACTACTGAGATTAATGTTATTTTTCATTAGCTTGAAAAACATTGTTTAACAAGTTATTTTGTGGAAAGCATTCCCTCTAAAAGTATGCTTAAAACCAGGTTTCAATTTATGTAGACTCAGTATGGTACATGTTGTAGCTCAGAGTTACACCCTTGTCTAGATCATGGCAAATTCAGAATTATGGAACAACATGGGATGATCTCCACAATGTGGGACTTGCATGAATGAGATCAATCTCCAGATAAGGTTGGCTTCCTCTTGTTCCTCTGACTAACACTACTTTTACTCCTAAACTAATGCTAAGAACCAAACTGCGGATGAAAAGGGAGGATGATATACATGAAAGGAAACTAAGCTAAAAATAAAAAGGATGGTAGTGCTCCAAAAGAAGGTGATCACTCTCTCTTGAAGTCTCAGAGAAGCAAGAAGATCCAATGTGAGGTTAGAGGGGCAGATGTTTGCCACTTTCCAACTCTACAACTAGATCAACTCACAGCCCTATATAGTTGACACCGATGGCATGAAACTCTGCAAAACATAGTTGATACACATCACAAATGAAAGAACAAAAGGCAAGAAGACAATAATGCGACATAAGGGGCAGATTCTAGCCACAATTGACATCATATTATTGTTGTAAATATGCATAGACTGCTACAATCAATGGGGGGTAAGGTGCATTCCAAAGGAAATCATGTCAAGGTCTGCAACTCTTTTGGTTTTGTCGAGATTTTCATATAATAACATTACCAAAACAAGAGAGGATCCTTTTTATGAAGAAAAACATTACATTTTATAAAAGGGATAAGAGGAGAGGGGATCAGAAGATGTTGGAGAGATGTTCAACCTGCTAAAACCTTCTAAATTGCCTCCAATAAGTAACCTTCATGCCTCGTGATGGTTTATGCCATCGATGTTGCCTTTGCTTGCAAAAAAACTCTAGATATTTTTGTGGATGAGCATCAACTTGTAGATCAATTGATGCCCATGAAATATGGAAGATGGATAGAAGGTGATGTTACCAAATGTCCAAAATTGTTACAAAATCACCATTCCTCGTCATTTCGATTAGGCATGGGAAGAATGTGATCATTTGGAAGTATTCAAAAGGATCTCAAGGCGAGGGAGGATCAAACAAGCATCTTACAATCAAAAATGGCATCTTCTGACTTCTGAAAGCGACATAAAACATCCCCATCATCCTCAACTTCAATCTCTTGAAATACTTGATCATTCCTTGTAAAGTTTCCTTCTTTTGAAAGGCCTCTCCAAGATGCTCTCGATGAATCAAATCTTCTAAGGCAAAATGGAGCTCCACAACAAAAGATATCACCAAAAAACTAAACCCAACCACCCATGAAAAAATCATTTGTTATGCAGATTCCAAGATGATTTGCTTTTATTTCGTGGTTTTTTGCTTGTTTGATAAGACCCTTGCAGCCTTGGTTTTTGATTTACTTGTTCCATGGCTAATCTCTTCATTATGCAACTTTTGAATGTTGTGTGACCTTCCAAGACTTTCATGGACTATGGGAAACCCATAGTTTACTAACTTAGTGTTACACGACTTCTGACCTTAAGTTAAGTTTAAGTCACTTTTCTTACTTCACGGCTCTTGGTGGCATGTCCTCTGTGTATCACGACTTTTGTTGAGAATAACCCATGTTTTATTTGCGGCATTGTTATCAACACCACAAAGCAATAACTCCACGAAAAATCTACCCAAGTCCCAAGCTCTAATTCCTTTGTTCCACGAAATAGGCGAATCTACAAAACACTAAATTCCTAGATTGCATGGAACACTAACTTTCAGTGTTCCGCAACTTTCAA
The DNA here is from genome assembly GCA_019776745.2 of Taxus chinensis. Lineage (NCBI taxonomy): Eukaryota > Viridiplantae > Streptophyta > Pinopsida > Cupressales > Taxaceae > Taxus > Taxus chinensis. Next base: position 9,060,614 of record CM034149.1, read on the forward strand.
AATTAAAAAAAAATGACTAAGTCCAAAAGTTGGATTTGTAAGTTGTCAAAATAGCCTCGAGGTTATTTTGGACAACTGTACATTGTTGGAAGTAGTCCAGAATACGAACAAAGGGTTTTTCATCTTTCATTTTTCAAATTGACACATACCCCGATTATTTTGTAAAAGTCCTCTACATGGTCTGTCTGGAGTTTTATGCATGTTCTCTCCTCGTGGATGCATGACTCTGTTATCTTTGAGCACATTTCCCTTCGTGTCCTAATTTTTGTAGAATTTCCTAGAATTTTTATGTCATGTTTGCATTTTTTAAACCAAAATAGGCTCCATAATTGGCCATGTTATTTATAAGGGAACTTTGAAAATTTACTCAAGCAAGCCTTAAAAGTGGGTATGTGTGAAAGTCGACCTCTCCCATGTCATTAATCATCTCAATGACACATGTCTACTTAGCCAAACCTTAGAAGTGGATTTGTGTGGAGGTCAACCTATCTCATGTCCTTAATCATCTCAATGACACAAATGTGTCATTAGAAATAATGGGGCCATTGGAATTTTTCATGTAAGTGTGCAAGGATAGACTTGGAAAGCTAGTACGGGGTCTTATGTGCAAGAGCACGATATGCACATAAACTTTGGAATTCCAAATATAACATTGTTCAAAGAAAGGGTAAGTGCACCAAAATGGGGGGCATAAATGATGAAAAATTACGTGTAAAAAACGTGAAATCATGTAACGTGTATGTAGACACCTAAATTCCATTTTTGCAATCTTATTGCCAAAAGCACACAAAGCACTCTCATTCTTACCATTTCCATTATAATTAGTGTTTTCCACTAATTAACTAATGTTTCTTACCATTTTGGTTAATTAACAATGCTTTGTTGATTACCTAACCACTTTCGCATTCAGGATGCCACTTTACGACACATCGTAAGTCAAAATCCTCTTCCAAACAGACAATTAACGATTATTAGCTAATTAAGCCTACTTTACCCTTGTTTTGGTCAATATACCCTATTATTGGCTCAAACCCTTCTTCCAACCATTCAAAATCACCCCATTTCCCTCCACAACTTCTCAGAAGGCTTCAAAAGCTTATCCTAGCCTCCTAATTGACCATAAGTGGTTGATTAAGGCTTATCACCTCCTAATCACTTGTTAATTCACTAATCATGATTAACAATTCTTAATCTAATTTGTATTTTTAGTCCCACATGCACCAAGATGCAAGTTTTTCCCAAATAGAAAACTACAAAAAGGACGAAATATCCACCCTTACAAAAACACACCATGCTTTGATTTGCATATCATATAAGAAATATGACTAAGAGCCAAGCTCTAATCTTTGCCTCCAATCTTCAATGGGGTTAGTAGATGGGTATCCAATATGACCTTGTAGTCATTACTGGAGGGACCATTTCACCTCTCTTGAAGTAACAACAAACCCAATTTGATTTCCCTCCTAGATCTAATTAGGTCTTTTGTAGGTAGCAAATCATACTAAGTAGGCACGTTTTAGCTAGGTTTTGAATTATATTAATGTTAGTTGTTTCAAGTATTCCATTAAGATTTTATCTTTGATGTAACTATTGTTAGATTCAATAAGCATTTGTTAATTAGATTATGTGGTGTTAGTCTTATTAGTTTAACTTTGCTTTGGAACTTTTAGTAGTCTTCATTTGGCACACCTGGTGGGACCTTACCCCATTGCATTCTTTTTTTTTAAAGTTATTTAACTTAGTTTCAAAGTTTTTAATTTCAAAGCTTTCTAGATTAGTTTCAAGCTTTCTAGATTAGTTTTCAAGCTTTTTTCAAAGTTTTGTAAGTCCATTTTCAAACTTTATAGTTGTTTCAACTAGATTAGTAGTAGATGTCGAACTTTCATGTTCTTTGTAGGATATAAGGAGGTGAAGTGATGTCAAAATTCCCTCAAAAGGCCAAAGATTTGATCTTTTTCATATTTTTTTTGTCAAAACCCGTGTTTTGACCACCTACAAGAAGGTGTGCACCCACGCTTTAAAGGTCACGCTTGTGCTTCATTGGACGCGCATGTGCTTTACTGGACACACCTACGCCTCACTTGATGCACATGTGCCTCATTAAATTTTTGATCCTCTGTGTGTAATCCGTGTTATTGCTTCAAAGTGTGTGTTGGCACCTCACCACCCGCGCCTATGTAATTCAACTATGGGATTTTGACATAGGCATGTTTCTGCATTACTGTACATGATGCTGCTTTAAAGTAAGCATTGATGCTCTTTAGGATGTGCCACTGCACTAAGATGCGTGCTGGCACTATGAGGTAAAGTTGGCTCAAAGTTCAAAATTTCAACTTCTGGTTTTTAGTTATTACTGTCAATTTTTTTATTTGGGGTAGGATTTATAATAAAATGGGCTTAGGGTTTGATGAGTGATTTTGTTTTCATGCTTTGTAGGCATTTGGAATAGGGTTTTGTATTCTCTTCTCTTGCACTTTGTGTGATCTCGAGAATCAAAAGCACCTTTAAACCTTCTTTTGCTAATTTAGAGTAAGTAGGAAAAATCATCATTCATTGTTATGCTTAAGGGAATAAACTTTCATTTTGGCATGTATATGATATTTTTGTGTAAAAGCTATTCATTTTGATAAATAACTAAGGCTAAGGCTTGTGTATGCTCTTCTTTTGCACCTAATGTGATCTTGAGAACCAAAAACAACCTTAGTTTTTCACTAAAAAAACACTTGGATTAATTGGGAATAAACATTGATTTACACATTTTTATGGTAATTATTTGATTTACAAGCTTTTTATTACTATCTAGTTGGGTTACTTGTTGTGTATACTCTTCTCTCGCGTCTTTGGATGATCTTGAGAACCAAAAGCAACATTTAATCATCATTCTATGATATTGTATATCTTTTCGAACTACTAACCATTTGTGTGAAGGACCTAACGCTTGTCAAAGAAAGGAGAATATAAACCCTAACATTCACGTGTGTTGTAGGTTGTCAACGATGGTCTAAACCAAATTGCTTAATCCAAAATATATGAAAATACACCAACACATTATTCAACACATTGTATTGTAGGTTTCGGTTAAGAGCTACGGTTCATCCGCTTAAAACTAGGAGAAACTTCCTTTGGCATAAGCCTCGAGACAATAAGAGGAATACTCTTAGGAACCCCAAAGTAGTTCACACAAGAGGGAACCTTGTGAACGAAATGGTAAAGTGCTCCAACTACCTAATTGATTAGTATGCCTTGGTGAGATTAGATTCAAAGTTATTTTTGTTGTGACCCCAGTGAAAATACAACTGAATGCATTTTTATGCTCATTGTATTAAAGGGGGTAAATTAAAATTTGGATACTCCAAGGGTAACTCCTTGGAAAACCGAGCTCGCAAAAGTAACTTGTGACACCTAGAGAGAGAACCACGAGGAAGTTTGTGGCTTGGAGCCAATTGTTTTTGACATCATAATCTATAGAGCTCTCACAAAGTGACAATTTTTTTTGGTCAAAACCTTGTTATTCAAACAAGGTGAGAGTCCATTTAAGTTGAAATTGCACGTTAATCACGAAACCTATGACGTGTTACTTTGTCCTAGTTTTTCACTTGACCTAAGACAAGATGAAACTTTGTCGAAGTTACACTTAGTTTGTTTCATCACCACTTGGTTTACACCTTTGTTTTCTTGTTGCCCATTTTGAGACAAAAGGAAACAACATACGTGGATACCGCTAGATATAATCGTGTCCACCACTTTACAGTCTACTTTCATGACAAGGTTACAATGTCAGAATACAAGTGTTGACAGTGTGAATGGTACGTACTCATGTTCTAATAGGCCCTTTGTCCCAAACCAATATTGAGACTCATTATCATTTGTAGTTAGGTGATATCATCACTGTCTTCCTTTGATTTGTTATGTTGCCCACATTATAGCCATACAATTATGATATTTATGTATTGTTTCCATTGTGAAACTTGGCCTAAATCTATACATTGTATTGTTACGCTGCTCACATGCATAATAATTCCTTGATATACTTAGGAATAGTTTTTACGTCCTAGTCTTGTCTTGAGTTTTGTGAGTGTTGAAGTTACATTGTTAGCTTTGCGATAACATCATTTTGACACTAAAAATCTTGTTTTCTCATAAAGCTTGGTTCACATGTCCAAATAGTGTCGTTACGCTTCTCACATTGCTAACTTCCATTTTACAAGAATTAGACTTTGTTAGTGTCTAGAAACTAGTTTTAAGTATGCCTTGTTAGAGGATCGTGTCAACACTCTCTTAGCATTCAGGTCTTGTTTGTTTTAAACTTGACCTAACTAGTGATATTGTGTTGTCACTATTTTTGTTTCAAACCTATCTTGAAAAATCACAGGGAGTAGACTTTTTGTTGTGACTAGATTTGAGTATTATATGTCATTGTATTATCCTAGAAAATCTCATGTCATATATTACCTTGCTAAGGTAGATCATTCTTTATTCTTTGGTATCCTCGAGTTCATATAGACCCATTGGATTTGTGGCTATTTTATAGTCTCTATTCTTTGTGATGACTTAGCATCATTACGCTGCGAAAATTTGCCTAGGGTCCTTTTTTAATAAACCTTAGTGGAAATATTTCCCATTGTACCTCTTATTTCAATAATGCCTACTACGAGAATGGGATCCCAAAAGTTAGAAGTCAATCTCTTTGGAGGTGACAACCCTCTTTTAGAGGATAATGCCATGATTGACCATAGTGGTGGAGAGAAGGATTCTCCTCGTGTGGATGTAGAGCTTCATCCCACCCATATTGACGATTACTTGTTTCAAAACAAGCATGAGGTTCTTTTACGTGTCATCGAATTAGGGGCCAAATTACCATCTACAATAGACCCTTCTCTCATTGTCGGAATGGTTCACGGAGAAGAGGAAGTAGACCGACCTCGTCCCACTATTAATGAAATATTAAACCTAGGTCATGCCTTTACTTCTGGATGACAGAATAACGAGGAGATACCTTTTGAAAACGACAGAGACTATCAAATACCTATTATTAGAATCCACCGTGAAGACCACGAGGAACATTCTCATCATGAGCAACCTCCTCCTAACAAAGATTGTAATGAAATACCTACACGATAAGTAATGTTAGAACAACAAGTGCAAGCTCTCACTCGCCAATTGGCAAGTTTGGCTTCACATATAAATAAGGAACAACCAAAAGCTTTGAAACAAGTTATACCGAAGGCAAAACCTAAAACTTCGTTCTACGAGTTCCAAACAAATACTCCTCAACGGGAGACACGAAAAGACCCTTATGAAGACTTTTTCACAGAAAACAAGGGTGGGAACACACCTAGATTTAACCCTTATTATAGACCTATGCCACCCACACAAGACCAACTCTTCAATAAAGAGTGGTCCACTATGAAGAACACCCTTCTAGCTTTGCAAGAGGGCAAAACTGGTAATAACAAAAAGTACTAGTTTGATGAGTTGTTCCCTTATCCATTTGATAGAGCCATGTTACAGGTACCTTTCCCACGACACTTTGATTGTCCAAAATTTGAAAATTTTAAGGGAAAAGGTGACCCTTGTGACCATATCAAATATTTGTATATGGCATGTCAAGAGGTTGTATATAGCGACAACTACCTCATTCGCCTCTTCTCACAAAGTTTAGGAGGACAAGTGTTGGAGTGGTTTTTACACATCCCCAAGGGATCTATATCTACATGGTCAAAATTAGCCGAACATTTTATGCATCACTTTTATTTTAATATAGAGAGTGATGTTACCATGCCAGATCTTTGCAATGCAAAACAGGGAAACAATGAGAACTATGATGATTTCCTGCAATGATGGAGAGAGTTAGCTAGTTGTTTCCCTTACTCTATACCTAAAAAACAAATTATTAGTATATTTGTTCCCAACCTCCACCCTGCCATTACATTTCACTTGCAAATGCATTGTGGTAACACGTTTGAAGAGGTAATCGAAAAAGGGAGTCAAATCGAAAAAGCATTGTTAGCTAGGGGGACTCTAAAACCCTTCTCACGCGATCATAACGATTCCAAAACTAATGACAAAACAAATTTTGTTCATAATAAGAACAAAAAATGTCATTGGTGATGGGATAGTAGAATCTAAGTGAGTACAAGTCGTTTAAAACCATGCACCTTTGAAACTTGCAAAGGGAACTCCACTTACGAAGTATAAACGTCATAACTTCACCCCTCTATCTGAATCCATATCATCCATCCTAAAGTAGTTAGAGGCTGTAAACATGGTTCGATACCCGGAAACAACACCCTGCGAGAATGATGCACCTTTAGGGATAATGAATTTTGTGGATTTCACCACATAAAGGGTCACAAAACTGAAAAGTTTTGAAATTAAAACACTACATTCAAGATCTAATCGATTGTGGCGATATAGAAGTAGACTTCGCCACCACTACCAAGTCTCCAAACACAAACATGGGAATCTTCAAAGAACCTTTTCCCAAACACTAAGGAAAGGAAAAACAGGATCAAGGACATTCATCTCAAAATAAGAGTACTAATTACATTTCAAAGACAGACCATTTTGATGCCTTAATAGGTTGTGTCAATCCACCTATTGAACATGTTGATAAAATCAAGATAAAATCAAGAGAGTGCGTTGTGGCAACGCGGTGAACTCACCTTGTTATTTCAGAACCCACTCCCCCTACTCCTCAAGAGATCCATTATGACGTACTAGATCAATTGGAGAAAACCACAGCCAAGATTTTGATCTTGGACCTTCTAAAAATTTCTAACGTCCATAAGGACATCCTTTTCAAAACCTTACAAGGATCAACAATGTCAATTGATATTGAACCAAATCGATTACAAGCAATGGTAGTGCAAATCACTCCTATAGAACACATAACATTTAGCCCAAACGAAATTTCAGAGGAAAATCCCTCTCACAACCTACCCTTACATATTGAAGTAATCATCAAACGTAAGAAGGTCAAAAGAGTGCTTATGGACAACATATCAGGTTTAAATATTTGTACTCTCAACTTAATATGACAACTAGGTTGCACAAAAGCTAACTTCAAAACAAAGGTCATCACCATAAAGGTGTATAACAATGAAGAACAACAGTTGGCCGATATGATCTCTTTCTCATTGGAAGTGGGTCCTATAACTCATGATACAAAGCTCCATGTCTTAGACCTGGAGCTCCCTTATAACATATTGCTCGGTCATTCATGGATTCATGCCATACAAGTCATACCTTAGACATATCATCAGTTCCTAAAGTTGCACTACCAAGGACAGACACTTACTATACAAGGAGATCCTCAAACCTTTTCTCATTGCAGAGTGTTATCGGGATATCTTCCCACCATCTACGAGTGTCCTTCTATAGAGATAGTTGTTCCTGTCCAATCAAAGTCCCTCGCTTCACTAGTGGATCTGGATACTTTCTCTTCCAATGGCAATAGTGCGTCTAAATCAAAGTATCATTTTTCATCGTGGGAGATGAGGGTTAGAGACAACGGTTGCGAAGAATATAATATTTAACAAACTCTTTTAGTTCATAACAATCTACTATCAGCCCAAGCACATGGTAGACCTTGTTACAAGATTCAAAGATCCAGAGAGAACTACCCTTTCGACAATTTTACTCCTGGTGGATTGTTAGAAGATGAAAGGATACTCAAAGATATTTTATTTCATCCTAAAGATGATGAAATGGCTCTATGCTACTAGTCACCTATGTATGTTATCCCCAATCCCATGATGCTTACCATGGGATATAAAGAACGTGGATGTGGCCACAAAGAACAAGGTAAGCTGGAAGCTCTTCTAATACCTTAGTGCATAGTGGGTAAGTCTGGTATTGGCATCCATTTGTATGATTCTAACCCTTCAAATGAGGAGTATGCCTCTTCTGAGCGTGAAGATAGTTTGTCTGAATACGACATCGAAACAGACTCTTGGTGTAGTCTTTACAAATACCTTGCCTCTGCTAACCTATTTTCTAACATGGCTATCCTCACTATAACTCCAGCTATACCCCCCAATGTTCTAAAATTGGACCTCATTTACCCATCACTCATGAATTGGGACCGACAACAACACGTGTCAATCGACGTCTTTCAGAACAATGAGGTTATTGATGAGTTCCTTAGTGTTCGTGACAATATTCCCATAAATGACCACAAGAAAGGCTTCTCCATTAAGCTCAATTCATGCACGTACTTTGGAGAGGAAGCAAAGCTTTGTGGTCATGTAAGTAAGAAAGTAAGCAAAGGCAAAAGTCCTATAGAAAAGCCTTACGGAAAGAAAAAGTCCAAGCCCTATAGCGAAAACCTCTTTGAGGTGCTTATGGACAAACAAACAGAGAAACCTATGGAAAAGATAGTGTACCAACCTAAAGATGAGGATCTCTTTGAACCACCTTTGGTAGAAGAGGATCTTAATCTCCTTCCTGATCCTACACGCATGGAAGATGATTCCAAGTTATTGGTAGAGGAGATGATAGATGTCAACATCGACATGGAGGAGTTTCCTAGAATGGTTTAGTTGGGAGCTTCACTCTCAACTCAAGAACATAAAACATTTGTAGGATTTTTGAGAGAATATGTAGATATCTTCACTTGATCTTGCATTAGTGGTACACAATCTTGTTGTACACCTAGATGCCAAGCCCATAAAATAAAAGCTCCGCAAGATGCATCCTCGTGTCGCCTTATTGGTTAAAGCAGAGCTAGAAAGGCTATTAGAAGTAGGCTTCATTAGGCCTATCAACTATTTAGGGAGGATTTCTAATGTGGTCCCAGTTTAGAAAAAGCCTTCCAGTATCAGAGTGTGTTATGATTTTTGATATATTAATAAAGTTTGTCCTAAGGACAACTTTCCTCTTCCCAACACCAACATGATTGTCGATTTGACAACTAGTTATGAGATGCTATCACTCATGGATGGCTTCTCGAGATATAACCAAATAAAGATTTCTGAGGAAGACCAACACAAGACAACTTTTACTACCCCATGGGGGACATTTAGTTACCAAGTCATGCCCTTCGGCCTTAAAAATGTAGGTGCGACCTATCAACGAGCAATGAATGTTATCTTTCATGGCATGATCAATGACATCATGGAAGATTACATGGGTGACATATTGGTAAAATCCAGGACTCAAGAAGATCACCTAGAGATTTTGCGACGCATCTTTCAGCGATTAAGGGAGTACAAAGAGTCTGAATTAACCTGAAGAAATGTGTCTTCGGTGTGTTATCTGGAAAAATACTAAGATTCATTGTGTCATGGAGAGGAATATAAGTGGACCCTGCAAAGGTCACTGCTATCACAGAAATGCCTCCTCCAAAAAATATTAGATAATTACAAAGCTTGTAAGGAAATATCTAAAAAACAAAAGGTTCATCTCACAGTTCGCAGACAAGTGTCATACATTCACGCATCTTCTTAAGAAATGTGTCAATTTTAACTAGGGGCCAGAACAACAAGTGTTTGCTTTGTTAAAAGAATACTTGGCTAAACCCCCTGTTCTCATGCCGCCCATAACAGGAGAACCCTTATTACTCTACATTTATGCTATGCACTTTGCAATTGGGGCACTATTGGCCCAATATGATAAAGAGCAGAAGGAAAAAGTTGTGTACTACTTGAGTAGAACATTGAGAGCTTATGAGCTCAACTATCCACAGATTGAAAAGGTTTGCCTAGCTGTAGTTTTTGCCTTCCAGAAACTACGCCACTATTTGCTCAAAAATAAGGTCAAGTTCATTTCGAAAGTTGATCCACTAAAATACTTATTGTCAAAACCTGCACTAATAAGAAAGATGGATATTTGGATCATCTTACTCAGTGAGTTTGGCATTGATTATGTACATAAAAAGTCAGTGAAAGGACAGTTTTTAGTAGATCAACTAGCAGAAGCTCCACTACTAGGTATTGAACCTTTGATTCTGGAACTACTAGACGCATCCATAATGTACCTCAAGGAATCTATTGTATGACAACTATACTTTGATGGCTCTTTTACCTTTCATGTTCAGGTGTCAGAGTTGTGTTGATCACTCCTATGAGAGACTTGATTCCCCAGGCATTCTGACTTGGGTTCCCATACAAGAATAATATAGCGGAGTATGAAGCCCTTATCGTAGGGATGAAGCTGGCTATTAAATGAGAATTTGTGAGAAGCAATCTTGTGTTCTAGCAAATTTGCATCACCACTTCTTACAAATAACACGTGCCATTATGCCCTTGTACATCCCATATAACGCTGGGGACATCCACGTTTCTTCATTTCCTAACAGATTTGCTCCGGAAAACTTCTTAGAAAACATGAAAAACATTTGTATAACTTTTTGAAAATCCCAAAATAGTCAGATATGTTAGTCAAGAAAATCAAAAACATTCACATACGATTCGTTGAAAGCTCCAAAAAAACAGAAAATTGTCTTGAGATAATACCAAAACAACGAAAAACGTCTCAAAATTATCCCACAAAAAACAAATTGGTAGTTTTCTTAATTTTAGTTATTGGTTTGTATAGTTTTTGTTGCATTAGTTTTTCGTATTGTGTGCTTTAAATTGGATTCATTTGCTTACTTAGATTGAGTCTTACTTTAATCTATGGTACATTGCATTGATTTTATCTTATCTTGCCTACTTATAGATAATTGTGTTGCTTTGTTTTAATTAATTTGTGCTTGTTGTTTGCTTGTATAGTTTTTTGACATCTCATCATCATATCATCTATCATCACATCTATACATCTATATCAATAACAACTAAGCTATATAATCATGAAGATGAAAATTAAACATTTATGCTAAGCTAACATCATATAATAGCACCAAGAGGGGAAAGAAGGAAACCTTTTGTCCCCCCTCAAACATAGACCATAATAAAAATGTGGATTATATATGATATCTCATACACAAAATTTGATAGGTAAAACACAAAGTATCTCATCAACATGTAAAGTGATATCATCAAAATGCTATATCATAATCTAAAAACATGTGATACAAACATAAACATAAAAATTAAGCATTATATCTTATAAAGAACATATGATACATCAGCAATCCATCAATCATCATACATCATTGTAAATATCAAATGTACATGTACAAAATCAATATGTCTCGATACAAATTAGATAAATAAAATGCCGTCATAGGCATGGGTCAAGATTTTTCTTTCATCAGGAGGCATAATAAAAAACAATACATAATGTATATCTATACAAAAATGTAACTTTATCATGAGGCATGAAAAAAATAGTTTATATACATTCATATAAAAATATGTCTTCATATCGAGGAGATAGAAGAATATACATCAATAAGAGAGTCAACAACAATTCTCACCCTTTCTAGAACTACTTGGTTTGGGTCTATAAATAGATGGGGGAATCTGATGTAATGGACATGTATAAGGTGTTGCAGCATGTTGTGTTGTCCCTTGCTCCTTGAGGCCTACTATCCTGAAGGACCCGGTATAGATCAAGATGGCCTATGTGATTTAGTCTATGATATGCTAGCAATTATCTAACTGTAATCAGGAGCTCTTTTCTTGGCTTGGGATGGCCACATGATACTATATCTTGTAATAGGTAGCCTCACCTACAAAGAAGGAACTTTGACCAATCAAAAGCTAAACTCCTAAAGTGGTACCTTACTACTGAAGTGTGTCACACTCCACTCTCACACTCACTAGCTCTAATTGAGCTAGGATCTATCTGATACAACCTAGTTCCTCTTTTCTTATAGATGTGCCCTCTCTGTAGCCACCTAATCCTACTCTATCTTTAACTTTTCTTGTTATGCAGTAATCTGATCTCTCTATAGAGCAATCTGATCTCTCTATGTAGTAATCTAAAGCTATAGGTCTATCACATGTTGTAGTTGTTGCTGAAAATTTACTAAATCCCCACCACCCTAAACATCCTACTCCATCTTCTATCTATCTCCACCATCTCATCAACTTCCTGGTGGACTATGTGGTATAATCACATGCGGGGGTGATGGAGGTACCTATAGTGGTGCCCATAGTTGAACATGAAGGGGAATCTATGGTGCCAACACCTATGGCTGCACTAGTACCTGATTCTCCACTAATACCTGTATCTCAACCAACACCTATTGTACCGGTATCCATCTATGCAATCCCGCATGTGGATCTACCTGAGCATGTGCATGTGCCTTAGGATCTGGGCCTTATAAACTATGCATTGTTACATCTAGTACTTCATGTGGTATCGATAGTTATCACGGTAACATTGTAGCATAACATCCGTGATAATATTGATTAGTCACTGGTTCCACTATCTATGTTTGTTCCACCCAATGTTGTAGAACCATCTGTAATAAGCTTATGTGAGCTCGTCTTAGCCTAATCTGGGGCCATATATTGAAGGTCTCTTTTTATTAACACCAATATCACATCTCATCAGTTGGAATCCCTTGAATAAGTCTGAACTATTTCCAGATCCTATCAGCTCTATACCACTCAAGGATATATCTCATGCTCCTGAAGATAAAGGGATCCATTGTAGTGGTGCTCAACTCAATTGTATCCTCTTCCCAATGATATAACCTGTAAGGCCACCATGTAATCATATGAGTTTGTAGCTCATCTAGAGCCCACTTATACTATGGTGTGTATCCCATGTGGCCGTGAGTATTATCTCAATATTGATTCCAACCCATGATAAATGGCTATCCTATGACCCAAGCTCATAATGCTCCTACAGGGCATCTTATCACGTTGTGGTCCCAAGCTCATAGCTATAAAAAAGTGGAAGGACCCATAGTATTTTGACTCTGGTAAGCTATCAAATTAAAATATAGGTATAAGTAAGCCAATATACACTATCCCTAATAGTAAACCTCTCCCTAAATGAGGTCGTGAATCACTCCAATAAGGCCAAAAGGAAACCGAGCACTAGTTTTATTGGGTAGCAATATGTTGATGAAAAGAGCTAAAAAAATGGGAACCTGTCACAACTGCAGATCTAACATACACTTACTAATGTCAATAGCCATACCCCAGTGAGGTATGCCTACCACTCCAAACATCTTGGCTATGCACCATGAATACGGTCTTAGAGACCTTGTAAGTAATTAACCGACCCTGGATGGGAACTCTCAAAATCTGCCACACATCCTCTAGGGTAATACTCATCTCATTAGTAGGAAAGAAAAAATTCTCACTCTTTCTACACCATCTCTTGGTTAAGGTTGTGATCAGGCTATGATCTAAAGTAATCTCTAGTGAATAGGCTATGGGCCACGTGTAATAAACTAGTCATCTCTAGTGTAATCTCTAGAAAAATCTAGTCCCATTGCCTTAACGATGCCTTGTAGGCCCAGATCTGCCCAAGCCACTCCCACATCTCTGATCACTCTAAATCCATCTATAGGGTTAGCCAAGTCATTTTTTATGATCTTATTCATCTATTATATCACCTAATTCTTCTACTTTGATATCCAATTCTTCTATTCTACCATCTAAGTTTTTCTAAAAACTAATCTAAATTCTCTAAGGGATCATCTAACTATCCCCTCTATGCCAACATGCTCCATATAGTGCCAACAGTGACCTCTATAACACTAACTAATTCAAAATTATAGCGCCCCCTTCTTCGTATCAATGACCCCAAGGTCAAGAAAGTGTACCCTATTCTTCCCACAATCCAAGTTTGTTCATGAGCATCCATGGTTGAGTACCAGCACCTACGTGCCTCTGTGATTTTCACCAAAGTATTCTTATGCCCACCATATTCCATGCTATCATGTCCTTAATCATGGGTGGCATGCCCCAATGGCCATGATGGTGTTTTCAATTTGTATTTAAATCATAATTAATGTATTTAAATGATAAAAACTATGTTATAAAATACAAAGGTGAAAGTTTTAGCTTTGTGTACCTACGGGCCATCCCAAGGAAGTATCATATAGTCTCAAACACGATCTGCTTGGTGTTTCTGGTTTTTCACCCGTGTCATTTCCTCTCATAGGTCATAGCTCAATCAACAGTAAAAAGGTTGATGGTTTTTATACCCATTTGTACCCTCTGCGAGGTGTTTCTCACTGCCGAAGTACCCTATAGCCATCTTCATTCTTCTAATTTCTTCTAGCACTAGCCATGATGATTATTTTTAATAAATAATTATTTTTCACCCATTTTTTCTATGTTGGGGCATATTTTTGCTTCTTAACGGCCTTTTATACTATTTAGGGCATATTTTTTTCTTATGGTGACTTTTGGAAATGTCCCATGATTTTGACATTTATTCTACAATATTTTCTCCCTAAAAATTCAAATATTCAAAATATTATAAATTTTTTCAATAAACGCAAAAAAATTGGTAAAATCATTACAAATCCAAAAAATTTAAAAAAATCATTTTTTTCTAAAAAAATGGTAAATGGCATCCACACAGTGAAATATTATATCAAATGCATTGTCCTCAAACATTGAAATTTGTCATAGAAAACATCTTTCTTAGGTTCTTTTTTGTTCTTGTCTCAAATGACTTGCGGATCATTGTGATCTACCTCCATTAACAAAGTTGGATTAATTACTATGTCGGTACACCCATGTAACAATGAATTACCAGAGATTGTGTTGAAGTGCATGAATGATTTTCATGGGACTGATTGTTTCCTTTGTGTAGGTTAAGTGTTTGAGACTTTTCCTTTGCATTGTAGAAATCTTTGGTTTTCAAGAAACTCATGTCCCAAGTTCTTTTGGGCCCCAGGTTCTCCACATCTCTTCCTTTTCCATACTTTGTTAAGTCTTAATGTTACGGGTTTTTTTGTTCATCAGTGAATTGTTCTGTCCAATTATTTTTTCCCCGCATCCTTTTGTCCCCCGTAGTTTCCTTTCTTCCATAAAATTTGCACTCATCCTTTATATTGCGGACTTTACAAGTTTTTAGAAAAATCACATTCTCATGTCCCATTGGACCTTGTGTTCTCCACACCAGCCTGACTATCCAACACTTTCTTATGTTCTTTTATATTGCATAATTTTTGGGTGTTTCAAAGAAATTTTGTCCCATATGCATCTTGACTTACTATTCCCCGTAAGCCTACCTTTTCTACACAGTAAAACCTTTCCTATATGTTGTGGAGATTTCAGAGATATGAGCCCTTTGTGTCCCTAGTTCTTTTTTGATTTCATTTCCCTGCATTTTAATCATAACCACAATATAAAGGGAAATTTGGTAAATGTCCCACAAACCTTCCCGTTTCCCACAATAGACTACAATTTCTTAATTAAACATTTATTAACATGATTTTTTAAACGAAAAAGTATAAAATAGGTAAAGTAAACCATTTTTTCCATCACAAGTCAAGAATTATAGCTATGTCATGTGTATTTTTATTCCCATGCCCTCAAAGCCATTTCCTAATATTTCCATCATGAAATATTAATATGGAGGTTATAAACAAATTTCATCCCTTGAAACATCAATACCCAATATTGGGGATAGTGATGTTTGGCATATTGATTTTGATGATTTCTGGGTCTATATTTCCAATGCAAACGCCACTCCCATGGCTAAATCCATTAAAGATAGTGGGATTTCTCATATTGGTTCTTTCCCTATCTTAGTAGAATTTACAGATACCATTTTATCTTGTGCTTTTTATTTTGATCTAGATTCAAAAGAAATCAAATATCCTCATGGCCAAGTGATTGTTAAACTAGATGTTAATTACATAAATTCATTTGGAATTATTTTTGTTGAAAATTCCAATAATCTCACTAGGGAACATGCTCAACGCCTTTTTGAAAAAGATAATGAGATGTAAAAAAACAATGATAGCTAAGTCCTAGTTTAAGGTTCTAAAGAAAGGAGCATCGAAATTGTGTAAGGATATGTACAGGGCTAATTTCAAAGAAGAGTTATCTGATATAATCAATCTATTTTCTAGAATCATGGGCATTCCCTCAACCAATGATTTTCAGTTTTGGTTGTGTCCCTATATAAACATTATTTTGTGAATGAAGAAAATCCTAAACTAGGGAGAGATAATTCCTGAAAACCTCAATGAAAAATTAGTCAATGAATAATAGAATAAATATTTATACATGACCTCATATTTGATGTACACCAATGCAACATACAGGGTCTGGTTAAGTCTTACACCAGTGGATGACAAGAAGAATGAATCATTTTATGATTACTATCCACAATCAACTCTTGAAAACAAAAAAACATTTATAGACACATAAATTCCACTTTTGCAATCTTATTACTAAAAGCACACAAATCACTCACATTCTTACAATTTCCATTATAATTATTAATTTTAGCTAATTAACTAGTGTTTCTTACATTTTTTTTCAATTACTAATGTTTTATTGATTACCTAACCCCTTTCTCATTCAGGATTCCACTTTATGACACATTGTAAGTCAAAATCATTTTACAAACAAAAAATTAGCGATTATTAGCTAATTAAGTCTATTTTACCCTTATTTTGGTCAATATACCCTATTATTGGCTCAAACCCCTCTTCCAACTATCAAAACTCGGCCCATTTTCCTCCACAACATCTCATAAGGATTCAAAAACTTATCCTAGCCTCTTAATTGACCCTAAGTATTTGATTTAGGCTCTTTACATCCTAATGACTTGCTAATTCACTAATTTTCATTAGAAAGTCTTAATCATGATTAACAATCCTTAATATAATTTGTGCATTTAGTCCCACATGCACCAAGATGCAACTTTTCTCCCAAATGGAAAAATATAAAAAGGACTAAGTAACCACATACCTTACAAAAACTTTACACTATGCTTTGATTTTCTTATCATATAAGAAATATGACTAAGATCCAAGCTCCAATCTTTGCCTCCAATATTCAATGGGGTTAGTAGATGGGTATCCAATATGACCTTGTAGTCATTATTGGAGAGACCATTTCACCTCTATTAAAGCACCAAAAAACCAAATTTAATTGCCCTCCTAGATCTAATTAGGTCTTTTGCTGGTAACAAATCATACTAAGTATGCATGCTTTAGCTAGGTTTTGAATTATATTCATGTTAGTTGTTTCTCAAGCATTCCATTAAGCTTTTATATTTGATGTAACTACTGTTAGATTCAATAAGCATTTGTTAATTAGACTATGTGGTGTTAGTCTTGTTAGTTTAGCTTTTCTTTGGAACTTTTAGTAGTCTTCATTGTATGCAATAGGACATATTGTGTACACATTATAGGGTATATGAACTTCTCAATTACACACAAAGGAAGGAAGGGAATCATAGTGTATTTAGTAAAATAAATTTAAAGTATAAGAATATAAAATGTAATATAACTTATAAATTTTAACTTATTTCAATATAAGGATCACATGTCATCAACAGTGTTCAAGACTTCTGGTATTGGTTTTAGAGTTGTTTGAGCTATCATTTAGAATATATATTTTTAAAATTTAATCAGGTCAATACTTAGCCTTTTTTGGATTCTAGTATCGAACCTAACATTTTCTGAGGCATAGCTTTTGTACTTGGTGTCTATTTTGTAAAATCTAATGGTTCCTCTATAGGGTTTTAGGACTTCTAGATTGATTCCTAACATTTATAGGAGGTCTACGCATGCAAAATTTATTTTTTAGAACCCTCACAACTCTTAGAGATAGTGAGAAATGAGAGGATATTAACACATTAATATACATACACACTAATTGATTGTGTGTTAGCTACTAACGTGGTGTCTATATGTAATGTATTAAAAAGATAAATTTAGTTAACATTAATTGATTAACCCCTAATTTAGCATTTGATTGAACCAATTTCTTTATTGGTTCAATCATGTACATATTATGGGGTGGTTAAGCCTCAATGTGTAATGATTACTTACAACTGCTTGAAATCTAGGAAAAATTGTCCCTAATGTGAGTGAATTGGTTATAATTGTGTTCATTGGGCTCAAATAATCTTCGTTTTTACTCGATTGAACCAACTGATTTCACCAAAAAATAAATAATGTGTGATAAATGAAGGAGGCGACGGTGATAGCTTCTTTGCTTATTTAAATTTAGTTTAAGGTTAGAATAAAATGTATATTCAAATTATTAATTAAGTATAAACATTCATATCTGAACATAAATATAAAAGATTAAAAGATATGTCAATTAAAACATATGTTAAATATAATAAAACACAAGAAGATGAGTGTAGTTAGCTCTTCAACTTGTTTGGGAATGATCAAGGTGTCATAAAGGGATGAACTGGCTAAAAATCTCCCATGAATGCTTCAACTTTAATTCTAGAATTGTATTGTACACGACAAAATTGTTTTTAGCAAACCAAATTGTTTGGCAGTTTTGTCATGTTGGATAGTTTGGTCTAATTTGTAAATCAAATTGTAACTTCGAAAACATATGCAAATGAATAGCATGTGATTCGATGTGAAATATTAAGTCTCGATAATGTGTAAAACCCTTTGAAAATAACCACCATAACCTAAAACCCTAACCTAGGGTAAAACCCTTGTAAAAATGTTAGTGGTTGGGTTAAAGTGCAATCTATGCATTGCATATGTTGGCACTACTTTAAAGAGGCCTCAAACCACCTTTAGTTCTCCATCTAGAGATGCGACATAATACTTCATAGATGCAACTATGTTTGATGATTTGAACACTTGATAATTGTTTTGCATTGACTTAGATTTGAGGACTCTTGATTTGGGAAGCTTGACTCTTGAACCTAGTTTGGAGTGTTTCAGACCTATGTGGGGGATCCTCATAATGTCTAATATTGCTTTAGAGGAATTTACGAGAGCATTATATTCCTTTTGAGTGATTTTTAATTAAAGAGCTCTTAAAAGTGCTAGGTAAATGTCATGTGAGTAATTGAGTGAATTAGACTTGCTTATATGAGGTTTCAAGGATGTAATTTTGCATTAATTCCCACTAATAGTGAAAGTAATGACCCGTAAAAGATATACAGTTTGAGAAATTGGTCATTTGGTGCCCTAAATGAGATTTTTCTAGTTAGGACCAAATTTTTGGATGGTTTGGTCTAACTCTGGAGAATGGTGATGTGAAACTCTATACACAACAATCAAGGGTGGCATACTGCTTATGGTTGATATGAACATTTTTATAAGTGGTTGAGTAGTGTAGTGAGGAGATCAAGTCCTACAATATGACAAAATATGGACTAAAATATAACAACTAATCTCAAAATAGGCGTAGAAGTTATTATTTAAGGGATTGGGGTACTATTGACATTATCAATTGATAAAATATCAAATTTAGGTGTCTACCCCAATGACCAATCAAATATGGTCTTTTTTTGAAATAACAATGTTCAATCATAAAAAAACATAAAATGTTGTTCAAATATGCTTTATTTTCCAAAATACGCCTTCATGTATCTAATTACACCTAATTGAGGTCAAATTCAATCAAAAGGTGGTTATATAGCTAATTTTCTTAAACTCTACCTACATTTATTTGATTGCACTTACTTGGGGACTTATCTATGTAGACACTCAAATTTGGTAATTTACCCTTTGATATTACTATTTTTGATAATGCATTCTTATTAAGATAGACACAACCTTTCTATTTCTTCTTAGCATATTTCGAGGTCTCTTGTCTAGCTTGTTTATCCTTACACACTAACATGTTGTCAATTTATGTGAGTATAATGTATAAAATCCATAGACAAACATCAATTGACAAGTTACAAACTTCAAATTACATGTTTTCCATCCTTGGGAAAGGTCATATAGTTTGTTTGGGATGTTATATTTGGTCATGACTGACTTATACAGTCTCACACTAACATGTTCTCCAAATTTGCTTTCAATTTCATATCCTTAATTAGGTATTTTGATACCTCTAGGTTGGCCTCTCTTAGATAAATCACATATGGAGCCCTATATAAGCAAGTAAACACTACCTCATTTTCTGACCTAGGAATCATATGGCACTACATTGGTACACTCACTTTCAACACTTGTAAAAGGCACCCAAGGCTCCCTAAATCTCACAATAACACGTCTACAGTCATTAGGGCAATAATCACTACAATTACGAAACTTATTACCTAGTCAAGAAGTCATCCCATTTCATCTACAAGTACTCAAACATTCATTCTCCAACTCTTTTAGCAAGAGCCAACTCAACTCAAGCACAATCATTTAGAGGGTTTCCAAATCTAGCTGCATTCATTAAGATATCACATGTTAGGTGGAGAATGATATGTGGATTGAGGCCTCTTCAAAGTAGTGCCAACATTGGCAATGCATGAGGGTGTCCATGACCTGAATAATGTTTGTTTTGCAGGGTGTCTCACCCATGGCTAGGGTTTGAGACCTCATTTGGGATGTTCTGATAAATTCACTACATGATTGCAAATTAAGGTTTGATAGCGATGAATAGTTTCAAGCAGGAAACCATCTTAGGAAGTCGCAGAAGCTAAATCTAAGCAGGTCTAATACCGTATGGAACAACCTTGAGAAAGTGTATGGTTTTGTACCAGTTCAATTTCCAATCACATTCCAGAAATGAACATCATCAATACCAAATCTCTCTGTTCCAGTAGTTTGCACACCCAAAACCTCCCAGAACAATCTGTAATCAAATAATTACACCCATCTCCTTATGTTTTCAAGTTTGTATCTTGTTTAGTACATCATTTGCAAGTATTAATACATTGGTATGGTATTGGTAATTAATGTTGGAAGTTAATTAATCAAAATAATCTTATGTAACTAACCCTTACATCCTTTAGTGTATGCATTTCACTAATCTTATATTTCACATAATCTAATTAGGGTATAAACATTTTGGTGAACCTGATGTGTGACTCGATCTTAACATCACCCCCAGTTGCCCTAAATTTTCTTTTTCCTTAAAATTACATGTTGATGTCCCTTTTCATTTTTCTAATATTATTTTAAATTGCATATGCTTCCTTCCTATGCCCTTTTGACTTAGTGTTTGGTTTACCAATCAACCTATTGAGCATATTGAACTCTCTCCTCCCACTCATAAGTGTCTTATCCCTATGACTTCTTCCCCATTACACATTCTTATCAATTTTTCTATGTTTGATCATGCCAATGAGGTCCCATGGCATGAAATCAAAACTAATAGTGAGCATTCTTATGATTACAACCATGATGATGATATTGTTGTGGATCATAGACAAGCTGAACTTGTATCTCATTTATGTGAACAACTTTGTCATAATCCCCACCATATTGAGTTTATCATCAATCTACTTCTTGTTTCAAATTTTTCTTATGATCAGAAATCTAACAAAGAATCCATTTGTAGGCAGTCTCAACACTCTTCTACTTTTTCGACATCTGCTATTTCTAAATCTATAGTGCCTACCTCTTTGAGGGCACCTAATCTTTCAATGCATAATATTCTTATACCTCTTCCTACAACCACTATTACTACTACACATCCTATATCCACTCCTAATGGTTCACACACTTCTTCATATGGCACGTGATATCTTGAAACCATTATGCATACATTATAAGCTCAAATATTACAATTATAACAAGGTGCATCCACTTTTACTCATGATATGGAATCTACTCAATTGCTTCACAATCCAATTATATCCGAAATAGTTTCTTACCCTTTGCCCATTGGTTTTGTTGCTCCTAAAATCCCTATTTATGATGGAAAATTAGACCTCGCCAAACATCTTTACTTCTTCCATGTGGCTTGTTTTTATTGTGCCTCTCACGACATCTTGCTCACCAAGCTCTTTCCTAAGAGTCTTAAGTATTTTACATTATAATGGTACTATGATCTGCCCACACATTTTATGTGCTCATTTACTGCTTTGGAAAATTAATTTTTAACATAATTCTCTATTAACATTGGGGACCAATATTCGCATGCACAACTGTCTAAATTATAACAAGGATCTAATGAACCTCTCAACAATTATATCTTGTTATAGAAGACCATGCTTGCCAAAATTAGCAATATATTAACTAACATTGAATTTAAAGATCTATTCACATAAAACTTGCTTTGAAAGAATCAATCCTATTTGACAATTTTTGATCCTTTGATCATCTATGCCATACACTCAAAGAGCGTGAAGCTAATTTATTACATATGAACAAACTCAAGTACATTGCTAACACTTCTACTACATATAATGTCAAGTTTCCAAGTAAAATGATGTAAGAGCATAAGGAGAACAATTTTGAAAAAATATAAATAAGCCTAAGTGTGATGTAATAAAGTCTAAGAATGTCCTAGGGATCCTTTGGAAGTTTATAAGGAGCTAAAAAGTTCATTCTAGGTCTTTAGGAGTCTTGTTTCATTTTCCCTCCAAAATGAAGAATTTGAAAATTTGAAGGGTTGTAACTAGCTGTGAAGGACATGAATGTAATGGAAGGGTCCTAAGGGGTATGTTGACCAATTGTAAATGTTATCTATTATCATGTAAATGTAAATCCACCTAAAGATCCCTCTAGAAGCTTTGACTACGTTGGAAGAGGCCAAAGAAAGAATGGTTATTAGAGATAAATACTAGCTGAGGGAATCTTCGTCTTATCATAGGACCAAACCAAAGTTGTATTTAGATAAGCCTTATACCACTTAAACAGGAGTTAAATAAAGTAAATAAAAGTATAAGGTCACACCATGTAGTCTTATAAGGGGTATGAGTGGTAAAAGAAGAATAAGGTGTTTAGGCATGTGTGTATGAGTCTCCAGGACTATACTGTATGTAAAGTTATTTCATGAACAAAAGTGGATGAATTTGGTTGTAAGACTTGTTTATATGCCTTAAAAGTGCAAATTTAGGATATGAATAAAGTAGATTTTCATTCGGTGAAGGTTTCAACTTGTTAATTCAAAGAAGAACATAACTATTTTGTTTTCTCATACACAATCATACATAATCTGTTGGTTGCACATATCTATAGTTGCATTGACTTAAAAATAAGGTTAGAAAAATAAGGTATGATCATTTAGCCTCTTTTCCAATTGGTATCACATTTAGAAAGCCTCCAAACTGTATGAATTATTGCTCTCTCAGGTTTAGTAGAAATTGTCACAAAAATTATAGTCAATGAAATCAACATTGTTTGATGCATTTTATTAAACAAAGTACGATTATAATGATTGGATAAAGTGAAAGAAAGTGCCTAGGGTTCATTCCAACTTGAAATTACCAATTGAGTGCTCTCTGGTTCCTCAAAAAACATAGCACAGTCTGTAACAATCTTTCAACGATCATGATTTGATGTGTTTTGCATACGTGGGGTCAAACTAATGGTTTTATGAGGATGAAAGGTGAGATAGGGTAGTCAAGGAGAAATTTCAAGTGTTATTATGATGATTTAATCATCAAACAAAAAGTAATTCCAAAACAAGGTGTTTGTTGTCCCATGATTATAGCTAGGGTTCTAGGGATAAAACAATTGTTGTATCTCTGAAAAATATTCATCAAAAAGTTCTGAAATTTTGTGTGTATGTTCTCGAAGGTTATTTTGATATAATATAATTGATTATAAACCTTAATTCATTGTGGTTGGTGAGATATGACTAGTCGAGTTTTCTAAGACTGTATGCCTAACACAAAATTGAGAGGCTAAAAGTTTATGCCTTGTGATGGAGTTATCTTAATGTTGTAATAATTTGTATGGGGAACTAATAAATTATCCTAAGTAATGTGAGAATGATTATAAGCCTTGATAAGCCAAAGAAACCTGATAATAAAGGACTATATATGACAAACCTACATGTATGTGTAAAAGTAAGGGTTTGTGCATAAAGGCTCAAGATTCCAAAGCGAAAGTTGACATATAGAGGGTTGTTGAAAGTGTCACAAGGCATTGAAATAGTTGGTATAATAGGCCTAAAATATGTGAAACAAATCATTACAGGTTAAATTGCAAGTTTTGTCAATGGACTAGTTATAAGCCTATGAATAAGGCTTGATGAGCATAATTCTAAGTGTTAAGAACAATGAAACCTAAAAGGTAGATTAGATGGAGTGTGAGTTTGAAAAGGATCATATTGGTCTTCAAAAGACCAATCTACAAGGATAATCCTTAAATTATAAAGTTTTGTTTTTGTGAGTTTGGGTATGGGCTTAGAAAACAACAGAATTGGCTAAATATCTTAGGATAAAGGGCAAGGTTGTTGTAGATAACCATCATAAATCCACATTCAAAGGTAAGACTAATGACACCAAGGTTGCTTCTAAGGAAACTGTTAATGACATTAATTAGTTCCAAGTTATAACTCCAACCCACACTACCTTGCACCCCACATATTGTATTAAAACAATTGTTCGAGTGTAATTTCATGTCTCTTGTTGGAGTAAACATGTTTTGCTCATTTAGAAGTTAAACTTGATACAAGGAGTTTGCTTTATTTATCTATTATGTTGGATTTTTTTTTGACCTTATTATTTGGTCACTACCTATTCACATAGCATATTTGATATGCACATAAATAAGGAAACAAATATCCTCCCTATTTGTCTGGTTGTTCAAACAAATATTGGAGCATATTCAATAGGCACCACTCCTTATTGTATTGTAAGTTAAAGCATATGGATATGTGAATAGAATTATGTGAGAGAATTTATTATGTGCATTATTTTTATTCATGTTTGTGTCTGAAGTTGTGATGATGGCCTACATGAGAGATCGTGTGTGACTAAGAAGCATTGGATTCTCTGATATGGTATCAAAGCTAAGTTTATGCAACCATTACTCCGTGAAATGTGTAAATTGTCTTTGGCCTTATCTTAACCTAGTCATATAGTTGAAGCCTTCAATTTTAAAAATATATTGTGGCATGGACCATACGATGGTTTTCCATTTCGATCGTAATCTCCATATCAGTATTGGAAGTGTTGGGTTTGGCTATGTTGCAAGTTTGCATCATTTTGTACAAACACTATAGGGATATTTGTTTTCTAAAACAAGGTCGTTAGTGGTTTTGTTGTCAACACTTTTGTGGAAGGCCATAACATATATTTGTTTCTAAGCCATTGTGGCCACATTTTCAAACCTTTTTTTCACTTGGTCATCTTCTTCTCCTCTTTCTACATACAAGTATATACTACCATGGCATTATCAACAAAAAATTTGTCTCCTCTATTTTTTGGTCATTTTTTTTGATCATGACACATTGTGATTTTAATTGAAGCATTAGAAATGTGTATTGTTATAAAAAAATTATCGTTCATAGACTATACAGTTCACATCCTTTACCAAGGCCCTTTTCATGCCTTGAAAACAACCTCCTCTGTAGATTACTGGTAGTGAAAGCAAACATCATGCTTGACATCCCATGAGCTCGAGCTAACCCGTGTTTGAGTTCCTTGGATCTGCATCAAGCTATAGCTCACCCCTTATAGCCTAAATTTCAACTACCTTTGAGTTAGGCTCCAAACTCCTCACATGATGCAAAATGGACATGCTCCATACCATGTTCCCTCCTCCAAATGCAACAAAAAACAGGAGAACCTAGTTGTAAAATTATTCTTTGCCCATGGTGGTGTCAACAACTTGTGGGTCCTCTGCTTTGTCTCCTCCCAAAAGCAGTGTTTTCTTCACTTATGGAAGCCCTGACTATCACCAAATCCTTGGTGGTGTAACAACCTCCTAAAGAATGAAAATGCCCTAAAATTCACCAATGCATAGAGGTAACCTAACTCCCTATTTTGGTGAGTTTTTTTTTTTTTTTCAAATCTGCTTTGGTTAAGTATAAAGGAAAGTTTTGTCATTTACATACAAGTAAACACTTTTTGGGTGATAATATGGCTTAGTAATGGTAGGAATTTGAGCATGGAGGAGGTCCTTAGGTCGAAACCCTTCCAACCTATGCCTTCTATTTATTATTTTCTCAAAACTTATTTTCAAAATAAAAGTGGGGGATTATCAAATTTTTTTTTGTGAACATTAATTTGTTAAAGGGGGTGCATTTTATGAGGATTCATTTTCAAAACAAAATTTTGAGCTTTAAATCAAGGGGTGAAAGATATTGTGAAAAGAGACACTTTTGTTTTTAAAAGGGGGGATATTTTTCGGTTAATTTTTTTTTGGTCATTTAATAGGGTGAATTTTCCTTGACATCAAGGGTGTTGCCCCTCAACCCCACCCTATATCATGAGAGGGAGCGCACTTTGGGTTCCGCATTAGACCTTGTAAAGGGGTGTTATGACTTGAACCCACTGGGGTTACTGTCCCTAGACCCCTGATACCTAACTCGCTATATAGTACTTCTGGGTGCATGTCCTTCTAGCAGCAGTTGTTCTGTCATGTGTCAAAGACCAAAGGGTGAGGTTTGGTCTAGTAGGCGGTTAGATCCCCTTAATAAAACATGCTCTTAATTTTTTTGTGTTTCCCTCAACAATTGATATCATTATCTTTGACCAACTTAATGCCTATAATTATTTTGTTTAGAAGAGAAAAATGAAGTTGTTTTTGCAGATGAAAGGCTCGTGGAAAGTTATTCTCAGTAACATTCCACATTTTATTGAGGAGGAATATATTGGTTGGATTACATCCATGCAAATAAATACTCTTGAATTGATTCAAATTATTATTTCAGATAACATGATATTAGTGAGAAAATTTGTCAGTTGGGAAAATTGGGTACCTCCACCAACGTTCATGGGGATACGCCCCTCTACATTGAATGGTCTAGCTCCCATTATTGAATGTAACTAATCTAATACTAATCTAAAAAGTGTGGGTTGGCCAAATAGGTCAAGGATCACACAGTGACACTCCATTAAACCTATGGAAAAGTGCTTGTATGGGGTACAAGGGAGGAAATCACAGAGATGAGGGGAAAGAAGAGAAACTAGGAAAGGAAGCTTATTGTTGTGAGTAGGCCAATTGTAGAATTCACACCTAGTAATTGGAGTAGTTCAACATTCAATATAGAAGAAAGTAACAATGAATCTATTAGTGAGACAAACAAAACCCACATATACACACAATTCTCTGAGGCCCATTCATCGAAGATATAAAGCTATCTTTAATCACCATGCTTACAAAGTGCATATAAGAGGGAAAAGAGGAAACATAAGAAAAGGAGAATGAAATAAATGTAGCTTTTATTTCATGTACATTGATGACACAAAGTCCAACAACCATAATCCAAAATTGTTACATCATATATGCTATCACAATCTAAAATTTTTAGTATCCTTTAGAATGGAGAATCCGTCCCATTTTATAACAATGTGAATTGACTCTTCGCCTACCCCCCACATGACTCTTCATGGTCTCATTCACCTCATGAATTTTCACCTTCCTTTTATAAATTAAAGGGACTTTTACAATGTAAATTTATGAAGTCACTTAAGTGAATGAGATAAAATACAATTATTATGCCCAACGAAGAATTATAAAGGGGAGTGAAAGAAGAGGGATAAAGAGAGAAAAAGGGAGAGGTTGTCACATCTGATGAAGAAGCTTCCTATGATGAAGAACGTGCCAATGAGGATCACAATCTCCTCCTTTTACATGACAAGCAAACATCTCGGGTCACCGAATGAGTGTTTAAAAACACTATTAAAAGATCCACCGATGTGAACTTGTGTTGAACACAAACATTACCCATGATGGTACATTCATAATCTCACAACGAGAGTGAGATTAACCCTCTTATTTCTTAGGATTTCATGATTATCGTTACTTGCGTTCTTGTTTTGCACACTATACAACAAAATTGTAACCTTGGATTTTGGTTTGAAAGATGAGAGCTCTTTCCTAGCTCATTCCTAGTTCACCAAGATCAAATCAACTTACCGAGTTCAAATCAACTCATTGAGCTCTAATCACACAGGTCAACGAGAGTTGATGATGAATCCACTCGCTAGACCATATAATGTTCTGCCATGCTTATGAACATAGCCGAACTCAAAATGATGCTTCCAAGACCACTATGGAGGCTAAATTTATCCATTTGAGCTATGAGATCATTTTATAACCATTTGAAGAGATCAAAAGGTGGAAATATGAGTGAAGATGGGGTCATCTGCCACTTTCTACACCCAAAATGGATATTTTCTATTTTTAGCAGGTAGGATAGTGACCTGCTATTTTGGGACATATCACCTCATTTTACTTCAATATGACCTCCTAAACCTTCTAGTACACTTCATCCTCCTCAGTTGATGATGCATTGTTATTTTTTGGTAACTTTCTATTTTTAGCAGGTTGTTTTTCCTCGACATGCTATTTTGGGAAAATTGACATTTTTGTCCAGTCTTTCATTTTGCATCTTCTTTGATTGTTCCAGATGATCCATACTTGCAATTCAGGGGACTTACCATTTTTGGTATGTGGAGGAGCTGTAGACACCAATTTTTGGTATTGTTACCCCTTGCCCTGTGTTTTCTCTCTTCTTACATGCATGCACCTATTCAAATCTTCCCCTTCCCTCCACAATCCCAATTATTTCATTTTATTATTGTTTCCCACCTTTAATTCTATCTTACACATCCCTATCTTAATTATACATAATCTATATTAATCAATCATAATCATCACCTAGTTTGTTTATCCTCCATAAACCTATCTATTTTCCATCCCCAGGCTCTCATTTAATGATTTTACCTCCCCCTTTACCTTTATTTAATGTTTTCCACCCCTCACGTACCCTGTTATCTTTTCCATGTAACCCTAACTCGTCCTCACCTCTCAAAACCCTAATCACGCCTCATATGGGCTCTTTACCTCGAGCTCATCCCATTTCCACTACCCAAATGGATGGATCTCCATAATTGGTGATAATCCATCTAGGTTTTTGTCGACCCTATAAATACACCCATACCCATCCTCTCTTGAGGGTGCAATTTTTTGAGAGCTTAGGTCTTATTGTGTCTTTTTTGTGTTTCTTTCTCATCTTCAACCCCGATCACTACCAATCTAGTCTAGTCACCACCAATCCAACCTTGATCGCCACTAAACTAGTCCAGTTGCCACCGATTCAACATCAGTCACCACCGATCTAGTCCATTCATCACTAATCTAGCCACTATCTCCACTGATCTAATCCAGTCGTTACCAATCCGGTCCAGTCATCACTGACCCTAAGGATGAGAAGGCACATGGGTAGGTGCGAAAACCATAGTTGAAGAAGGATGCACACGGGGTTGAAGGCGTGCATAGGGAAGGGTTCTAGCAGTAGTTTTACAAGAACACATAAAGCGCGCATGCACACGTGTAAGGAAAGACAGGTTTCAGACTTAGCCATATTCAATGTCCCAGGAAGAACACGAGAAAAACATGACCCTTGTGTATAAGGTGCCAGCCTGATGACTATGGGATCAAAAAGGGAATATTCTAGGCCATGTGATGGAAGGTTCCAGAAGACATCATTGCAAAGAGTGGAGAGCTTAGATCTGAGAAGGCATGCTCTCATGGAGGACCACTTCAACACTTGGAAACTGATCTGTAACTGTCAATGGAAAGGCATGGCGGTGATTGCTAAGGTTATAAATACAAGCGCCCTTGATAAAGAAGTATATAGAGTCAGAGAGTGGGAGAGGGTGTGGAGAGAGCTAGAAGAGAGGAAAATCTCTATAGAAATACCATGGAGGATTCTAGGGGTTAGGGATTAGGAGAATATAGGAATCATGACACATTTAAAGGGATGGGTCTGCATTTTCATTTTTGTAATGTGATGAACATAGTGTAGTTCTGATGTATGACTTGGCTCTGTATGGTTATATGAGGATCTATTATGACCTCAAGGGATGTAATGTGGTTATTAAACATGTTAATATGAATATAAGGCTCTATTATGAATCATATATGTGTTCAGGAGTATAATACTTATGCATTTCCTTTATGTATAAACCATTTCCATATGTTGCTTTTTATTTCTCTTTTCTGGATGCAATGAGATGACAACCTGTTCTAGGTTCTTAGAATTTGGCATGGTTTTTTCTTCTGATTTCCATTTAAATATCTATTATAAGATGATGTATTCTCACAAGACTCACATAAAGGAGAGACTTGGACACCCATGCGTGCCTTGGGTGAGTGCCCAATGCACCCGTTGGGTGATAGGCCAGATGCACATGGGATTAGACTATTGGTCTAAGGGTATAAAATTTGACTACATCTTGGTTCCATTTTTGGGACCTCTTTTTGAAGTTGTTATAAGAAATGACATGCATCTTTTCCCCTATGATGCGTGATGACATAATCATCTAACCTTGGAAAGTGTTGAAACATGGTTCAAGAGCATGGAGGATAAGTTTTCTCAAAGATTTAGCACTGGAACCTGAGTTTGATGCGCGTAGATGGGTAGAAGAGAACCTATACCATGAGTTATATGAGACATTCTTCTATTGTTTTCTAGTAGAACTATATGAATGGCTTTCAGCATATGCATCCAGATCGAGCTGGTACTATAGACCACGCATGTGGACCCAAGATGACTATCATAGGATGAATGATGCATATCTAACTTGGATGTGTGTTGTTGATCATTAGTGGAAGAGAGTGATAACCAATTATACTCTCAAATATGCGATTTCTACATATTCTTTCCCAGAAGTTGTTGAGTTCGAGTTTCTGAGGGATCCTAGAGGATCATTTTTGCATGTTATTCCTATAAATATGAAGATATTGGTCATTAATTTGAGTTTATAAGCATTTCCCGTGGTCGGCTAAGTCTCTCTGAGCACTGGGAGAGGAAGCTAAGGTGGAGGAAGATGACGGACATTGTGGCTGAGAAGGAAAGGGAGGAGAGATGACTCAAGTATAGCAAAGCTCATGAAAGGGAGATGACTAGACAATGCAAGGTTGCAAGTGTGATGGATCTATGGAGGTAGATGTTACAGGAAGGAGTTGAGGTTCATGTAGAGGACATGGAACCTGAGCAGTCTGTGCTACCCCATCTTGGAAAGCATGGGAGAGAAGCCCCTTCAGCTTCTAATGAGATTTTGTCACATGGAGAAAGAAGATCCATTGGTGTGCATCTGAACCCACCTGGTGACCAACCCCTAGCACTTGGTTTTCTAGATCAAGGGAGAAGTATTGTTAACCCAGTTGGTATCAGTGGGAGTAACCGATCTATGCCTAGGAGATATAATTTCTCATTTGGAACATCCATGGCTGCACAATCCATTCCTATATTTGGAGGAATCTTTAGACAAGGTGCAAGTACGCAAGGTTTGGGTATCACGTCTGGGAGTGGCGCGGGACATACAACTGGTAGTGGGATAATATCATAAACCATCAGTGCGCAGTTCATTGGAGACATTGGGAACACTAGGCGTGACCACTTCAAGCCCTTTACCAACTTTAGGAGGTGGATCTAGTGGGTCAGGAGGAACAGGACCTGGTGGATGGATATGGTGGAGGAGGAAACACCAGAGGGAACCAAGGCTGTAGATCAAGAGGACAAGGACCCTAACCACCTCCCCAAGTGTTTTTTGAGATGTCTTTGCACTTACCAAACTATAGGGGTATTGAAGATGCTGCAGAGCATGTGCAAAAGTGTGAGTTACTATGGGTGTGAAAGGGATCACTACCCTAGAGTGGAAGGAAAGTCAGTTTGCAAAAACATTGCAAGGGCGTACGCATAGTTGGTATAGGAAGTATGACCCCCATCAGATGGTGGTAGAATACACCGCATTGAAGAACACCTTCCTAACAGAGTTCCATATCCCTGAGTTTGAGTAGAAGAGCATCAACGCTCTGAAGGAGATCCAATAGGGAATGACAGAGAGTGTGCGGGAGTATGATGCACATTTCAAGACTCTCTTGTCTAAACTATCCTATGAAATTCATCCTTCTCAACATGCTCAATGGTTTTTTGGAGGATTGATAACACCATTTAGAAGGGCTCTATCACACAAGACTTTCACAGACCCACGTGAGGCATTGGAAGCTGCCCTGTGCACTGAAGTTGTTGGGAGCATTGATACTGGTGTTAGTCCTTTTCTAGAGGCTCAAATTGCTACAATGGCCAAGCAGTTGGAGAAGTTGTCTACAAACTCAATGCATGAGGTTTGTAGTGGGCTTTGGTGTACAGAATGTGAAGTGGGAAGGGCATGCAAAGGATAGTTTCCCATGGAATTTTGTACGCATTATGCCTGGTAGACTATGAGATTTTCCATGGGGATCATGATGTAAGTAGGTGCCCTCTACTACAATGTGCAATATGCAAGAATGTTTCTTGCTATTGTAAGATATTTACCTCTATGACCCATGATACCAAGGATTACAGACTGATTGATCAGATCCATGATGCTATTGATATGGGTGTGCACCAGACTAGCCTTGTAAGTAGTTCCAAGGATGATGACCATCGTTATGAAGGGCACGTAGATGGAGGAGCATGTGGAAGAGGTTTTCACAGAGGATTTTGTGGTTACAATAACCATGGTGGAGGATGAAGTGAGTTCCCATGAGGAACCTGTTATAATTGTGGATCTATAGAGCATTACAAACATGAGTGTCCTGATCTGTTACAATGCTCATGGTGTGGAAAGAAACATAAGTACGAAGAATGTCCAGAGCTTTATGAGCATATGAACCAACAACACTGGAAGGATAAAGGCACTGGGATGGTGAGCATCAAGAAGGCCAATTCACAATGGATGCCAAGAGTGGCGCATGAGTTCAGGGCTAGAACTTGTACTGGTGATGACGTGAGTAGATGTCGTGCATGCTAAGGAGATGCCAAGACAAAGGACACTAGTTTCAAGAGAGGAAGTGGTACATGGAAAGTATCCAGACCCTGCTCATCAGAAGGAGGTGTATCAAGAGACTATGGATGTGATTCAAAGTTTGCAAGGGGAGATCCAATGTCTAAAGGAGAAATCAAAGTAGTTGGAGCAAAGGAAGAATGCCAAGACTCCAAAGGATGACTTGGATGAGGTAAAGGAAGTATGTAAAATGTTAAGGAAAGAGAATATTATTCCCTTGCTAGGAGAATGACTGAGAGAGAAGGTACCACACGTCAGAGCAGAGTGCGAAAGGTAGGTTTCACATGCAAACCTTCCTCCTCACAGCCTTGAGTATCACAAGGAGATTACTTTGAATGCGGTTGTTGATGGATGGCTTCTGAGTAATATCCTCATCAACATGGGAGAAGAGGTCAATGTTCTTACCTTAGATTCCTGACATCAAATGGGAAGGCCCGCATTACAACCATCTTCGAATGTGTTGTATATGGAAAACAAGACTAAGGAAATGCCCATTGGAGTCCTGAAGGATGTAGTTATCACCATTCAAGGGGCCAAGTTCACTGGAGACTTCAAAGTCTTGGTGCTCGCCGAGGAAGAAAACTTTCCAGCATTACTTGGGCACCCATGGTGTTACAAGAACAATGTTGACCTGTGGTTTAACAAAGGGTATATCATATTTGAGAACAAGGAAGAAAGGGTGATCATCCCTTTTAACAGATGGGAAGTCAGTGCCCTATACTGAGCCCTTAGGAGAAGAAGTCCTTGACAGAATCTATGTGTTCCATTAGATCCTGAGATAATTCACCCCACTGAGGGAGTTATCCAGTTTGAAGATGCTCAATCCTTGAGTGATACCACTAGTGTGGCATGTGAAAATTGGGTGCATGGGACCTATGAGTTGATTTGGTGACAAGTTGAGAGGATCTGTAACAAGGGTGACAAAGGCATGCTCAGTCAATGCCTAGGAGGAAAGAAGTTTCCAAGTTACTCTGGAGGAGCATATCCTGAAATTTTCTTGTGGAGAAATGGAAGCTCAGTGGAAGAATGAGGACATGAGAGGAGGGGAATGCTCAATTATAGCCTACTCAAAAATACAATGCACTAGTGGGCTACGCATTCAGGAGAGCCTCCTAGAGTGATGTGAGGTAAGAATCACATTTTCTGTAAGGTTCTCCAGGAGCAACGTGCCCATGGTCATACAAGACTACCATGGTAAAGAGACCACCTCATTTCATATCCAAGCATGTGAGAAGGCCTGGATGGGAAGCACAGAAGTGTTACTACCTTTGTTATGGGTGCATAAGTTGTATTCCACCTTACAAGGTTGTGCATGCACTTGGTATATTCATTCGGAGATGCATCGTCAAACAGGTAATTGGCAGGAGTTGGTGGCTGATCTCATTCAAGATTTCGAGTATGGGAGTACCAAGCCATCAGTAGATAAGGCATTGTAAGTGATCAAGTGCCTTATGATGGGAGATAGTGCTATGGAAGAAGATAGGCTACTTGAAGTTACTAGGTGAGCCTTATTTAGAGATGTTCCTCAATGAAGAGGAATCAGAGGAAGTACAACTTGAGCACATGTGCATGGAAAAAGAAAAAGGAAAAATGGTCTATGTAGTAGATGGTGAAGAGATGGAAACTTTGGATGTTAACCATTCAAAAGGTATGCATGATGTCATACATAGCACTGATGAGTGAGCACATGCCTACCATGAGCCCTTGAAAACAAAGAAGGTTAACATTGGAATGGAGACAAAACCTAAGGAAGCCATCATTGGGGACTATTGGTCGGAAAAAGAAGTTTCAAAGGTCATTGATCTATTACGTGAGTTCCAAGATTTGTTCCCTTGTGGGTACCATGAACTCAAAGGTGTTCACCATTCCTTAGGGGAGATGAAGATCAAGTTGAAGGAAGGTGCATGCCTGATTTGAAAGAGGCCTTATCAGATGAATCCAAATTTACGTGTACGGGTCAAGGAAGAAATAGACAAGATGATAGCATCTGGTATCATTGAGGTAGTGGAAGAATTAGAATGGATAAGCCCAATGGTCATCAGTATCAAGAAGGATGGTAGGATAAGAATATGTGTTGACTACAGGGATCTGAATGCAGTATGTGTCATCGATCCTTTTCCAACCCCCTTTACTGAAGAAATTTTGGAGGGAGTAGCCGGGTGCAAAGTCTACTCTTTCACGGATGGGTTCTCAGGGTATCACCAAGTTAGGATTGTAAAGGAAGACCAGAGAAAGAAAACTTTCACCACTGAATGGGGAAGTTTTTCCTACACGGTTATGCCTTTTGGATTGAAGAATGCACCTGTTGTGTTCTCGCTGCATCGTGGTACAAGCATTTCAAGACTTCATCCATAAATTTCTTCAAGTTTACCTGGATGACTGGACTGTGTATGGATTGGTGAAAGACCATTGTGACAATTTAAGGTTGATGTTTGAGAGATGTCAAAAATTAAGGATATCCCTCAACATTAAGAAATGTGTCTTTGCTACTCCATTTGGAACCCTGTTAGGACACATTATATGCAAAGAAGGCTTACTAGTGGATCCCACCAAAGTTACAGTTATTGTGGGATTAGGGGAGCCTACTAGTCAAAGTGAAGAGCGCGGATTCCTTGGGCATATGGGGTATTACAAGAAATTCATCAAGGGGTATGCCAAGATCGCCATGCCCTTGGAGGAATTATTAAAACACAAGAGTGCCTTTCATTGGGGAGAGGTGCAACAGAAGGCATTTGACACTTTGAAGGATAGGCTTGTCACGACACCCATATTATGTTTTCCTTCTTGGGATAAGCCTTTCCATGTGCATGTTGATGCCTCAGGGACAACTATGGGAGTAGTACTAGCACAACCTGGTGAGGGAATTGTTGATCATCCCTTGTTCTTTGCAAGTAGAAAGTTGACACCAGCAAAACAGAATTACACAACTACCAAATGCGAAGCATTGTCTATGATCTACACGCTGCATAAGTTTAGGTATTATCTATTGGCAACACCATTTATATTCTACACAGACCACATGGAATTTAAATACTTAGTCAACAAGCCCATGCTACAAGGGCGCATATGCCGTTGGGTTCTATTATTTCAAGAGTTTGAGTTCACAGTGGTTGTGAAACTAGGAAAAAGCAATTTAGGACCTGACCACTTATCAAGGATTAACTTAGGTGAGGATGCACAAAGCATTGAGGATACCATGCCAAATGTGCAACTATTTAGGTTGCGGTGCGCACCCTTAGACTTGGAAGATATCGCAGTGTTCTTAAAAATAGGTGTGGCACTAGAAGGGATGAAGGCTCTAGAGAGAAAGTAGTTAGCAATACATGCCACACCCTACATATTGATTAGTGGAGACCTGTATAAGTTAGGTCGTGATGAGGTTCTGCGCCGATGTGTATTGGAGCATGAGCGCGTGACAATTATGGAGGAAGTACATGGTGGGATTGCAGGAGGACACTATGCAGGAAATGCTACCGCATGGAAGATTTTATTAGTAGGGATTTTGGTGGGAAACCATCTACAAGGATTGTATTGAGTTTTGCAAGGCCTATGACCATTGCCAGTGCCTTGGAAAACCTGGAAAGAGAGATGAAATGCCCTTGCGACCAATAGCCAATGCTGAACCATTTGAAAAATGGGCAATCGACTTTGTAGGGCCAATTTTGTTAGCCGCACGAAGGACTGGTTTGCAGTATATCATTACTTGCATTGATTACTTAACATGTTGGGTAGAGGTAACACCTATGAAGGATTACACTGCAATGAAAACTGCTATATTTTTATGGGAGAACATAATCAACAGGTATGGTTGTCCTTTAAGTTTAACAAGTGATAGAGGTACACACTTTCTCAATGAAACGGTCAGGATTCTGTTAGCAGAATTTATGGTGGCCCATCACAAGACTACCCCTTATCACCCTCAAGAAAATGGAACTACTGAGGCATTTAACAAGATACTAAGTCACACGTTAACTAAGATCTGTGATGTTGGAAGATAGGATTGGGATGAAAAAGTATCAGCTATTCTATGGGCATACATGACAACCTATAAGAGGTTGAACAAGGCCACACTGTTTCAATTGGTGTTTAGCATAGAGGCTATTTTACCAGTTGAATTCATGTTACCATCACTGTGTATAACGTGCGCAGGAGGGTTAGCTGATGAGAAATCACTAGAAGAAAGAATTGATAAGTTGATGTAGTTAGATGAAAGGCGATCACTTGCTAGATGGAGTCAGAAGACAGAAAAATCAAGACAAAAGGCATGACATGATCGTCATATCAAGAACAAGAAGTTTGAGGTTGGGTAGATGGTGTTGTTGTATGATTCCAAGTATCTGCACCATCCTGGGAAGTTGAAATTCCATTGGTTGGGACCCTACATCATCTTGTACATTCTTGATTCAAGAGCTTTCCAGTTATAAATGTTGGATGGGACGAGATTACCAGGTCATTTCAATGGGAGTAGGCTGAAGCCCTACTATAAATAAGTCTTCTTGGTGTTTGTAATAAGGCAGTATTGCCAATTATTCTAGAATTTCCCTTTATGCTTTTTCTTTTCTTATGTTTCCCTTTCTTATTGCTTGTTCCTTTCTTTTTGTTTCATTTTGCGCTAGTAACCATATTTTTTCCAAGGTTGCGTATGCGCAGAGGACCGCGCATCTATTTTAGTGTGGGGTGGAGTAAGAAGTAAAGCAAAGTATATGCCTGTAATACAAGTTAAGTGGCCCAGTAGAAGGAAGCGCGTAAGGTTGAGAAAGCGTGTGAGGAAACAATGGATGATAAATTATGGTGTCAAAAAGGCTATAACAAAGACCACGTACAAAGGATGAAGAGTGTAGGAACAACATGAGGTAGGTAAGGGAAAAAATTGGGTAAAGGACAAAAGAAGTGCCTTCGGTGCTATTGACATGTGCGTAAGAGTCTTCAGTCCATTTAGATTTGTGCGTGCCAGAAGGTTGTCAAGTTTTTCGTGCATGATTATGAGCGTGGGTAAAAGCAATTGAGGTGGATTTTAAGGAAAAATCTGCATTTAGTGTCAAGTACGGTGGTAGGTGGTATAACATTTAATGCTAGAAAGAAGGAAAACATATAAATATAAAGTCAGGCACATCATTATTTTATCTTGCGATTACGAAGTGAAAGAATGTCTTGTAAACTAGGGCATCTAGAGAAAAATTTGTGCGAAGGAAGAAGAATCTAAGAAATTTGAGTGTGCGACTAGAGTATATTTGTGAACCAGAAGGAAGGAGTACACGAGTGTAAGGAAAGGTTGTGTGAAGATCATCGTCTTATGGAACGTTTTCCTAGTTAGGGTTTGACAGTTAGGGCACGAAGAAAGAAGGATTCATTCTAGGAGTTGAAGCTTTGGAGTTGAATTTGGAGGTAGAAAAGTAGAGTTAGAAGTCCGTAGTTGATCCTGACAGAAAATATGGCACCTAAGAAACCAACCATTTCACCAAAGAAAACAAAGGGAAAGGGCAAGGGAAAGCAAAACTGCCTGTTGTCGCAAGCACCAATGAAGAATGGTATGCAGAAATGTAGTACCCAGATGGGGTATTGCTAGGAAAAGAGTGGGAGTCACACTT
Organism: Taxus chinensis; assembly: GCA_019776745.2. Classification (NCBI taxonomy): domain Eukaryota; kingdom Viridiplantae; phylum Streptophyta; class Pinopsida; order Cupressales; family Taxaceae; genus Taxus; species Taxus chinensis. The sequence continues at coordinate 9,098,908 of CM034149.1, forward strand.
GCGAAAGATGGCTGTGAGTGATTATAACCATCACATGAGCACAACTGAGAAAGAAATGATGCTAGAGTTGGTCCACCGAGCTAAAAAGAGGATGCCAGATGGAATGCCCATTTACAGCGACGAGGTGAAGGTTAAATTGGAGAAGGATAGATTATTGCAACTATATGAGTTGCCTTACTTTGGCAATCTTGAGCACCTTTATCAATGGTTGATTTCATACGTGCATGAGGATCACTTTTATTTTACAGGGCGTAAGATGCACATAACACCACAGTTGATATCCAAGTTCACAGGCCTCATTTGTGAAGGAGATAACATAGATGATGATCTGAGTGACAAGGAGGCTATCAAGGAGACTGTAGCCACGTATGACTACAAGAAGGGGTCATGATACTTTGACATCACCAAGATTCCAAACCCTATTATGAGGATGGCCATGTGCTTGGTGACCAAGCTCAATGATTAGGAATGATGGACACAAGTGAACAAGGCATGGCTAAATGTATGCCGGAAGATATAAGAGGGAACAATCTATAACTTGTCCACTTTCATCATGGATGAAATCATAAGCAGCGCGCAGGAGGGAGAAAGATACTCTTTGGTAACGTCCTCCTCACCATTTTCTTCTTAGAGATTGGAGTGCCCAATGGGCCAGAAAATTTTGTTTGGGAGTATCTAGAAGAGGATCCCTCACCCACAAAAAGGTTTGTGAAGTACACTTGTGAAACCATGACGGCCGCTCACAAGGCATGCTTGGAAAGTGGTACAAACGAATGTGTGATGCATTCAGAGCAGAATGGAGGATCCTAGAGTAGTTACCAGTGCTTGTGGATGGAGAGGTCGAGTTTGTAGTGTATCAACATTTCTGCATTGGCAGATTTACATTGACAAATGGGACTATGAGTCCATGGTGCAAGCTACCCTTCTCCTTCACCGTGCAATACTTCCAAGCCAAAGTCAATCAGTTCAAGGAGGCCAAGAGACTAAGTTTCGACCTTAGTGAGGTAGATATAGACCACTTTGAGCTATGTCGAAAGCTCGTCTACCCAAATAAGCGTGCATACATGGAGAAATATGTCTCCCATGAAGTACAAATGATGAAGCCTTTAACGCTGCCGATTACAGGGAGGACCGCAACAAGGGTGTATCTACACATAAGGCCAAAATTTGAAAATGGTGCTTACTTGGAGAATGATGTCTCCATTCTTGAAGACCCTATAGGAAGGAAGAAGGCTGGACCAAGGAAGAGAGAAAGAGAAGAGGTGGAGGAGAAGAAGGCACCAAGTGTTCAAACCGCACAATCGGTTGGCACCCCGGAAGCAAGTGCTAAGTCTAGTACTTATGCACAGAGAAAGAAGTCTCATGTAAAGGAAAAAACCATAGAAGAAGAGGTGCCAAAGTACGAAGAGCACCTCACCCATGAGGAATCACATAGGGAGACATCACCTATCAAAGAGAAAGAAAAAGAAGAATCTCCTGTACTGGAATCCCTAGTAAGAAAGAAGCAGAAGGTGACAGATGAGGCAGACTCAGAAGAGACAGAAGAGTCTAGATGCCTACATCAGTGACAAGGATGATGATGATGAGCCTGAAGGAGGTGAAGGCCATCCCATCTATGAGATACATGATTCTGAGGAAGAAGGAGATGAGGAGTATAATAAATAGGATGATGAGGAGGAGAATGACAAAGAAGAGATTGAGGCTCAAGGCAAGGGGGTGAGTGGAGAAGTTAATACAAATGATCAAAGGACCCCAAGCCTCACAAAGGAACATGTAGAGGATGCCGTAGAGAAAGAATCATAGAGAATTATCAAGGACCTGGTAGAACAAGAGGTAGAATGCAGTGCAGATGAGGTGTTGAAGGAAGTTGAGGAGGAAAGCATAGGAAAAGAATATGGCAACATGGGGGGAGATCCCAGTTTGGTTGTAAGCTTTCCAAGGGCCACATGCACAGGGAGTAAGAGTACAAAAGCAACACAAGGTCAAGGAATGGGCTACATCGATGATCTGAACAAGGTGTTGTGCACACACTTTTAGAGCACCATACCAACATAACAACTCTTGGCCATGACTTCATTTGATGAGGAATCAGACAAGGAAAATGCTATCATGGGCATTTGAGTCCCACATTTATGAGCCTGAATTTAAAATAAGCCAAGGAGAATTGATGAAGGTTCCAGAAACAAAAGGGATAAACCCCTTGGTGAATGCTCAACAATTATCAGTTGAGAAAATCTACAACACGCTCAGCAAAGTTTCAGTTGAGGTTGAAGCCAAACTCTTCGGAAGAAATGACAAGGTGAAGTTCCTAGAGGTAGAGCTGGAGAAAAAAGAGGAGGATATCCTTAAGAAAAGTAAGGACCTGAAGCAGGAGGGGATAATCAACGCTTAGTTAAGCTATGGGTTAAAAGATGAGAAGGCAAGGGTGCGCGAAGCATACAAGAAAATAGAGATGATCACGAATGCCATTGTCTTGAAGCATCTGGACTTAACACTGCCCATGCAAAAATATGGATAAGCTTTATAGTGCCTAGAGGACTTGACCCGCATACTCACCATGGAGAGGCAACCACTTGCCTTAGAATCCACAGAAGAGGCATTGACATGCTAAGAAAAAGAGAATAAGATGAAGGTTATAGAAATTATTGCTCAGTACAATAAGATCTTCGCTGATGTAAAAGCCGTCGCGCAAGTTGCTGAGGTTGCCTATGATAATTGCACAAATAAGGATAGAGTGGCAAGTATCTTGGTTGCTACCCATGAGATGGAACTCAAGGAGTTCTGAGAAAAGAATAAGGGGAATAGGGTTGAGTGAGACAAAATCCTAACTGAAGTGGAAAAGAAATCAGAGGCCATTAAGACCTTACAGGCCTCAATCAAGAACCGGTTGAAGGAATTGTACCCCCAAATCACTTAGAGGATGGATGCACTTGAGGATTTGGGTAAAAAACTAGAGGGATTGTGGAGACAATGAGCACTAAGGGAGAGGAGTTGAGTTTTGAAGAAGTGAGCGCCCGGGTGGGTGACCTCTGTCAGTAAACTCAGAATGAGGTCAATGCTTGGGGAAAGTTAGAGGCAGAATTAGGGAAGGATTTCCCTCTTCTCCTCCAATGATAAGCAAGTTCCCCATTTTTTTTCATTCTTTCCCCCATTTCTTCATTCCTTTATTCTTCCATTCCAACCATTTGTAAGGATCCACCATTTTTATTGAAGAGTGTTTCTTAAGACATAGAAAAGGAGTAGTGTGGGGTGATGTTGGGCCCCATAATATTAGCTGAGGATGAGAAGGTGTTAGTGTGAGTTATCCTATGTGTCCTCCTCTCATGTTGGAGGGTCATCTCACATGGGTTAGGTTTAGGGTTAGGTTTAGGGTTTCATGTGTGTCATGCACTAGGGTTACTCAACGCCCTATATGTACCCCTTTTCTATTCATTTATGAGTATGCCAAGACACTTCGCTGTCTTTCCTCTATATACAAGCTTTGTTTCTGTTGAGCAAGTTCTTCCATTATTGATCAATTCCTTCTTACAATCGCTAGAGCTATCACGATTCCGTTGGAGTGCAACTACTTCGTGGTGTCTCATTTCTGATTCGATTCTCGCAAACTCTTTTCATGGTATCAGAGCTACACGACTTGTCCGTGACACCAAAAGCTCGAACTTATGGTGGAGAGGGATCTCATCGTGTTAATTAGTTACTACGCCAATACCCTCCTACACGATGGAGCCAGGTATACACCTAATCAGGCCCAACGACATATTAAGAGGAAGTGTCACTGGGAATTTCTCGAGAGGTCACCCATCCCAGCACTACTCTGGGGTTGATGCGCTTAACTGCCTGGTATCAGAGATGCACGACTTGCTGTCACACCAAAATCTCGAACTGATGGTGGAGAGGGATCTCATCGTGTTAATCAGTTGCTACACCAATACCCTCCACACGATGGAGCCGAGTATACACCCAATCAGGCCCAACAACATTAGGAGGAAGTGACACTGGGAATTTCCCGGGAGGTCATCCATCCCATAACTACTTTGGGGGTGGCACACTTAACTGCTTGGTATCAGAGATGCATGACTTGCCGTCACACCAAAAGCATAGTCTTTATAGCCATTCCATCTCAATCTTGCAAGGGCATTCTCATTCAATCATATGAACTAAAAGGTATAATCAGGTTACAGTGCTAAAAAGTTGCGTTTATAATGGAAAGTGGTTATATCTCCCCTTTAAAGGTCAGTGTTGTGCTAATGGATCACTTGGTTGATCCTTGTGGTGAGTGTTAAAGCACAAATCTCTTAGTTTCTACACTTTCTTGTGTTGCTTTGCTAAGAAAACAACATACAAGGGTATGTTTGAAGATCCTTTTTTCTTCAAACCTCTCCCTCTCAAGACCTTGAATGAAATCATCATGTTCTTCTTGAAGTATATATGACAAGTTAAGTTCTTCAAATGTGGAGACTAAGACAAAATGGATGAGAATGTGTATGTGTGCTTATTAACAGTCAGAATGTGAAGTGAAATCCTCTGTGCAAGATAATTTCATCACATAAAGAGGCTTGTTTAATATGAAAATGTTGTTTTTGGATGCTCTAAGGAGGTCAATAAGTTCTTATTTGTCCTCCATGTAAAACCAAGATCCACCAAAATCCAAGTAACATCTTGTAAACTCAACAAGGAATGTTTTGTAGTCTTCATTCTATACTTTGCATTGGTTTTTCCTTATTATGGGAATGTTGGACATGTTTTAAGATTTTTAATTGATTGGAGAAGATAGAGAATGGTATTACAAAGCCTCAAAAAATGTAATTTTCAAATTCCGTTGAGAATTTAGTGAGAAATAGTTTTTGAAGGATCTCAGGCTTGTACAGTTCAGGAAACCCTGATTCTAGGGTTTGAAGGACAAAATCGTTCGAAACTTGAGATATAACCAATGAAAAAATCCTAATTTTTTTAAGGAAGATATTTCTAGAGCATACAAACACATTGCAAAAATAATGAAATGATTTCATTAAGAAATCGAGGAGAATTTGTTGACAGTTTTTGAAGAAAACATCGCAGACCCTTGTAGAGTTAGAAAATTCTTTTTCTTGATAAAATCCTTTGATGGGAACATTATAATCCTCATGCAAAGGTCCTAAATGATATTGAAAAGGTCAAACAATAGAGGTATGTGTTTGAATGAATTTAAAAGCTCAAATATCACGTGACAGTGGTCTTGTGATCACCTTCAAAGCAATGTGCATAGCTTGCGAAATGTTCTAATGCAAAATTTGTGATGGTGAATGGCTAAGAGCTTCTTGCAAAGATCTTAATAGATCAGAGAGAATTAAGGTGTGAGTGTTTCTTTGAAAGTGTGAACAAATTTCCAAGTCTTCTAATGTTGGTATGCATTATTAGCTCATAAAATGTAACAAGGGTATGTTTTATACTTTCTGAGAAGATAAAAGGTATTAGACCTCCTTGTTTGAAGAAAGTGAGTATAGGAGAAGTCAAAAATCCACTAAGCAGTTATAAACTGATGTTATATTCCTCCAAGCTTGAATTGGAATATGAAGAGTTGTCATTTGAGTTAAGAATTATGAAGGAGTAAAAGGAGCATTTGAAAACAAACTAAAGAATTTGAAGAGACAAGGCTTCATGATTGAGTGTACTCGTGTAAGAAGATGAAATGTATTAAAAATAATGTGTTTTTGAAGTTGAAAAGTATTAAAAATTAATGAATTGTGTAAGGGGTAGTAAAACAGAAAAAAGTGAATTCAAAAATTAAAAGTGTGAGTGAAAGGTGCTGAGGTGTGAATGTGAATGAAAAAGGATAGCGAAAGTATGCAGAGATGATATGATTTTGATTAGATTATGAAGCATATGAATGTATGAGAGTGTTATATCAGTGGGGAGTTAGTATGAAATGCATTAACTTGTCTATTAGGTAGAGTGAAAGTGGTAAAGATATGCACATTTTCTGACTGAGACAGAGTGTTGGAAGATGTTGAAGACTGAATTTAATGCTAGTGACTTCTATATGATAGTTTTGAGTATTGAATATTGAAGAATAAACATGAATTTGAGTTGGTGAATCAAGAATATTAAGTTGAGTGCTTCCAATAATCAAATAGCAGGTGAAAGGAAAACATGGGCTTGAAAATTGATAAAGTTACAGGTGTAATAAGAAGTCAGGTTACAAATTTAGGGTCACAATCAGATGTATTGCATCTAAGATGAGGGTGATCAAATTTTCAATACACACCGAGTTGTAGCTTAGTATAATCAGGGAGTTGTAGCTTCCTTACAGGTTGTAGCTTGCAAAAGGTCAGTGGTTGCTGACTAAATTAATTTGGGGGTTGTAGCTTCCATCATCAGGTTATAGCTTGAATGTATTCTTGGGGTTGTATTCCCAAAATTTGAGTTGTAGCTTAACTTGAAATCATTGTAACTCCATAATACAAGGTGTCCTAGTTAGTTCTTTGATTTCAATGGGTTTTCTCCCATTTTGTGTTTCCCACGTTAAAATGTTGTGTTCTGTCTCTTTTTTCATTTTCTTATGTACAGTTTCATGTGCTCTTCTTAGCAAGTTTGAAAAGTAGAAATATCTGAGAAAGTTTAATGAGACACTAATTCACCCCCCCTCTTAGTGTCTAAGCTTCCAACACTTGGTATCAGATCTTGGTCCTCTTGAATCAAGCCTAACAACTTGGAGGTGATCTCGAAGACACAAACATGGGTTAATTAGTAGAATCAATGTTAAAAAGGAAGTATGAAATCTCTCAAGCTCTTATAAATGAGTTAAGACACAAATCAAGATCAAGGAAGTTAATCATGGTCAAGAATTTAATGAGACAACTTCATTTTTTGAGAAAGTATCAAAGGCCTTGAGAGACAAAGAAAATGTCTGTCTTAAATTTGAAGAGGAACTAAAGAACCTAAAGATTGAGTTGGAACAAGCTACTAACCAACTTGATGGCTTGCAAGACAAATAGAGAAATTATGTTGAAGTAGAGCATGAGACATGTAAGGTAACTATTCAAGTCAAGAGTGAAGAATGTGAGAGATAAATGCATATCTAAAGAACCTTAGAGAGGAACTAGAACAAGCAATACAAAGGGAATTGAAGACTGAACCAATCCATTTATCATTTCAAGAATGTTCAAAGACCAAGAAGGACAACAAAGAACACAAGAAGACTATTAGGTAGCCAAATGCAAGAAGACTACCAGGTAAGTTTCATGGATTTTGCTTTTCATACAATATGTTTGGGCATAAAACTAGAAATTGTATGAGAAGAGTAGATGAAGAATATCCATGGAGGGATTGTAGGACTGAATATGAGAAGAATATAATATGTTTCAATTATAAAGAAAAAGGACACATAGCCAAGTATTTCCTAGAATAATCTTTAAGTCAATTCTGAGAAGAAGAGGACTCAAGAGATAAGAACCAAGTTGTATGCTTCAACTGTCATGGGAAAGGACATTTTTCCTAACATTGTTATGAAATTCCTAGATATAACTACAAGCTGAATGGATTTAATAGGCAAGACAAAAAGATACTCAGAGGAAAGACAAACTCTAGGAGTGAAACCAAGTCAACTATGGTTGAGAGACATACTGAGAAGAAGAAAGAAAAATGGATATACAAGTTCAAGAAAGTAGAGTCAAAATTTCAGACAATAAAGAATGATAAGAAGATAGCAAGGGAAACTATTGAAGAGACAAAAAAATCTAAGACAGTCACAAGAGAAACAAGCACAAACAAGACTTCAAAAGTGATGACAAAGGCAAGAAGGATGAAAAAATTCCAGTACAAAGAATGAAGAATTTCTCCCTCAAGCAGTGTTAGAACATGTGTATGAATTGCAATATGTGTACCTATCTAAAACTCAAGCAAAAGATGAGAGCTTAGGTGATGTGTTGGTCACACCAAGGAATACATCCAAGAAGTCCAATAAGAAAACAAGGACAAGGAAAGGAAAAATTGAGTCATCATGCTGTTTTGATGACTTCCTCTTGTTCTGAGGTGACATGATAAGGAGGTTTTCCTTCTCTAGTCTTTTGGAAGGCATATATCAGTTAAAAGGAAGCATATTAAGACCTTAAGAGATGTTCTTCCTCTTTTAGTTGGTCATAAGATCCTCCATGTTACAACTAAGTGAGAAATCCAGGTCCTCTTTTGGTGATGAAAGAATTTTCATATGGCAAATTTGTCACCAGTCAAAAGGATTATTGAGCTCAGGATGAAGGCACAGTGAAATTAAATCTCATTAGAAGCATTTGAGTTTTTGTGAATTTTTCTCATTCTTAGAAGTTATTGAATATCTTGTACATGAGGTATTAACAATGTAGAATCTGTGCATGTCTTGACCAGTGAAGAAACTTTGAGTGCTCATGCTTGAGTTGGTGTAGTCACAAAATCATGCACTTTAGGCATTATTTAGCTTAGTCATATACTACTATTTAGAGGGTTCTCAAGTGAAGAAAGTACTAATTAATCCCACCTTTTGGCCATCTTATTTTTACCTTTTATTTCATCATTCCCACATATTTTCCTATGCATGCCCAACTATTTCGTCACCGTCCCATCATTTTAGCCTAAATCGAGGTGCCCAATACTAGGGTGCCTTGGTCCCACATGGGGCACCCCGATCCATGTTCTACTTTCCCACCTCTTTTTGGGCCTCTTCTAGCCATTTTTCATCCTTATCTTTTTCCTAGCTAGCCATGTTGGGGTTAATTACAAAATTAGAGTAAGAGAGCCCAATAAATACAAAGTTATGAGACCATAATGAGGGTCCTAGCATCACATACTACTATCACTCCATCTAGTGTTGTATCCATTACACCACTTACATCCACATAGTGCCATGCATCAAGGCTAGGAGATCTTCATCAACACACAGAGGATAAGGGGAGGGATTCTATTCTATTCCATGTACACATATTATTACATTTTTATAGAGTTATTATTGCTTTCTATTTTAGAAAGTGCTACTAGCATAAGAGTGCATAGGGCATGAAATGTGCACACACACCAAAACTACATTTGGGTCTGAAATGTAGTGTATCACTCAGATTAGTAAGCCCACTTTTGTGGCAGTTGAGGTTAGTTTGACCCATTCATTTTGCATCTTTTATTTTTTAGGGTTTTGATACATATTTGTCTTTTGTAGCTCTTCCTTCATCTTGCATTATTTCTTACATTCGGAGTAGTTTGGTAGATCCAGTGCAAAAGACAAGGAATATTTTAGGACATCTTGTGACACTACTGAAATCATATTCTTAGATTTTACAGAGACCAGGGCACCTATTCTATAGACCAAGGTGCCCTGGGGTGCCTCGGTACCTTCTTGGGCATTTCGACACTAAAATTTTTCTCCGTAATTTCTATTTCATTAATGTATTATTAGGAATAGGATGTTGTTAAGCATAATTAGTAGTAGCATCCGATAGAAGATAACGACGCTGCCAGTACGACGCGGCCAATAATGTATAGTACGGTAATAGTCGAAAGTACAATAGGAATGTTGTGGTAAAAAGTAAATATTTTTCGTAAGTGGTCCGGTAATGTTTATGTCTAAAGTTGAGGGTAAGTAGAGAAGTAGGGTCTACATGATTAGGAATTAGAAATATTATATTGGTAATAAGGACAAGGAGTGAGGTCATAAATATTTTTTATATTTTATTTGTAAAAGTCTAAAAATGTGGAACCCATGTGAAATGATAAGGTTTATCTTATCTTAAAAGATAAGGTTACATGTACAGATAAGAGTTAAGGTATGGAATATGATTCGTCAGAGTGGATTTCTTATCCTATCTTAGAGATAAGATGGATAAGCCTAGAAGTCTATAAATAAAGAGGCCATCCCCCTCATTTAGCATAGAAGGAAGTAGTGAGAAATATTGTATGAGTAAGTGTGTAAAGGAAGCCATCATTTTGAAGGTGTGTTAAAAAAGCCATTAAGAAGTGTAATTGTGAAGTTTCTCCCATAGTTATTGTTGGAAGGCAAGTGAAGTCAGTAACACTTGAAGTACCTGTTATGCGTGAGATTGTAACAATTTCATGTTAATATTATAATTTACTCTGATATTTCAGATTTATCATCGTTCCTTCTTATCATAGTCTATCGTATCCTTGTGTTATGTTTGTTGTTGTGTTTTCAGATTACATCCACCAAACTAAAAGCTGTGCATTAGTAAATAATCATAGCACGAGGAGTTCCTGGTGAAGAATTATCATAGTGCCGAATCGGTGATGATAGGCATTGCAGTCTCCTTATATCATCCAAATTTGACCTTTGTGGGACCTCTAATTGGTCGTTCCTACTTCCAGAATCCACAGTCAGACCTATGACAACCTGCGACAGTCTCCAACAATCAACTAAATCCTTTTCTTTTACATCCTTGCACATTTAGGGTTTTATTTCATTTAGTATGATTATTTAAAATTATTCCATATTGTCTTAGCATAATTTACAATGTTTTAGTCCTCCTATATTAGATTAACTATTATTATATTTTCTTATAGTTTAGTTTAATTTTAGTTAATAAGTTGGTGAATCTTGTACATTGTTAACTTTGTGGTTTTTTAGGAATTTCTGCATGATTTAGAGAGCATGAATCTTGATCTATGTTGGAGCATATCCTTGAGCAAATAGATGGCCATGTTACCACAATCTTTAAGGTGCTCATATTGATGCAAATGTCATTGCATGTGGACACTTTGAGTAGGCTGTGACTGAGGAAGCCAGAGAAGTTAAGTCCATTAATACTTTGAGTTATTTGAATAGGATCTAGATTGTAAGATTCCTTCATTAGTAACCTTATAGAGTGAGCAATGTAATTACCATTTCAAAATGGAAGGACGAGTGTTATGTTACTTTATTTCCTTGATTAAGTGCTCAAAACTAGACCTATATTGTATTGGTTGAGGTGACCGTGTTTTGTGAATATGCAATTTGGGTGTGAAGTTATTATACAAAAAAAGGTGTGATGGTGTCTTGACTTGCAGGTAAGTTTTAAAGTTTTAAAAACCCATGACAGTGACTAAGATGCTTGCAGAATTTGAGAAGGTTTTGTAAAGTGAATGACTCCACTATTGATCTTGAGGGTTGCATACCTTGTTCCAATGAATAGGAGAGGAAGCTTTCACCTGAAGGAAGAGATATAACTTGGTTGCTATGAATTTTTGGTAAGACCTTCATTTTCACAACCCCATTTCAGTCCTTCACGACAAGTTTGAGGCTTTGAATCAGTTTCCACTAATAATTATAGCAAGAAAGGCCTTCTCGGGCCTACATAGGAAAAAGCTAGGTTTTCGAGGAAGAAGTGTGTATTAAAACCCTCTAGAAATGGAATCTTGATCTGAGATTGAATACAAAGCACTGTAAGCATGTCTACAAGGTGTTTAAGAAATAAAATATGGAGTCCATTAATGGAAACAATAAATATTCTTACCAGTCTTCTATAAGACAGTGTGCACAGTCTGTGAAGTCTAGTTTGAGGGGTTAGATTCCAAAGGGAGGGAGGTTTAAAATTTGAGGGTGATATTGAAATTCAATACATAGCTAGAATTAGTTAATGACTACCTGAATATCTTATCATTTCACCTTGGAGTTACCTATATTCACATTTATGCATGACAACCTTTTCCCAATACCCAATCAAGGGTTTAGAAGTAAATTTGTAAAAAGGTGAGCTATAGTGAGTTATAGGAGTCGTGTCTTCAAATTTGGGGTACATGTCATAGATGAAAAAAGAGTACTAATGAAGTTTATGAGGTCTCCTAGGTATTTCTATAAGTGTGCTCCCACATATGAACCAAACATCCAATACTTCAAGGGATAAGAGGGAAGTTTGACAAACCAAGGAAGACTATTTGAATGTTTTTGATCACATTTTTTTGTTCTAATAGTGTTCCAAGATGTTGTAACAAGGTGTAATCACAGTGTAGTGTCAAGAAACCAAAAAGCAAGGCCTTGCTAGGTTGTGAATGCTTGAACTTATAAGACAAGATAAATAAAATTTGAAGGAGGTAAGGAGTAGATGAAGTACTGTGATATGAGATAAATTTAGTTGAGGGTTTGACAACATAACAAATCACAGTGGTAGGTTTCAGTGGTAAAGGACATAGATGTCAATCTATGTTGGGCATACATGTTTATATCAATAAATCTAGCAATCAATTTTGGGCATAGTAAGAGCACAAATCTAAGTAAAATTGATTTAAGGATGTGGTGTCTCTTATAAATTCGGTAGTTGTGTTATCTTCTGATGAATCCCTCCAATCTTTAAATGACACAATTATGTTAGAACGAGGCAGGATACAAGGTAATAGGATGGATTTTGAGAACCAAGGAGTAAGAAGTTGCATGTTTGAGCAAGAAATCAGTACAGAGAACTTGAAAAATGAGTCAAGACAAGTTGAATACATTGAAATAATGCTTCAGGGTAGGGTAATAGAGACTATTTACTCCACGAGTCATGAAAACAAGGTAAGAACTCAAAATTTTGCATTTTCTAGTAGAGAAAGGTGTCATTGGCCTAGGGGGAGTGATGTGTATGATCTTCATGATGTGAGTAGGATTCCAAGGCTTGTAGAAGTTTGTTTCAGATTTACTGAAGCTATCATATAGGGATCAGTGCTCTCAAGGTAAGAAGAAGTCAAGAGAAATTACTGTCAAGTCAAGCTTGTGCCTTGATATGTTGAGTAAGCCAAGAAAGAAGGTAAAACATAGTAAGTTTGGTTCTCAAATGTTATTTTTGGCATGATCATGAGGTTTTTAGTTCAAGTATATGTTGATTTATGGAGCTTAATCACTTCACTGACATGCTTTTGTAGATTTGCTGGAATACATAGTAACTGGTGTCAGTCACCCATGGACCGATATTGGTCAGGAAAGGAGGAACCGACATCGGTTAGGGCTAACTGACATCGGTTAAGGCTAACCGACATCGGTTAGGGCTAACTGACATCGGTTAAGGCTAAACATCATGAGTTGCCTGTGCGTGACTACTATAATTAAGTTACGGGAATTAGATCTATCTTTAGTTGTAAAGTGAATATAATGGTTGTAATTACATAGTTAAAGTGCCCTAAGATTGTAGATGCATATATAAGCATAAATTTAGGGTTTATAAGGTAGAATTCAATTGAGAATAGAGAGAAGTTTCCTTTTGAGATAAAAAGAGAAATTTGTAGAGAAGAAAGTACATGACATCCAAGAAGGTGTGGAAGATTGTAAATCTTCATTGTATTTCCTTTGTGATAATAAATTGGCTATTTCTTGGTGGACGTAGCCCACACTGGGTGAACCATATTAAATCTTGTGTATTTTTTCTTCTTGTTTATTTCAATATTGATTGTTTTTATGCTTAGATCTGATTAATATATCTGTACAACTGTTGTGCTAACCCCAACAACTAGTATCAGAGCATCTTTGTTTGAGGGTTGTGTGTATTGAAATATTTACTCACAGAGGCATTTTTGATTGAGTGAGAGCAAAGAAATGGGAGAAGAAGGAAAATTACGAGTAGATAAATTTGATGGCAGTGACTATCTATTATAGAAGATGCAGGATGAGGATTATTTATTTAGAAATATTTATACTTACTATTGGATTAGAAGGCAAGACTTATAAAGATGACTAATGAAGAATGGAAAATTCTTGGTAGAAAGGCTTGGGGATCTATAAGTTTGAGTCTGGCAGCATTTGTGGCTTCAAATATTACCGAAGCAAGATATATGGTAGAGTTGATGAAATATTTAGCAAATATATATGAAAAACCTAGTGCTTCTAATAAAATTTATTTGATGAAAAAATTGTTTAATTTAAAGATTCAAGAAGGTGGATCTTCATCAAGTCATTTGAATGATTTCCGGTCTATTGTAAATCAATTAAAATCAATTAGTATTCAATTTGAGGATGAAGTGAAAGAAATTTTATTATTATGCTCTTTTCTAGATAGTTGGGATAACTTGGTAATGACTGTTAGTAATACAACATTTGCTACTAATGTTTTAAAGTTTGATGATGTGGTTAGTATAATCCTGAATGAAGAAATACGTAGGAAAAGTACAGGAGAATCATCATCTGGGAATGCTTTGAATGTAGAAAGCATGGGAAGGTAGAAGGAGAGATCCAAGAGCAAGAATAATGGGAAATCAAAGTCTAAGAATGACATATCTAAATCCAGAGGTAGAGGTATAATCTGTTGGAATTGTGGAAAGAAAGATCATGCAAAGAAGGATTATTGGTTCAAGGAAAACAAAGAGAATGTACCTAAGAAATGTAAAGAGGAAAATGTTGCTGTAAAAGAGGTAATGCAAGATGCTCTAGTTCTCTCTGTGGATAATAAAATTGAGTCATGGGTTTTAGATTCAGGTTCTTCTTTCCATGCAACCCCTAATAATGGTTATTTCATAAATTATGTCTAGGGTAATTTTGGGCATGTTTATTTAGGAGATGATGAACCATGCAATATTATTGGTAGAGGTGAAGTTCATATTAAATTATAGAATGGAAATACATGGATATTGAAATATGTGAGGCATGTTCCAAGCCTTAAAAGAAATCTAATTTCTGCAAGACAATTGTGTGAAACTGGTTGCATGGTTACACTCACAGCCGAATCTTAGAAAGTTATTGAGGTATCTATTGTTGTAGAAAGAGGAAAGAAGTAGAATAATTGTATTTATCTACCTGTATTACTGATTCCTTTTCTGTTATATCTACTTTAGATTGAAATACAAGCATTTGGTACAATTGGCTAGGCCATATGAGTGAAAAAGGAATGCATATCTTAAAGGAAAAGGGTAAGTTATTAGATATGAAACATGTAGATCTTAATTTATGTGAGCATTGTATTTTTGGAAAGTAGAAGAGAGTGAGATTTATCAAAGTTTGGGAAACAAAGAAGAATCATAAATTAGAGCTTGTACACTCAGATGTGTGGGTACTAGCCCAAGTAGCTTATTAGGAAGGATCCCAATATTATGTTACTTTCATTGATGATGCCATAAGAAAGGTATGAGTTTATTGTATTAATCGTAAATATGATGTTTTTGAAACTTTTAAAAGATGGAAATCCCTTGTCAAAAATGAATCAAATTCAAAATTAAAATGCCTCAGATTTGACAATGGTGGTGAGTATTGCAGCAAGGCTTTCAATGATTATTATTCAGTAAATGGAATACATAGAGAAAGTACGGTTCCTAGAACACCATAGGGGAATGGTGTTGCAGAGAGAATGAACAGGACAATCATGAAACATGCTAAAAACATGAGGATACATGTTGGATTGCCCTTACAATTTTGGGCAGAAGCAGTAGACACGACGGTTTATTTGATTAACCGTGGACCTTCAAGTGCACTGAATGGTGGAATACCAGAAGAAACTTGGATTGGAAAAGAGCTAGATTTTTTTTTTCTTAGAGTATTTGAAGTAGAAGCCTTTGTCCATATTGATATGAAAAATAGAAAGAAATTAGATGTAAAATCCAAAATATGTACTTTCATTGGTTATGGTTTTGGTGATTTTGGATTTCGATTTTAGGATTTAGAAGGTTCTAAGATAATTAGGAGTCATGACATTGATTGGAATGAAAAGAGAATGTACAAGGATCAAGTTTTGGTCCCAAAGGTGAACCAATGGAGAATTTTGTGGATGAAAAGGAACTCTTGGATTCAAAATTAATACCTATAGGTTTACACAGTAATCGATATCAGTTTACCCTTGACTGACATCGATCCCTTATACCGGCATCGGTTAAAGAAGAGATAGACCGATGTCGGTTATCCGAAGCGGCGTCGGCAGAAGGTGATCGGTGTTGGTCACTGTTAGAAGTAGATAAAAATCTACAAGATGAGCAGATTGAGCCTCTGGCACCCAAAATCTTAGTGAGAAGGTCACAAAGGGTAAGTAGACCTCTAGAAATATTTTCAACTTCCTTGTCTTATTTATTATTGAATGATAGTGGTGAACTAGAAAGATTTGAAGAAGCAATGCAGGATAAATCCCAAAAGTAGCAGGAGCATGGCATAAATGAGGAGATGGACTCCTTAGAGCAGAACCAGACATGGAATTTGGTTAAGTTGTCAACAGGTAAAAGAAAATTACAGAACAAGTGAGTTTATAGGATCAAGGAAGAAGAGGGTGGACAAAAGAGATACAAGGAAAGACTTGTAGTAAAGGGATTTGCACAGAAAGTAGGTATTGACTTTGGTGAAATATTTTCTCCTATTGTTAAAATGACTTCTATTCGTACTATATTGATTTTAGTTGTAGTAGAGGATTTACATTTAGAGCAACTTGATATCAAGACGACATTTCTTTATGGTGATTTAGAGGAAGAGATTTATATGAATCAACCATTTGGGTATGAAGTCAAGGGTAAGAAGAAACTTGTGTGTAGATTGAAAAAGATCCTATATGGGCTCAACAAAACTCTAAGGCAATGGTATATGAGGTTTGATAGTTTCATGCAAGAGCACGATTATTTGATATGTGAATCTGACCACTATGTTTATTTCAAGATGCTTGGAAATGGGAGCTATATTATTTTGTTACTGTATGTGGATGATATACTTATTGCAGGATCTAGTATGTAGGACATTGGTGAGCTTAAAGAAAAGCTATCTCACACATTTGCAATGAAGGATTTGGGAGCTACAAAGAGAATCCTTGGCATGCAAATTCACACAGACAAGAAAAATTGGAAGTTGTATTTGTCTCAAGAGCATTATATCAATAAGGTGTTGGAGAGGTTTAATTTGTAAAATTTAAAACCTGTAAGTACACCTATGGTTGGACACTTCAAATTGAGAAAATATCATTTTCCTACATCACACGAGGAGGTTGAGTACATGGCACAAGTTCCGTATCCTTTAGCAACTGTGAGCTTGATGTATGCTATGGTTTGCACTAGACCAGACATTGCACAAGCAGCGGGAGTTGTGAGTAGATTTATGGCTAATCCAAGTAAAGATCATTGGAAAACAATCTAATGGATTCTCAAGTATTTGAGAGGGACATGTGGCATGTAGTTATGCTTTGGAGGGTCAGATACTTCTTTACGTGGCTATGTGGATTCAGACATGGTTGGTGATTTAGATGGCAGGAGGAGCATCACTGGATATGTTTTCACAGTAGGTGGCATAAAAGTTAGCTAGATTTCTAGATTGTAGAAGGTTGTGGCCCTATCTACTACAAAGGCTGAGTATGTTGCAACTATAGAAGCTAGCAAAGAGATGATATGGATGAGCAGGTTTATGGAAGAGTTGGGAAAGGAGCAAGATGATTACAGATTGTATAGTGATATTCAAAGTGTAATTCATTTAGTAGAGAAATCACCACCATGTCATTCTAGAACAAAACACATTCAGTTGAGATATCACTTCATACGACAAGTATTGGAGGATGGGCAGCTAAAATTAGAGAAAATTCATACAAAGGAGAACCCTGTGGATGTGCTAACGAATCCATTGGAAAAGGAGAAGTTGAAGCTACATTCCACTTCTGTTGGTCTTTGAGTTTGAGACTTAAAGAGGGAGAAACAAGCTAAAGGAAAGGATCAGAGGATGGAGTTGTATGGTACAATGCAACAATTTATCTCTAAGTGGGAGATTGTTGCGTTGCGGAGCTTAATCACTTCACTGGCATGCTTTTACAAGCTTGTTGGAATACACAATAACTGGCATTGGTTGATGAACCTCCGTCAATTACCCATGTACCGGTATTGGTCAGGAAAGGAGGAACCAACATTAGTTAGGGCTAACCGACATCAATTAAGGCTATCCGGCATCGGTTGCATGTGTGTGACTACTATAATTAAGTTGCAGGAATTAGATCTATCTTTAGTTGTAAAGTGCATCTAATGGTTGTAAATGCATAGCTAAAGTGCCCCAATATTGTAGATGCATATATAAACATAAAGCTAGGGTTTAGAAGGTAGAATTCAATTGAGAATGGTCAGCACAGGAGGAACCAACAAGTGCAGAAGATTGCAAATCTTCATTGTATTTCCTATGTGATAATAAACTGGCCATTTCTTAGGGCTAACCGACATCAGTTAAGACTAACCGGCATTGGTTGCATGTGTGTGACTACTATAATTAAGTTGCAGGAATTAGATCTATCTTTAGTTGTAAAGTGAATCTAATGGTTGTAATTACATAGCTAAACTTATTTTAAGTTGTTATTATTTCATGTCAAGTGCCCCAATATTGTAGATGCATATATAAACATAAAGCTAGGGTTTAGAAGGTAGAATTCAATTGAGAATAGAGAGAATTTTCCTTTTGAGAGAAAAAGAGATATTTGTAAAGAAGAAAGTACATGTGTAGCTGCGTGGAAGGCGATTGAAGAGCTCCATACGACCTCGTATTTTACATCCAAGAAGGTGCAGAAGATTGCAAATCTTCATTGTATTTCCTATGTGATAATAAACTGGCCATTTCTTAGTGGACGTAGCCCACACTGGGTGAACCACATTAAATCTTGTGTATTATTTCTTGACACCATTCGTAAAAGGAAATTGATATATATATATCAGAAGACTCGTGTCTTTTATTCAGAGGTCGGTCTACTTTATGGCTTTCGAGATACTTGTTAGATAAGTTTGCTGCATTTTTAAAAAATAGCTAAAATTTAATTATTGAGTCATTTAATATTGATTATTTTTATGCTTAGATATGATTAATACATTTGTACAACAGGTGCGCTAACCCTAATAGTATAGGATTGCTAAAGTGGAATCTTGAAGGTAAAAACAAAGTTTGGAGGTGAAATGACACATTTTGCATGATCAGAAGGTGGTTGATGGTACTATGGCTCAAAACAAAGGTATGATGATGTTTCCTTCATGATTATTGACATGGTTAGGTGGTGAGATAGGTCAATTACCTTCAAAGGAAGAGTGCTTGTGCTTAGGAGGAGCTTAGTTCAGTCAAGTAAAGGTAACTCAAGGCTGACATAGGAGCTCAGAAAATAACAAACATAGTTCTAGGGGAAGCTTGTGGACAAGTAAGTTTATTTTCTCATGCATACTATGTTATTCCCTACAGTGAGATAGTGATGAGAGTTGTTGATACTACTGCATCATCATGATATCGTGGTTGTTATTTTAAGTTGTTATTATTTCATGTCAAGTGGCCAAGAACCCTTTTTCATAGATGTCAAAGGGGGAGAGAAGCTGTCAGAAACTAGGAATAGTGATGTGAGGCTATTGGTGTTTGTATCTGTATGTGATATGAAGATTGACGGAATATCTTATTATTTTGTCTATTACCTGCAACTATTCTGATATGCTCTCTTTAGTGTATTTGCCATCAAGTTTTCTGAGTATGTTGCCATCAATGACAAAGGGGGAGATTGTTGAACCCTGGTCATTGGTGTTTTCATTGATGTCAAGTGGCATTGATGCCAAAGGAGTGAATGGTGAAGTAAATCCCAGTCAAAGGCAAGAAGGTTGATTGGTGGTGCCTTCTCATTGTTTTAGTGAGAATTCAGGATAGTTTCAGTGTTCTGTAGGCTTGGTTTATGAGGAAAGAGTCTACTAAAGGTATGGAAATGGTAAGTATGCTTGGATCATAGGTTCTACAGGTTATATATCATGATTTCAACATGGGAAACATGTCTTACATTGAGTTTCAGGTCATTTGGTGGAAGTCTTAGTTAAAATTGGCTCATTTAGGCCTAGTTCTAGAACCTAATGAGGTACATGTCATGGAAAGATCATGAAAGAATGAGAGAATCCTGAGGATCGTGTCTAAGGCATGTATGAGTAACAACAAGGTTTACTTTAGCTCTTGGAGGCAAAATTCAAAAGTTCACCAAAGTTGGCTTTGAGAACTAACAATGTAGACCGCAATAAGTGAGATATGTTTGAATAAAAAATGAATATTTATGACAAATAAACTCATGGATAATGTAGAGGGGTAATTTTTGATGCTTCATGTCAAATTTCATCAAGTTTTGAAGAGGTATGTGAAAGTTATGCTAATTTTTCTAAAACCGGTTCATTAAGAAATGCTAAATGAACTGTCTATCTTCTTAGCACCCAAGAAAAATATGGAGCCTTCTTCAAATAAATTATAGATTTTTTTTTTGTAGATAACTTCAATCCTGAAGTTTTGCAAAATGTTTCAGGTAAAATGGATAAGTATCAGAGAAGTTATGAGCATTCTATTAGCCAGTTTTCTCTCTCCTCAGGTCTGCTTCTTGAAGTGTTTGAATTGAAATGAATTTTTTGACTTCTTGTCAAGTTTTTGAAGTGGTGTAACTTCTCAGAGATTAATGAGGTCTTATCCCTTCCATAGTGGTGACAAGTATATAATCCAAGCATAGTATTTATAGCCATTCCATCTAAGTCTTGCGAGGGCATTCTCATTCAATCATGTGAACTAAAAGGTACAATCAGGTTACAGTGCTAAAAGTTATTTATAATGGAAAATGGCTCTAGCTCCCTTATAAGGTCAGTGTTGAGCTAATGGAGCACTTGGTTGATCCTTGTGGTGAGTTTAAATCCCAAATATCTCATTTCCACATTGTCTTGTTTTGCTTTGCTAAGAAAACAATATAGAAGGGTATGTTTAAAGATACGTTCTTGAAACCTATCCCTCTCAAGACCTTAAATGACATCATCATGTTACTCCTAAAGTATAAATGAAAAGTGAAGTGCTTCAAATGTGGAGACTAAGACAAAAGGGAGGAGAATGTGTGTGTGTGTGTGCGCACGCCTATTGACAGTCATAATGTGAAGTGAACTCCTTTGTGCAAGATAGTTTCATCACATAAATAGGATTGTTTAATATGAAAATGTTATTTTTGGATACTCTAAGGAGGTCAAGAAGGTCTTAGTGGTGCTCCATGCAAATTAAATATTCAACAAAATCCAAGTAGCATCTTGTGAACTCAACAAGGAATGTTTTGCAGTCTTCTTTCTACACTTTGAACCGGTTTTTCCTTGTTATGGGAATGTTGGAAATATTTCAAGCTTGTTAATTGATTGGAGAAGATGGAGAATGGTATTAAAATGAATCAACAACTGGAATTTTTAAATTCCATTGAGAATTGAGTGAGAATTTTTTTTTGAAGGATATCGGGTTTATACAGTTCAAGAAACCCTGATTCTCAGGTTTGAAGGACAAAATCATTTGAAACTCGAGCTACAACAAATGGAAATTCCTATTTTTTTGAAGGAATCTCTATCTAGAGAATACAAACACATTACAAAAAGAATGAAATGATTTCATCAATAAACCGAGGAGAATGTTTTGACAGTTTTTCAATAAAAAGTTGCGGACCCTGTGTAGAGTTAGAAAATTCATTTTCTTGATAAAATCCTTCGATGAGAACGTTATAATCCTCATGAAAAGGTCCTAAATGAAATGGAAGAGGTAAAAAAATAGGTTTATGTGTCTGAATCAATTTGAAATCTCAAATATCACGTGATAGTGGTCTTGTGATCACCTTCAAAGCACTGTGCAAAGCTTGCAAAATGTTCTAAAGCAAAATTTGTGATGGTGAATGGATAAGAGCTTCTTGCAAAGATATTAATAGCTCAAAAATATATAAGAGAACATTAAGGTGTGAGTGTTTTATTTTGAAAGTGTGAAAGAATCTCCAAAACTTTGAATGTTGGTATGCATTGTTAGCTCATACCATGTAACAAGGGTCTATTTTAGACTTCATGAGAAGATGAAACGTCTTAGACCTACTTGTTCAAAGAAGGTGAGCCAAGGAGAAGTCAAAAAGCCACTAAAAATTTACAAAATGATTCTATCTTCCTCCAAGCTCGAATTGGAATATAAAGAGTTGCCATTTGAGTCAAGAACAATGAAGGATTAAAAGGAGCATTTGAAAAAAAACTAAATAATCTGAAGAGACATGGCTTCATGATTGAGTATACTCATTCAAGAAGATGAAAAGTAGTAAAAGTAATGTGTTTTTGAAGTTGAAAAGTATTGAAAAATAATGAAGTGTGTAATGGGGCAATAAAAGAGAAAAAAGTGGATTCAAAAATTAAAAGTGTGAGTAAAAGATGCTGAGGTGTGAATGTGAATGAAAAAGGACAGTGAGAGTATGTAGGGTTGTTATTCTTTTGATTGGATTATAAAGCATATGAATGTATGAGAGTGTTATATCAGTGGGGAGTTAGTATGCAACAGAAGGAGAAGAGTGAAATGCATTAACTTGTCTTTTAGGCAGAGTGAAAGTGGAAAATACATGTAACTTTTCTAACTAAGACAGAGTGTTGGAAGATGTTGAAGACTGAATTTAATGCGAGTGACTTCTATATGATAGTTTTGAGTGTTGAATATTGAAGAATAAGCTAGGATTTGAGCTGGTGAACCAAGAATAGTAAGTTGAGTGCTTCAAATAATTAGATAGTAGGTGAAAGGAAAACATGGGCTTGAAAATTGATAAATTTATAGGTGGAATAAGAAGGCCAGGTTGCAAATTTAAGGTCATAATCAGATGTATTCCATCTAAGATGAATGGTGATCAAATTTTGTATAGACATTGAGTTGTAACTCAATATAATTAGGGAGTTGTAGCTTGCTTGCAGGTTGTAGCTTGCAGAAGGTCAATGGTTACTGACTAAATTAATTTGGGGGTTATATCTTTCATCATCAAGTTGTAGCTTGATTTTATTCTTGTGGTTGTAGCCTTAAAAGTTGAGTTGTATCTCAACTTGAAATAATTGTAACTTCATAGGACAATGTGTCCTAGTTTGTTCTCTAATTTCAGTGGGTTTTCTCCCATTTTGGGTTTCCCACATTGAAATGTTGTGTATTGTCTCTTTTTCATTTACTTGTGTATGGTTTCATGTGCTCTTCTTAGCAAGTTTGGAAATTAGAAATATTTGAGAAAGTTTAATGAGACACTGATTCACCCCCCTCTCAATGTCCAAGTTTCCAACATTAAAGGACTGATTCACCCCCAGTCCATTATGCTTCCAACACCCTTGGTAGGAATAACAATAATTTCCACTGGGGATATTTTGAGATCGAACTAGATGATGTATATTTTTTTGCAGCTATGGATATCGAAGGTGGAAATGGATTTTGGATGACACTTTTGATGATATCAAGAGGGATTGAAAATTTCATGGGCCTTGAAGGTGTTGGTGTAGGAGTGATTGGGATTGTTGATGAATTCTAGTTTGTGAGCCATGGTGAATGCCTCTTTGAAGGTTTAGAAAGATTGGATTTGAAGAGTAGAGGAGATATGCTTTGCACATGACCAATAGAGGATTCAAATGAGCTTGGTCTGAGGATGAGAGAAGGACAGTTGATTGATAATGCCATGCCATCTAGTAAAAAAATACACGATAGATTTGTCCTCAAATTGTTTTATGGCATAAAGGTCGGTAATGGTGATTTTACACACAATTTTGATAGAAAAGTTCTCTAAGAAGGGTTTCATGAGTTGGGTGAAAGAGAATAGTGAGTGTTGAGGAATTATGTTGTACAAATCCAAGGTGGGTCTAACTAATGACATGGATAAGGTGCAGAGCATGAGGTATTGGTCATGAGAAATGAGTTAACATGCGTGCCTAAAGGCATGAAGGTGTTGTTTAGGGCCCTCCTTGCTGTTGAACTTATAAAACTTGGGGAGTTCCCAGTGTGGGGGATAAGGCTTGACAAGAACTGATGGGTTGATGGGCTCATTAAATTTTTTTTTATAAGAGAAAATGGTTTTAGACCCCCAAAGTAGTGGCTTCAAGATTGGCCATCCTAGTTAGCAAAGCATGCATAGGGTCATTAGATGTGTGGGGATGAAGTTACATATTATAAGAAGTGGATGAATGGGGTTGAGGATGAAATTGATAAGGTTGAGGATGAGTGGGTGTTTTTCGGGGTGGATGATAAGAAGGAATATAGTTGAAGGGTTGTGATTGAATAGGTTGGGAGTTATGATGTTGTTGAGAGACAAAGATGTAATTGGATGAGTAGATTTGAAATTGTTGTTGAGAGATGGGGATGATTGATTAGGTTTGCATGGAGTGAGTTGGAATGTAGATATGGGATGGTTGAGATGTTTTGGTAGATTGATTAGAAATTATATGGTGAAAGACACTCTGGAGAGAAGGCTGATGAGTGTTGGTGGATTTCGAAGGATGGGGTTGTGAAGTGATGACATTTTAGTGAATTTGGAATGTAGAAATGGGAACCAAAGTTTGATTATGTTTTTTAGGTGGTGAAATAAGTAGATGGTACTCCCGAGGATTATGGGTAGGGGCATTAGTTACCATAGTGGTTGAATATGTGATGGGGATAGAGGAAGTCAAGTGTTGGATCTTGGTCATTTTCATTGATGTTGCCATTGATGTCAAGTGGCACTAATGGAAAAAAGGGTGAGAAGTGAAGAGTGTGTGGTGAAGAAGTCAAGGTGATGAAGGTTTATTGGTAGTGCCATATCTCAGAGAAATTATAGGTGATTGCATAATAATGGTTCTCAATGGTTCAGTGGTGAACAATAGTCTAAGTCAAGTCAATTGGATATTTAGAATGGTTCTAGGGTGATACAAAGATACTGCAAGCTAAAATGGATTCTTCATCAAGTTTTGAGATAGACGCAGATAGAAGAAGAAAGCTGCGAAAGACTAGAGATAACCACCGATAGAAGAAGAAAGTTGCGAAATACTAGAGATAACCATAGATAAAAGAAGAAAGCCATGAAAGATTAGAGAAAGTTTCAGATCAAAGAACAAATCCGAAAAATACTAGAGAAAGCCGTAGCTTAAAGAACAAAGCTGCGAAAGACTAGAGAAAGCCATGGATAGAAGCTTGAAGCTACAAAAGACTAGAGGGAGCTGCTGGTAAAGAAGGAAAGCCACAAAGCATGGGAAAAAGCCATGATAAGGAGAAGAAATCTGCAAAATTTGACACCGAGCCTCGAAAATCCTAAATATCATATTTTTGTGATTTTGGATTCTTTGGAAAGATGATTTGATTCACTATACATTGGGACAAGACAAATCATGTTATAGTAGGTGAATTTTGAATTGTTCGTTTGAAAATTTTGGGAAGGGTTCTAGCCTACTTGGGTCATATGTGACCATTGGAATAATGTTATTTGAATGAAGTTGTATGGGTTGAATTTTTATGAGGGACCAAACTCCTTTGGATTGGAGAGAAGAACAACATATAAAAGTAATGCTTTCGCTCATTTGTGCATGAGTTGAGCAAGGGAGAGAAGTGCGATCAAGCAAAGAGTTGTTTTCAGGTACGAGGGAAAAACTTAAGAGCTGATCAAATACATCATTGGTTGACAAAATTAACTCGAGCATTCTTATGAGCTGAAGAGAGAGTATTCGAGCCCATGGAGCAGAGATAGATACATATACCAGAAAATATTATCAATGAACTGATAACTGTAGTTGAATACGAAGAATCTAAATCAATTCAGATGGATGCATGTGTTAGGAATATTATGTTAGTGCTCCTTGGTTGATTAATATTGAAATGTGTGAGAAATTATATTATCTATAATAATATAATATTTTATTGTTAATAGGGTTATAACAAAGGTTTAAGTGCATATTGGGTGGTTACATGCTGGAGAATTGTATGGAGTGTTGTTATAACAACCTCCTTGATAATAGGAATTTCTTTTCCTTATATATATGTAAGCCTCTCTATGAATAATTAATTAAAGCATTATTTGCTTTCATTTGGTATCAAAGAAAAATAGTCTTGTGCCTGTAATGTTTTTTTGAGATTAGTCAAGGGGCAATTAACATTCCCTATTGTCCCATATTATGTGTTCAATATTGGTTCTATAATTTTGTCGTTGTTCTTAGTGAAAATTTTATGAAATATAGAGGCTCTGTATGTCTATATCTGAGTCAATGTGCTTTTAACATCTTACCTACGTTTCTACTCCTGTGGGGTACATCTGTTATGAAAATGTTCATTACTTAAAGGGACGTTTACAAGGTGATGTATATTCAAGATTATATTGACGTGTTGCATAGCTTGATCCTCGTGTATGAATATTTAGATGAGTTTCTAGATCAGACATCAATTCTTTTTACCATTATGCTGTGACCTTTTGCTTATATCTTTTTACACCTGCCTAGATTACGTGGTGGATATTAGTGGACTGTCATTTCAAATGTGGTAGAGAATAGTTTAAGGTGGATAACTATGTGTCTAATGAATATCACGTGGTCTTTTTCTAAGTTTCTTCCACCATGCTTCATTCTATTGGAATACAATTGCCCATCCTTGAGTTAATCTTGTCTCGCATTGAAGACTTCAACAAATTCTATTCACGACACTCAACATAGACATTGGCATAGCTGTGATATTCAAAAAAGACATGCAAATCTCTTCATACGTAGTCAAAACAAAATATTAACAGTCATTTCTCTTCTAAGTTAGTTCATTGATTTATCAATGCATTGACGACTGAATTAAGTTGAGATCTTTCAACAGGAAAACAAGTGGAGGACATTGTGTTTGACCAATTTACAGATTAGATACTACTTATTTGAATCCTTTGCTTGAATTTGCAAATCGTGGCTCCATGAATGATACAAAGACTCCAGATGTTGTATTGGTAGAAAATTTACGGGCCAGCTTGGGAATCTCATTGCAAATTTGGCGATTGATAAAACTACTGTTAGTGTTGGTAATGGTATACGAGCTGTTGATATTTGTTTTTATTTATTGTTAACGTAGATTAGGTTAATATTCATTTAATCTTGATTCTAGTCTTTAGTCGTCATCGTTTAAGAGTCCTCAAGTCTTTCAAGATTATGTAGTTGTGTCAATAAATCAATTATGTTTTTAATGTTAAAGTTTAGTTGTGAGTCATGGGTCTATGTGTCATGCCATTTAAGTCAAAATTCATCTTTTTTATGTTTATTAATCTATGTAAATATTTATATGTTGTGTCCATCAAAGTCTCGATAAGTTGTGGGCTAATGCCATACGTCAATTTTTTGTGGTATTTGTCAAAATAGACTCAATAAATTATCGTATTGTCAAGAGTTGAAATATTGTAAAAATAATTTTTTTTGCCTTATAGATGCATTTTTAGTGTTGCCCGACGTCTTGAAAACCATTGATCCACAAAAGTTAAATTTTCTAAGATAGCAGCATGACACTGGAGGACGGAGGCATAGGAGGATGGATGTCAATTAGTGACCTCTTGTCAGTCACCTATGATGGGGCCACATCAAGGTTTGGTGGCATTTTTTGTTGTGTGTTTTCTTTCAGTGTGGTACAATTTGCAATTTTCAATAAGAGGAAATTTCAAATTGAGGGGGGGAACATGATCCAATGTTCCATTTCCAATTTTTTAGTTTATGTATGAACAACATAATTCAATCGAATTTCCTATGTTATTTCCTGTGGTGAAATGTGATGAGGGCTGATAATTGTACTTGGCACATCATGATGTGGTTATAGGTAAACCACTTGAAAACCTTAATTTTTGGTTTGTGGTACTCCAATTGAAAACCACCATTTTCGGTTCGTGGTTAGCCATTTGAAAACCATACAATGGGTTTGTGATCATCCGATAGTAAAAATCACCTAATCATGAAAGCATGTGCAAGTACAAAGACAAGTTTTCCCCATGTTCACACTAAGGGGGACTATTAGGAATATTATGTTAGTGCTCCTTGCTTGATTAATATTGAAGTGTGTGAGAAATTATATTATCTATGATAATATAGTATTGTATTGTCAGTAGGGTTATAACGACCTACGTAAATAGGTTTAAGCGCATATTGGGTGGTTATATGCTGGAGAATTGTATGGAGTGTTGTTATAACAACCTCCTTAATAATAGGAAATCCTTTTTCTATATTTATGTAAGCCTATATATGAATAATTAATTCAAGCATTATTTACTTTCATCATGAAGACCGAGATCAAGTGAGAGAGTGCTCAAAGATAGAGAAAGGAATGCTGCAGATCTGTGTGTAGAGACATAATTAGAAAAAGTGATCATAATCTATTGTGTAAGTAATCTTGATTTTATATGATCAATTTGTAATATTTTCTTCTAAGTGGGTGCTTAGATGATAGGGGTGGGTGTTCCTTGCAATTTTTTTCTTGCTAAATTAGCTAAGTGGGTGCTTAGATTATAGGGGTAGGTGCTCTTTGCAAGTTACAGCTTATTAAATTAGTTGAGTGGATGCTTAGCATTTATTCTAGTGGGTGCTAGAAGACTCTGAAGTGGGTTCTTCATAAGTTGAGTGGGTGATCAATAGAAACCAAATATTATATGATTTGGAATTGGTGTTCTTAATAAAGCCTTCATTTCGAAGTGGGTTTTTCTCCCAAAAGGGTTTCCCACTATAAATTATGTGTTCAGTATTTTTATTATCTTACATGTGTTTGATTGAATTCTCATGATACACTACTACTATTAAACAAGGATATTGTATTGGAATAAATTAAAAATTATAAGTTACATTGATTCACCCCCCACTTAGCGCTTGTGATCTCTGACAGTGGGGACACTGTTGATGCGAGGTAGGTTTGGTGAAATAGGTACCACCATTTGAGTGGATTGATGGGATTGAGGAATTGTGGTGGAGGGTTCATGGGGGTCATGCTCATGTTGCACCATTTCTTACTCTCTCATGGCTCTAGAAAAGAAGACAACGAGTTGAGAGATGAGGACTTGCGTGGATTTAGGTTAAGAGTCGAGGACTTGAGTGGATTCAAGTTAAGAATGATAAGAATAGATTTGTTGAAGAGGGGGTCCCTCGATGGGAAGATTGGTGGATTTATGGATAAGATAGTCATGTTTAGGGATATGGGGTTGGCATCAAGAAGCTCTTGGAACTCCATGCATCCGCGAGGGATGGTGGGAGGTCCAAATGCTCCTAGGGAAGTGGGAGATGGGGGTGTATCCGTTCTAGAAGGAATATATTGATGATAGATGAAGGGGTTAGTTTTAATATGGGGATTAGTTTAGATAGTTTGAGACTCATGGAGAGGAGAAATGGAAACAATAGGCCGAGAAACTGAAGTGATCAAGGGGGTAGAGGACATGATGAAAAGGGATGAAGTTTTTTGAGAATAAATGTTAGAAGTAGGGATATTGTTGGATGATGTTGCTTGTTCCATTTTTCTTGTTTGAGAACAAGTGATAATAGGCATGAAAGAAAAAACAAGAAATTATGTTATTTTCTTAATATTTCAGATAAGTCACACAAAAAAGTGTTAATTATTTTGTTTATTAAAAGAGTGTGAAAAAGAAAACAAATGGGTTCAAAGGGAACCTAGGAAATTTCCAAGCTAAGGATGGTTTCAGGTTGTTTTGGTTGACGTCCTTGATATACCTAAAGATATGTGAGGCTTAAATCTGTGATGACTACTGGTATGGAGCTTGATATTGGGGCCTATCCCCACACTTCATGCACCACAGTGATAAGGGTGTCAAGTACTTAGCCAATATACCGATAGCCAATTTTTTTTTAATACAACTAGAACACCATGACAAATTTCTTATTGGGTGATGAAATCTAAATATTTCCACCTGGTAGAAGATTTTTAAGATGTGTAAATTGATTTGTGAGTTTTGGATGTTTGTGTAAGAAATGTGAATGTAACAAATTACCTCCTAATTAGACTCTGTTGCCAAACAATTATGAAGGTGTTCTTTTTAATTCCCAAAATGAAATGTTAAATTTAATGAAATCATATAAACAAGGGAGGGAAGAAGATTCAAACAGAGAAAATAGGGACAAAATGAGGAAAACATGGATAAGTGTTATTTTCCTTTTTTTATTTTAATTTTAAGCACACATGTTATTGATCCAAGCAAGAAATCCACCACGTTTGCAAGCAAGCAAAGCTCCCACTTGTGTGGTTAGTGGAAAGAGAGAAAAAAATAGAAAATGGAAATTAAATAATGAAACAACTCACCAAAGATAAAGGGCTGGTTCCATCAGGTGTGCTAGAATGTTGATATAATTTTATCACTCTTATTTCAGATTAGTGGAAAGGAATACAAAAAATAAACAACTCCAATTCTGAGAGGGTTTAAGGCTACCTCTTGATATGAGGATGATGGTGAAGATGCAGGCGTAAAATATCCTCCTCGATGTGAGCTTGATAACTTACTCAATAAAGAGAAGCTAAACATGAGAACAATTAGTAGATAGGATGGCGGGTTTTCTGACAATGTTAGTCCTGAAAAGTGATAACTTCTTAGGGATGGATGTCAACCCACTTTGATAAAAGATTGATAAAATGAAAATGATGGATAAATGATAGGATGTAGTAGATAACTGAACTAAAATAAAAGTCTAAAATATGTTAGAAGAGATAAAAATTATATCTGATAACAATAAATGATAAATTAAACCAAACCTGGTTGGGTCGACGATGGCTCGAGACTGACTGACATAATCAACAACTACTACAATAGAGTAGGAAGAAAATTTAGATTTGAAGCAGGCCCAAAAAGCTGATATGAGATGCTGATTAGGTGCTAGGATGTTATGGAAGACCTAGATTTGATATTAGGATGCTAGAGGAATAGAAAGGATGTAAGAAAATCAAAAGATCTAATGATAAAGTGTTGAATGTGGACTGAGTCAACGATGAATGAGTTAGATCGATGACGAATGAGGATGAAAATAAAAATATAAGCTCCTGAATAGGTGGATCAGAGAGGCAAAGGGATCTAAACACTGAAGAAGAAGAAAGACATGTTGCAAATGAAATAGAGGTCAAAAATCAGGGAAGATGGAGATAGAGTCGGCAGTGACTGGGTGTGATGAAGATGAGATCTAAGGTAACAAGTGTGTAAAATAATAAGATTGGGATATCTGGGATATCATGGGCTTGGAAAATAGGTGATTAAAAGGGT
Organism: Taxus chinensis; assembly: GCA_019776745.2. Taxonomy (NCBI): domain Eukaryota; kingdom Viridiplantae; phylum Streptophyta; class Pinopsida; order Cupressales; family Taxaceae; genus Taxus; species Taxus chinensis. Next base: position 9,129,744 of record CM034149.1, read on the forward strand.
GGATGATAAATAATAAGGAAGATGTGGGTTGGGTTGACTGTGACTGTGTAGGGTCAATGGTGACCAGGAGGGGATCTAGGGTTTGATGAGGAAAAATGAATAGAAAAAGAGATTATGAGGAAGGATCAATGATGATTGACGCTAGGGTAGAGCTCCAAGATAACTAGAAAACTTGCAAGGTTGATGTAAAAGGGGTGATGAAGCTATGATGAGGGCTCTAAGTAAAGAAATGGACTTTTAATCTCCTAAGATAACATGCAAGATCTCCAAAGTAGCTCCAAAAGGATAGCTGTAGCCTTAAAGAAGAGAAATAAACAAAACATGACTTCTAAGAAGGCTTGAAATATCCAAAAATTTCATCCTTAGGAGGGGGCATGGGTGTATTTATAGGGTCGACGATGACTTGCATGGGTCACCGGTGACTATGGAAAACCACTGATTTGGGTGGTGGAGATTTGATTAACTCAATGCAAGGGGTCCAAAAGGGGTTAAATTAGGGTTTCGAATGATTAAGGCAGGCTAGGGTTGCTTTAGGAGAATAAAAGGTGGTTAGGGATAAGAATGCATTAAATGAGGGTAGATGGGAACCTAGGGATGGTAAAAAGGATGTTTAGGGAAGATAAAAGGATTAATTGATGGGTTTAGGGATAATTAAGGGTGATTAGGGAAGAAAAATTAATGACATGATTAATATGGGAAAAATAATAATTAGGGGGATAAATGGGATTTTAGAAAGGAAATGGGGATTTCGGAGGAGAGGTATGTAGTTGAGAAATGATGATAAAGGGAAGTGAATATGGGGTGAGGGACAGGTGATACCAAAAATTGGTGTCTATAGATGATCTTGTCGACACTTGAATTTACCTAAGAGGTCTTCAACATAGTCCTCTACAGTTTTATGGATAAGATCACAAAAGATGTAGGTCATGACACATTGATAGGTGGCCCCTAAATTTTTTAAATCGAAGGGCATGACATGATAACAGAAGGTTCCCCAAGGGGTGATGGAAGATGTCTTATGTTGGTCTTCTATTGCGATGAGGATTTGATTGTATCTAAAAAACCATCCATAAGAGAAAGCATCTCGTGGCCTGTGATGAGGTCAAAGAGTTGGTCAATGTTAGTGTTGGACCTTTGTCATTGTCATTGAAGTTGTCATTGATGTCAAGTTGCATTGATGGAAAACGGTGGAGATGCAGGATGTAAGGCAACATAAATTATAGGAACCATGTGTGAAGAAGATACAAAGGAAGGAATTCAAGAAAATCTCTACATGAAAATGTGAAGGTTGATTGGTAGTTTCAGCTCTCTGGTAAGATTCAAAGTGATTGTATGTTTATTGATTATCCAAAAAATTTCTAAGGGGTATAGTCAATTTCTGGTACATGCCGCAAATATGAGAAGGAAAAGTCTATAGGAAACCGCCTAAGTCTAGAGGAAGCTGCAGAGGTCTAATGCTAGCCGTGGGTTGAAGGAATGGAGCTGCAAGCAAAATAATGAAGCTGTAGGTTAAAGAGGAAGTATAGAGGTAGCCGCGAAATAAAGGAGGACAACCAAAAGTATAAAGGAAAATTTGTGAGGTAAAGGACAAAAGACGCAGAAGATAAGAAATCCACGAAGTAAAGAGAAAATATGTGGAAGTCTAAAAGAGCCGCAAAATACTAGTAAAGGCTGCAGGTAACAAGGAGAGACGCGAAACACAAGATAAAGCCACGATATAAAAGAAGAGATGCAAACTAAAATAAAGAGGCCACAAATATGTGTTTGAGGATCAAATATGATTCAAAATCATTCAAACAAAAAATTCGGATCTGATTTGAGAAATCTTGAGGTTTAGGTGTCAGCATCAAATGTTCAATTGAGTCTTTGGAGAAATGGTTAGAATCCCTAAGAAAACGTCGTATTTATATGCGTTGATGAAGATTAGAATGACATCCTTGGTTCAAATTTATTTTGTTGCAAATCCTAGAATAATGAGAAATTGAATTGGCTCCTAAATTAACGAGTTAAAACCTCAATGCACGTAATGAGAAATCGAATTGGTTCCTAAATTAACGGGTTGAAAAACTGATGCAAGTTTTTCAAATCAAATGGTAAAAATGCAAAAGGAAGAAGAGCATGAATTGCATATAAAAGCAAAAATTCCATGCAATTTTAGGTGTAATTTCTCAAGTCAGAATTCGATGCATGAAAATTAGAAGAGCAACAAAGGGAGAAAGAGAGCTCAAGTGTAAATGAAATATATGAGTTGAAGAAGAGGAAAAGAGCAGAGATCAGAGGTCCATATAAGATTTGAGTGATAAAGAAAGTGGATGCAGAGAATTCTAAAAATATTGAGTGTAAAATAATACAGAAAAGTGATCATAATCAATTGTGTAAGTAATATTGATTATGTATGGTCAAATTGTAATTATAAAACAATATTTCTAAGTGGGTGCTTAGATTATAGGGGTGGGTGTTCCTTGCAAGTTGGTGCTAGCTAAAATCCAATGAGTGGGTGCTCATTAAATCTTCGAACAGGCAATTGAAGTTATGAAGTGGGTGTTTCATAGGTTGAGTGGGTGCTCAACCAAAACCATTAGAAGCTTTGGAATTAGTGTTCCTAATAAAGTTTTGGTTTCAAGTGGGTTTTTATCCTGAAAGGGTTTCCCACTATAATTTCTATGTTTTGTGTTATCTTGGCATCTGTTTGTTTAAATTTTCATCATACATTTCTACAATCAACTAAGGAATTCTAGATTAGCATTATTGTAAAAGTTTTAATCCACACTGATTCAGCCCCCCTCTCATTACTTGTGATCTATAACAATTAGTATCAAAGCAAGCCCTTCTAGCAAAAGCTTAACATCTTCAAGGAGATCCTATGTTCACAAGCATGGTAGCGAATCAAACATAAGGTGGATTATCTCTGTCAAGATCACCACTCTTCATTGGAACAAACTACACACTTTAGAGAATAAGGATGAAGACATATCTTATGTCACTTGGATTTGATATTTGAGAATGTGTTGAGAAAGGCTACAATCCTCCAGCTATGCCAATCACCTCTACTGCAGAAAAAACATAGTATGAATGCAACTTAAGAGATATGAACGCTATATTATGTGGATTGACTAAAATAGAATTTGTAAAGGTAATGTAATGCACCACCACCAAGGAAATCCAGACCAAGCTTTAGAATATTTATGAAGGAGATGAAAAGGTAAAACTAACTAAACTACAGACCTACATAGCTCAGTTTGAGAGCTTAAAGATGAAATAAGATGAGACTATTGCAACTTATATGAAGAGGGAAGATGAAGTGATCAATATGATCAAAGGCCTTGGTGAGAAGATGGAAGAAGTAGTCATAGTCCAGAAGATTCTAAGATCTCTAACCGCTAAGTATGATGTGAAGGTTTCAGCTGTGGAAGAATCCAAAGACATGAAAAATGTGACAATGGATCAAAGTCTACCAAGAAAGAGGTAGCATTCAAAGCCAAGAAAGAGACCCAGTCCAAGCAAGAAGAAGAATAATCAGACTTAGAGGATGAAGTAGACAATGAAAATATTGAAAAAATGTTCGTAAGAAGATTGAAAAGTGGTTTAGGAAAGTACAAAGGAAAACTTCGTTTCAAATATTTTGAATGTGGACAAGTAGGTCATTTTGCAATTAAATGTCCAAATAAGAATAGAGAAACTCAGTCTAAACATGAAGGAGATAGTCATAAACACAACAAGAAAAATATGAGCTACAAAAGGAAAGAGGGTAAGAAGAATTATTTCAAAGAAAAGAAAAATTTCTATACAGAAGAGAAGTCAAGTGAATCAGACTCAAACAACTTAGACAAATCTAAAAATGAGGATGATGAAGCTCAGTCTGAATGTTTGTTTATGGCCATGGATGCCCCTGAAGAGAGTAGCTCAAAAGGAAAGAATGAAGTTGATTATGAAGACTCTGATGAAGAAGAAGCAGAAGTGAATCTTGAAGCTGAATTGGTATGTGCTCTTGAAGAATTAAAATTGTGTAGAAGAAAGAATCAAAAGCTGAAATACACATTAAAATATTATGAAAAGAAAATCTGCTTTTTTGAGAAAAGACAAACTCTAGAGAATAGGAAGAGGCTAATGAACTCAAAGAGCTTAAGACTCACTTGGAAAATATTTCTCAATGTTACAAATCGAAGGAGAACAAATGCATAATTCTTGAACTTATAACTAAAGTGACTGAAGGCTGATAATGAAAAAATGAGCAACAAATTGATAATGTATGAAAAGATAGAGAAGAGTTATAATGCCTTGACTGATATACTTAGTAGTTTGTGTGATATAGATGATAAATCTAGAATTGGTTTCAAGGAAGAGAGTAAAGGAGATGGATCAAAAAAGAAGAAGGAGAACAAGACCACACCAACACCAAATATCTCATTTGCTGCAATTGAAGGTACCATCAAAACTGTCAAGAAGAAGAAAAATGCTCCCAGAATCACCTATGCAATGAGGTAAACACATTCTTTCTATGGTTATTGTTATTCATGTAATTAGTTTGAGGACAAGGCTGCTAAATGTAGAAAATTTTCTAGAGGCTATAGAAGGAACTTTGGTCCATATTACTCCAAACTGAACTATAACAATGTTCATTTCAAATATCATAAGAAAAATCATTAAGCTTCAACAAGTAAACAAGAACCTCCTAAACATAAATGGGTATATGTTGTAAAGCAAAAATCCAACAAATGAGCACAAGGAAATGAATCTTGCACAACTATGCAAACCAAATTTCATTTGCAAAATGAAGATAAATTCTGGTATTTAGATAGTGGTTGCTCTAGTCATATGATAGGTGACAAAAGTAAATTCATCTCTCTATCAAACAATTCATCTAGAGCTGTTAGATTTGGTGATAACAATTCAACAAACATAGTTGGAAAAATAACTCTCAGTCTAGATAATGGAAACATTGAAGGGATCAATCACAACTTGTTAAGTGTGAGTCAAATGTGCAAGAAAGGATATAATGTGATATTCCATGACAAAGGATGTGATATTATTAATTACAAAATAGGGAAGGAAAAAACAAAGGCTAAATGAACCAAGAACAATATGTATGTTATGAATGAAATAAACAAAGAGAAATGCTTCACAAGTAAAATTGATGATAGCTGGTTGGCAAAAAAGATTGGGACACATGAGTTTTGAAAATATTGTGAAACTTAGTGCTAAAGGCTATGTGAAACATATGCCGGAGATTATAAAACATTAAGATACACTTTGCAAAGCATGCCTACATGGTGAACAAACAAGAAGATCATTCAAGTCAAAGGAATACTCTATAACCAGACCTCTATAATTGATTCATACAAATCTCTGTGGGCCTAAAAGAATAGAAAGTATATAAGGTGAAGTGTATTTTATATTGCTAATAGATGATTACACCGGAATGACATGGGTAGCTTGTTTGAAGCAAAAATCAGAAGCCTTAGATAGATTCAAGAAATTCAAAACACTAGTAGAAAATGAGAAGAAAAAAAAGATCAAATGCCTAAGATCAGATAGAGGTGGATAATTTTGGTCCAATGAATTTGATGAATTTTGTGAAGAACATGGAATTAGAATACAATTCTCAACCACTAGGACACCTCAACAAAATGAAATGGTTGAAAGAAAGAACAAGACTATTTAAGAAATGGAAAAAACTATGTTGAATGAATATAAAATTTCAGATAGGTATTGGAGTGAAGCGGTATACACAATGGTCTACATCTTAAACAGAGCATAATTGAGGGTAAACAGTGAAAGACACCTTATGAATTGTGGAAGAATAGGCCTGCAAATGTGAAACACATAAGAGTTTTTGGAAGCAAGTGTTACATCAAAAGAGATGAAGATAATTTGAGAAAATTTGACTTTGGATGTGATGAAAGCATATTTCTGGGTTACACAACAGTCAGCGTGGCTTATAGGTGCTACAATAAGAGGTTACAGAAAATTGTTGAAAGCACAAATGTAAAGGTGGATGAATCTCCCAAGTCCAGTACTTAGCACTACAGTAGTCATGAAGAACAAGAAGATGATGAAGAAATGGAGAGTCTGCATGAAGAAGTAGAAGAAGAAGAAGAAAGATTAGACACTAAGGCACCCTCAAGACAAGTTAAGAGGGATCATCCTTCAAATTCAGATCATTGAAAATAAATAAGGTGACATTCTAATAAGAAGAAGGCCAAGTGAACAACATAACCATGAAGACATAACACTCTTGTTAATAGTAGAACCCAAAAGCGTCACAGAAGTGTGTAAGGAACAACACTGGGTAGATGCCATGAATGAAGAACTTGATCAGATAGAAAAGAATGAAACTTGGGAACTGGTACCAAGACCAAAAGATAAGAATGGAATAGGAACAAAATGGGTGTTCAGAAACAAACTTAATGAGAAACGATAAGTGACAATAAACAAAGCAAGACTTGTATGCAAAGGCTATGCTTAGATGGAAGGAATTGATTTTGAAGAAACGTTTGCACCAGTGGCAAGAATGGAAGCAATAAGACTATTTCTGGCATACGTGGATTACAAGAAAATCAGAGTATACCAGATGGATGTTAAGTCAACATTCCTCAATGGATATTTGAATGAAGAGGTATATATTGAACAACCTGATGGTTTTTCTCTAACAGATGATAAATATTATGCGTGTAGGTTGAAAAAGGATTTATATGGGTTAAAGAAATCCCCTAGAGCTTGGTATAACAAGCTGGACAAATACCTCATTGAGAAAGGTTTCAAAAAAGGTGTTGCTGATAGTAATCTCTATATCAAAGAAGAAGGTGATCATCTGCTCATTATCATAGTCCATGTGGATGATATCATATTTGGAGGGGGTCATGATAAACTGAATCATGAGTTTGCTGATATGATGAGAGAAGAGTTTGAAATGTCTATGCTTGGATACCTCTCATTCTTTCTGGGACTACAAATTAATCAATCAAACCAAGGTATTTTCATATCCCAAACCAAATATATCAAATAAAAGTTGAAAATGTTCATGATGGAAGAATGAAGACCTATTAGGACATGAATGGATGTTGGATGCAAGCTAAGTAGAGATGATAACACACCAAAAGTAGATAAAACACTGTACAAGTCCATGATAGGAAGTCTACTCTATTCCACTACATCAAGACCTGATATCATGCAAGTTGTGGGTTTAGTTGGTAGATTTCAAAAAGATCCAAGGGAAACACACCTTAAGGTAGTAAAAAGAATTCTGTAGTATCTTATGGGAGCACTTGAATATGGACTGTGGTACCCGAAAAGTAGTGACTTCAACATAAAGGCATATACAAATGATGATTGGGTAGGAAGTGTTGATGATAAGAAGAGTACAAGTGGCAAATCATTCTTTGTTGGAAATTGCCTAGTATTCTAGTTGAGTACGAAGCAATCATCAATGACACTATAAACATGTGAGATAGAGTATATAACTTCCACGATGTGTTGTACTCAAGTTCTTTGGATGAAGCAGACACTGGAAGATTACAAGGTAAAATCTGATAGTCTAATTCCTTTACTTTGTGATAGTACACGTGCTATTAGTGTATCCAAGAACCCTATGTTTCACTCAAATACTAAGCATATCCCAATTAGATATCATTTCTTGAGGGAACAAGTGAATGAAAATAAAATCAGTCTTGAGTATGTGAATACAAAAGAAGAAGTTACTGATATCATGACAAAGCCACTGCCAAAAGTAACATTTAAGCATCTACAAAATGAATTGGGGGTCATTCCTGATCTCACCAGAAACTAGGAAGTAATGAGACAAGGAAAGGGAAAATTATCATGTTTTATCATCTCCATATCAGTGTAACAGAGCCTTCATACGAGGGGGAGATAGTGTGATAGATCATGTTAACAATCACTAACAATTGGAATCATCAGCTCAAGGGGAACAATTCTACAGGTCACAAGGACTAACTTGCAAACATGAAGTAAAGGGTATGCCAAGATATTGTTTAATTTAATAAGAAGCATAATCCTAAGGTGAGATTCATGAGGTCAAATCATATGAAGTGAAAAGTGTGAGAGATAGGTTTTGCGGCCCTTTTTCATTGCTATTAAAGGGGGAGAGAAGCTGCAATAAGAAACTAACCAGTAATATCAAAAAACAGGGAGATAAGCTTAAATTAGAAATCACCCAAGGGAGAAAGAGAAAATAGATACAAAAGGGACAAAGATTAGATTAGAAACACAAGGTTTCCATCAATAAGAAATGAACATAAATCATATTACAAATTTCAAAGGGGAAGAGATTGAATATATTTTACCATCAAAGAGTGTAGTTTCTCTGTACAAGGGTGAAATGGTTGCCATCAATGAAAAAGGGGGAGTTTGTTGGACCTTTTTCATTTTCATTGAAGTTTTCATTGATGTCAAGTTGCATTTATGGAAAAAGATGTAGTTGCAAGATGTAAAGTGGCATAAATTCTAGAAACCATGTGTGAAGAAGTTACAAAGGAAGGAATTCAACAAAATCTCTGCATGAAAAATGTGAAGGTTGATTGGTAGTGTCATCTCTCTGGTAAGATTCAAAGTGATTATATGAAGATTGTATGTTTATTTATTATCCAAGAATTTTCTAAGGGGTCTAGTCAAGTTCTAGCATATGCCGCGGATATGAGAAGGAATTTGCCAAAGTATATAGGAAACTGCCTAAGTCCAGAGGAAGCCGCATAGGTCTAATGCTAGTTGCGGGTTGAAGGAATGAAGCCACGAGTAAAATAATGAAGCTTCGGGTTAAGGAGGAAGACTAGAGGTAGACGCAAAGCAAAGGAGGACAACCACAAGTATAAAGGAAAATTTGTGAGGTAAAGGACAAAATCCACATAAGATAAGAAATCTGTGAAGTAAAGAGAAAAGGAGCAGAAGTCTAAAAGAGCCGTGAAAGACTTACAAAAGCTGCGAGAAACAAGGGAGAGCCGTAGAACACAAGATAAACCCGTTATATAAAAGAAGAGATGCAGAATCAAATAAAGAGGCCACATATGTGTGTTTGAGGATCGGATATGATTTGAAATCATTCAGACAAAAAATATGGATCTGATTTGAGAAATCTCGAGGTTTAGGTGGCATTATGAAATGTTCAATTGTGTCTTTGGAGAAATTTTAATTTCCCTAAGAAAACACCATATTTCTAGATGAAGATTAGAAAGAAATTCTTAGTTCACCTTTATTTTGTTGCAAATCCTAGAATAATGAGAAATCTAATTGTCTCCTAAATTAATGGGTTAAAAACCCGATGCAAGTAATGAGAAATTGAATTGGCTCCTAAATTAATGAGTTGAAAAGTTTTTTAAATCAACCGGTAAAAATGTGAAAGGAAGAAAAGCATGGATTGCATATAAAAGAAAAAAATCCATGTAGTTTTAGGTGTAGTTTCTTGTGTGAAAAATCGATGCATGCAAATTAGAAGAATGACAGAGGGAGAAAGAGAGCTCAAGTGTAAATGAAATATATGAGTTGAAGAAGAGGCAGAGAGAGGATATTAGAGGTCCAGATCAGATTTGAGTGATAAATAAAGAGGATATAGAGAATGTTGAAAAGAGCAAGTGCAAAATAATATAGAAAAGTGATCATAATCTGTTGTATAAGCAATATTGATTATGTATGGTCAAATTGTAATTGTAAATTAATATTTCTAAGTGGGTGCTTATATTATAGGGGTGGGTGCTCCTTACAAGTTGGTGCTTGCTAAAATATGTTGAGTGGTTGCTCGGTAAATCTTTGAGTGGGTGCTTGAAGTTATGAAGTGGGTGCTCAACTAAAACCATTGTAAGCTTTGGAATTGGTGTTCCTAATAAAGCCTTAGTTTCAAGTAGGATTTTCTCTCAAAAGGGTTTCCCACTATAATTTTTGTGTTCTGTGTCATCTTGCTTGACATCTGTTTGTTTAAATGTTCATCATACATTGCTGTAATCAACTAAGGAATTCTGGATTAACATTATTGTAAATTTTTTAATCTACACTGATTCACCCCCCTCAGCGCTTATGATCTCTAATAGTTAGGAAGGGGAAATTCGTCCTTAGGGAAATCAAGATTAAGATTTCAAAATTCACTATAGATGTAAAGCTTCCCAAAGGATTTGACAATGGGTACAATATTGGAGACCCATTACAGATAGTTGATAGGTAAGATGAGGTTGGTTGAAAGAAGACATTGCAAATCCTCTTTGACAAGGAGGGAAACACGAGGATGCATGTGAAGAAGCTTTTGTTTAACCGACTTAGCATTGGGAATGGTGATAATATTATGGACAATTATGTTGGGATAAAGACCTGGCATGTTAACTTATGACCATATGCAGGCCTGAGTATGCTTAGAAAGCAAGGTGGTGAAGGAACCCAACTCTTGTGGATCAAGAGATTGACCAATTTTAAGGTTGTGGGGCTCTAGCGGAGTCCCTATATTAACGTCTACGGTTAATTCATTGAGAATGGTGGATGTGTTGAGAGGTAAGGACTTATGAAGATGAGAATATTATGGCCCCATGTAGGAAAGAATGGAATTGTCATCGCTACATTGAAGGACATTGATGTTAGGGGAGTCTTCCTCTACTATGTTGGAAAATTGAAGAGGAAGGGACATAGTTTCACCATTAGAATGATAAGTGACCAGTCCCAAAGTGATGGTAGAGATTAAAAACAAATATAGAAGAAAGGAATACAATATCATCCATTTCCATGGAGTCATATAACGTAGAAAGGTTGGATGATAGATCAATGTGCATGGGGGATTTAGATGAAGAAGTAGGTACAAAAGGATTAGTGGGTTGTTTGTTGAAATCCAATCCAAATTTCTCATGAGGTTTGTGGGATTTATCGATGATGAGATCATTCATGCCTTGCTCATAATGCTCAAGATTGAATCCCTTCCATGCACAACTGTGGAGATAAGTATAGGTGAAGGATTTGTTATAGAGGAAATGGAATCCATTAGTGTATGGCCTAGTGTGAGGCTGATTGTCAATGTGAGATGAAGGGCGATCGATACCACCATATATGAGATTAGTTTTGAGATAAAGTGGACCAAAGGAAATGATATCCTTGACATTTGGTTGATACATATGAGCTTTATCGGGTCTACTGAGTCTATTGGGATTGGGAAGAGCATTGAGGGTAAGGATTTGATACTCTCCTAGTGAAAGATGCTGCATAATAGTGTTGAGAGATTCGTCATTAGGAAACTTGGATGCATGTACAGATGAGCTAGTGGACATTTGAGAAGATAGATCTTGTTTAGGAATGAGCACATCATTTCATCTATAAGTCATGTGACATGCTTTGAATGGAGGAAGATCAATGAGGAGAGTGTGGATTTTTCCCTCATGTTCATACTTGATGCAACGATGGAGAGTAGATGGGACATAATACATGACACATATACATGGGTGTTGGAGAAAAAAAGTATATGGGAACTCTCCCTTAAAAATGTAGAAGAGCTCGTGGAGTATTTTTTCACCGATGCAGATGGGGACGATAACTGTACCCAAAGTGGGGGCAACAACGTCATTAAAACCTCAAAGAATTATGGGTGATTGAGTGACAATGGATTTGGGAAGCCAAATTTGATCAAAGGTATATGATGAGATGATATTGATGCTGACACCATTGTAAATCATAAAGCATCAGATAAAGGTGTCATTGATGAAAAGGGGAAGATCATGGTCTTCGGGTAAGATATTAGGAATTTTAGAATTATGAAAAGAGATAGCGAGAGAAGTTGTTAGATCTCTGACAAGGGCTGTGAAAGGCCAAGATTTATTGCTCGTGATGGGGATACAGTGTAAATATTTGATAAGGGCATTTTGGTGATTACGAGAGCTTTAGATAAGCTCATATAAAGACATCTTGATTGGGACCTGATGGAGTTGCTTTACAATACTTCGCTCGATGGCTATGGGATTTTGTGCAAGTGGAGCAACTAAGATAGATATCTTGGACTTGGGTGAAGAAGATGATGGGGTAGGCTCGTTAGAAAGAGAAGTGATGAGGAATTTTGACTTGGATTAGGTAGATTGTTGTGGGTTATAAGTGTGAGAGTGGGTAGTAATATGAACGACATTGATGAAGAGTGGGGGACCATCCTTCCAAGAGTTAGGGTTTGGAGGAGGGATTGCAATGAAGGATTTGAGTGAAGAAGGGGACTTAAATTTCTTAGAAATTGTAGGCTTGATTGGAGGATTGTGATTGAATGTGGATGAACTAGTATATGGGAGAGTGTGATGTTCCTCAATGAGAAGGCCATCCTCTTCTATGATATTTTTAATGAGGGTTTGGAGGGCCCTATAATGTTCAGTATCATGTCTAAGGGTGTGATGATAAGTGCAAATTTCGTTACGACAAAACAATGTGACTTTTTTCCCATGTGCATCAAGATACTTAATGGGGGGAAGGGTGATTGCAGACGCTTGAATGAGACGATGAAAGATTTTAGTATATGACCCGACGAGGGTTTTGGAAGAGGGGGGTTTTATGGGTTATATATTTATTGGATTTGGGAGAGGCAGATGAACGAAAAAGTGATGCCTTACTCTTGTGAGGTTTGATAGGAGCTTTGGATTCCAATTTAGATCTAGAAGGAGGATTAGATGGTTTTGAATTAGATTTGGGGGGAAGAGCGGGTGATTTTGATGTAGAATTGTTGGTAGGAATGGATGAATTTGATTCATATTTGATGGGTGGAATGGAGGATTTTGACATAGATTTGATGAGAGGGATAGATGATTTTGATTTAAATTTATTAGTTATGGGGGATTTAGATGAAGGGTAAGGCCCCAAAATAGAAGGTAACAACCCTCAGATAGAAGATGAGAATTCAGATGAATTAGATTGATGGGATTTTGGAGGAAGTTCCAAATTTTTATGTGGATGAGTGAGATTTTTGAGTAGGGCTACCAATTTTTTTAGATTTTTTTGTGAGGATTTACCTTTAGCAGAGATGAAAATAATTTAAACTTTGGGATTGTTCTTGGAGATGGGTGTGGATAATGTAGGTGTAGATTTTGTTGTAGATGTAAATGTTGAGGATAAAGATGATCTTTGGATAACATAATGGGAAATATGAGAAGGGTTTGTAGATGATATGGGTTTTAGATGTGTTAATGTAGGGGTGGTTGTACTTGTTAGTGGTGGGGAGGAGATTAGGACATTTATTGTGATAGATTCATGAGGAGATGTCATCTTAATATAGTCTTCAAGAAATGATAAAGATGTAGATATAGTTTCAGTTGTTGATGTGGGTATGGATATGGTTGAAGATGTAGGTGTATGGGTAAGAATATATACGCAGATGGATATGGGAATGGAAATGGGTATAGTAGATGTGGGTAAAGAAATAGATGTAGATATAGGGATGAATGTAGAGGTAGATGTTGGGATAGGTGTCGATGTAATAGATGTGGGTATAATAGATGTAGATGTAATAGATGTAGGTATAGTAGATGTGGGTGTAGTGGACATGGGTATACTAGATGTAGATAAGGGTAGGGATGCAAATATGATTATAAAGGTAAGAGTAGATGTCGAAATAGACATGGGTATAATAGATTAAGGAAGAATGGGTGTTGGTGGTGATATTGAATCTTGACTTAGATTATTAATCGTATGGGCGTTGGGTGCTTGAGATGTGGGGGAGTAGTTTGATTGTTTGGAAGATGATTAGGGAAGGGTTGGTTGAATACATCCAATGGTTGGTTAAGAGGAACATTAGGATTGTCTAATTGAAGGTTCCCATGATCAATGAGTTATTGGAAAAGGTCTTTGAAGGTGCGAAATTTTTCGATATCATGACCACAAAATTGGTGATGCTTATAGGTGGGTTTGGGTCACGAATCATCAACATGTTAGACAAGGAAAAGTTGGATGAGGCATGCAACCATTTTCTTATGGAAGATAAAACTGTAGGACTCTCCAAGGGGTGTATAATTAGGAGTTGGCCGAGGAGCCCTTTGTGGAGGTTTGACATTGGATGTAGATGTGGAAGATGACATGACTATGATGGCATTGGCTACATTTTTAGATTTTTCATTATGGGTAGATAATTTAGTGAATTTGGTTTTTGGTTTGTTGGATCAGAGCTTGATGTTGGACCATTGTCATTTTCATATGTGTTGTCATTGATGTCAAGTGGAATTGATGGAAAAAGGGTTAGTTGGTAAAGTGAGAAAGCAAGAAAGATGAAGGTTGATTGGTAGTGTCAGCTCACAGAGGCTTCATGATGGTCAAGGATAAGTTCTAAGGGACTTACTCAACTTTTGTGCAATCCATGGACATAAGGAGTTAGCCACCGAAATTTGTAGGAGGATGCAAAACTTTAGAAGAAGCTGCGGAAGCTTGGTGGAGACTGCAAGTAAAAGGATGAAGCCACTAAAACAAAAGGAGTCAAAGGAAAAACCATAGGTGATAATGGTGAAGCCGTGGATGTAAAAGAAAATCCATGGGAGTAAGGAAGTTTGGAGGAAGCCACGCATAAAAGGAGAAGCCGCGAAGAACCAAAAAAGCTACTAAGAATGAAAGATATCCACAGAAAATGATAAAATCCGCAAGTAAAAGGATAGAAGTGTAGACATGGAACAAAGCTGTGAGAAGGCAACAGATAAGAAGAAAAGCTTCGTAACATTGAAAAATCTATGAAGTAAAGAAAAACTGTGGTAATTGAAAAGCTGCCAACAAAGGAGAAAAGCCACAGATCAAAGGAAAGTGCCACGATATAAAGGCAAAAGTCAAAGAAGCTAAAGAAATCTACGGATTGAAAAAGTATGAACTGGAGAGGGATTGAGGACAATCAAATTGATTTAAACATGGACAAGTGAGATTTTGATTTCTAAAATCGATGGTGATTCGATTGTCTGGTGATTACAGCTGAGTATACAACTTGAGTTCCATGAAGGATGAAGAAATCTACAGTTCTAATTGTCAACATTTAATGCTCATTGACTTTGTGAAAATACAATTGCAGTTCTCTATGTGATTCATGATTCTATGGAATAATTAAATATCAAAAAATAAATCGGCTTGCTCATCTTGATCACGTTGGAAATCCTAGAAATATGAGACATCTATTTTTAGGTATCGACTAATAAATATTTTCTGGCGAATGCATAGAAGAAGGTGAAATCAAGCTGAATATAACAAGATAAAAATATGGAGTTAGTTATATTCATTTAATATTTTTAGGTGAAAAATCAGGAAAGATTACAGGACACACCAAAGAAAATTTAGGAATGGGTCGATTGTTTATATAGAGGAAATTAGATACCAATACGGGTGCTGCTCAAGTGAGAAGATGATGCATTCAAGATAAATGACCTACATAAAGAAAATAGAAAGGAAGGAATATAGAACACAAATGAAGTAAATGAGATATATCAGATGATAAAAATATCAACACGGCGGATTGATTTTTCAAGAAGAGTTTGAATCAGATGAGTAGAAGAGAGTGACAAAGTGAACACATACAAATGAAAGAAAGTGATCATAATCTATCGTGTAAGAAATTTTGAAACTAGATGATCATAATTTGTATGTAAAAATAATAAGTCTAACTTGTATCTTAGCATATTCAGGGGGTTGTTTCCTCCTTGTGGTTAGGTACCTGCAAAAGATTAGTTGTAGCTGATTAAATTAGGGGTTGGTGCTCCTTGTAAGTTGGTGCTTGCTAAAATTCACTGAGTGGGTGCTTGAAGTTATGAAGTGGATGTTTCACAGGTTGAGTGGGTGTTCAACCAAAACCATTGTAAGAGTTTGGAATTGGGGTTCCTAATAAAACTATGGTTTTAAGGAAGTTTTTCTCCCGAAAGGGTTTCCCATTATAAATTTTGTGTTCAGTGTTTTTTAGTTTGATATATGTTTGACAAAATGCATTTGATATAATACTACACAAATTTAAGTAATTGTGGATTGGTATAACTCTGTAAATTAATTTTAATCTACACCGATTCACCCCCCTCTCAGTGCTTGTGATCTCTAATAATTGGTATCAGAGTGGGTCCTTCTATTAGAAGCTTAACATCTTCAAGGAGATCCTCTTTTCACAAGCATGGCAACAAATTAGGCACAAGGTGGTTTATCATTGTCAAGATCACCTCTATTCACTAGAATGAATTATGTATTCTGGAGAATAATGATGAAAACTTATCTGATGTCACTTGGTTTTGATATCTTGGAATGTGTTGTGAAAGGATACAATCCTGCAGCCACACTTTTCACTTCTTCAGCAGATAAAGAAAAATATGAATGAAACTCAAGGGCCATGAATGCCATCCTATGCGGTTTGACTGAAATGAAATTTGTGAAATTTATACACCACACAACAATAAAGGAGATTTGGACTAAACTTCAGAGTATTTACGAAGGAGATGAAAAAGTCAAGTTAGCAAAGTTGCAGGCCTATATAAATTAGTTTGAGAATTTGAAGATGAAAGATGATGAGTGTATACCGACATACATGCAAAGAATAGATTAATTCATCAACATGATCAGATGCCTAGGTGAGAAACTAGAAGAAGCTATTATAGTCCAAAATATTCTAATATCTTTGACTTCTAAATTTGATGCAAAGGTTTCAATGGTGGAGGAAGCCAAAGACATGAAGACTCTCACAATGGATGAATTACAAATCATTCTTTTAGCATATGAGATGAGGAAAATTGAAACCAAGAATATCGAGAAAGAGGTAACATTTAAGGTTAAGAAAGAAACCCAGTCTAAGCAGGAAGAAGAAGAAGGATCATATTTATAGGATGAATTAGATGATGAAAATATTGAAGGGAGGTTTATAAGAAGACTGAAAAGAAGTTCAGGTAAGTACACAGGAAAACTCCCTTTCAAATTCTTTGCATGTGGAAAAGTAGGTCATTTTGTTGTTAAATGTCCAAATAAAAATAAAGAAGCTCAGTCTAAACATGAAGAGGAAAGTCATAAACACAACAAGATAGAAACTAGATATAAATAGGAAAATAACAAGAAGAAGTTCTTTAAGAACAAAATGAAATTCTATTCAAAAGAAGAATCAAATGAATATGATTCAAGTAACCCAGGAAAATCTGAAAATGAAAATGATGAAGATCAGTCTAAATGTTTGTTTATGGCCATGAATGCATTTGAAGAAGGAAACTCCAAAGGAAATAATAGAGTTGACTTTGAAGACTTTGATGAAGAAGAAGCTGAAGTGAATCTTGAAGTTGAACTAGTATGTTATCTTGAAGAATTGAGAATGTGTAGAAGAAAATATCAAAATCTGAAATGCACATTAAAATTATGAAGAACAAATGCATATCTTTGAGGAAGGACAAACTCTAAGAAAAGAAGAAGTTGCTAATGAACTCAAAGAACTTGAAAATCAGCTAGAAAAGATCTCAAAATCTTACAAATCAAAGGAGGATGAATGCACAAAACTGAAATCAGAACTAGAGTGACTAAAAGTTGAGATGGAACAAACTAGCAACAAGATGATAGTGTATGAAAAGCTAGAGAAGAGTTCTATTGTTTTTCCTGATCCAACATGACACAAATGATAAGTCTAGAATTGATTTCAAGGAAGAAACTAAGGGAAAGGAACCTGCAAAGAATGAAGGAAACAAGACTGCATCAATTCTAAGCACCTCTTCTGATGTAAATAAAAAAGACATCAAAACATTCAAAAGAAGGACAACTGCTCCCAGAATCACCTATGTAATGAGGTACATTCACTCTTTCTATGTTTATTGCTTTTCATGTAATCAATTTGGACACAAATCTGTGAAATGTAAAAGATATACTAGAGGCTATAGAAGAAAATATAATTCATTTTACACTAGAATGAACAATTATGCTATTCATTACAAATATGATAATAAGGGTCATGTAGGTTCAACAAATAAACAAAAACAACCCAAACAAGAGAAATGGGTGTTTGTTGTAAAGAAAGATACAACCAAAAGAAAAGAGTCTTGCTCAGTAGTGCAAACCACATTTCATGTGAAAAATGAAGATAAAATATGGTATCTGGATAGTGGATGCTCTAGCCATATGACAGGTGACAAAATAAAATTCATTTCACTGTCAAACAATGCATCGGGTGTTGTGAGATTTGGTGATAACAATTCAGCAAACATAGTTGGAAAAGGAACCTTGAGTCTAGATAATGGAAAACTATAACATAAAATGTTCTATATGTTGAAGGTCTCAAGACAAAATCTATTAAGTGTGAATCAAATGTGCAAAAGGGGATACAATCTGATTTTCCATGACAAAGGTTGTGATATCATCAATGGAAAAATAGGAAAGAAAGTTGCAAAAGCCAAAAGGACAAAGAACAACATGTATGTTCTAAATGAAATAAATAATGAAAAATGCTTCACAAGTAAGGTTGATTACAACTGGCTATGGCACAAAGGTTGGGACACATGAGCTTTGAAAATATTGTGAAACTAAGTGCTAAAGGATGTGTGAAACATATGCCAAAAATTGTAAAACCAACAGATACACTTTGCAAAGCATGCCTACATGGTAAACAAACAAGAAGATCATTCAAATAGAAGGAATACTCTACAACCAAACCTCTGGAGTTGATTCATATAGATCTCTGTGGTCCTACAAGAACTAAAAGTATACAAGGTGAGGTGTATTTCATGTTGTTAATAGATGATTACACCAGAATGACATGGGTAGTGTGTTTAAAGCAAAAATCAGAAGCCTTAGATAGATTCAAGAAATTCAAGGGACTAGTGAAGAATGAGAAGAACAAAAAGATCAAATGCCTAAGATCAGACAAAGGTAGAGAATTCTGGTCAATGAGTTTGATGATTTTGTGAAGAACATGGAATTAGAAGACAATTCTCAGCTGCAAGAACACCTCAAAAAATGGAGTTATTAAGAGAAAAAATAGATTGTGTAATAAATGACGAGAATAATGTTGAATGAATCCAAATTACCAGATAGATATTGGAGTGAAATGGTATACACAACAGTGTACATTCTAAATAGAGCCCAATTAAGAGTAAACAGTGACAAGACACCTTATGAACTGTGGAAGAACAAGATTGCAAATGTGAAACACATAAGAGTTTTTGGAAGCAAGTGTTACATCAAAAGAGATGAAGATAATTTGGGAAAATTTGACTCTAGGATGTGATGAAGGCATATTTCTTGGATACTCAGCAGTCAATGCGACTTACATGTGCTACAGTAAAATGTTGTAGAATATTGTAGAAAGCACAAATATGAAGGTGGATGAAACTCCTAAGTCTAGCACTCAACATAATAACAATCAAGAAGAACACAAAGATGATGAGGAAATGGATAGTCCACATGAAGAAGAAGATGAAGAGGAAGAAATACCAGACACTAAGACACCCTCAAGACAAGTTAAGAGGGATCATCTATCAAATTAGATCATTAGAAACAAAGAAGGATGAAATTCTAACTAAGAACAAGGCAAAAGTCATGAAGATATAACACTCATGTCAATGATAAAGCCCAAGAATGTTGTAGAAGCTAGTCTAGATAAGTATTGGGTTGACACAATGAAAGAAGAACTAGATCAAATAGAAAAGAATGAAACCTGGGAGCTAATTCCAAGACCAAAGGATAAAAATATAATTGGAACAAAGTGGGTCTTCAGAAATAAAATGGATGAAAAAGGAGAAGTAACAAGAAATAAAGAAAGATTGGTGTGCAAGGGCTACGCAAAAATGGAAGGAATCAAATTTGATGAAATATTTGCACTAGTGGCAAGGATGGAAGTAATAAGACTGTTCTTGGCTTATGCAGCTTACAAAAAGATTAGAGTGTTCTAGATGGATGTAAAATCAGCCTTCCTCAATGGTTTTTTGAATGAAGAGGTATACATCAAACAACTTGATGGATTTTCACTAACTGAAGATAAATATTATGTGTGCAGGTTGAAAAAGGATTTATATGGACTAAAACAAGCTCCTAGAGCTTGGTACAACAGATTGGATTCATACCTCATTGAGAAAGGTTTCAGAAAAGGTGTTGCTGATAGTAATCTCTACATCAAGGAAGAAGGACATCATCTGATCATAGACATTGTATATGTGGATGATATCATTTTTAGAGGAGATCATGATAAAATTACTAATGAATTTGCTGATCTGATGAAGAGGAGTTTGAAATGTCTATGCTTAGGGACATCTCAAATTTTTGGGCTTACAAATCAATCAATCAGATCAAGGTATATCTTCATATCCCAAACCAAGTATATCAAAGAAATGCTGAAAAGGTTTAGGATGGAAGATTGCAAACCTATAGGAACACCAATGGAAGTTGGATGCAAGATGAGTAGAGAGGATAACTCACCAAAAGTAGACAAAACATTATACAAATCCATGATAGGTAGTCTACTTTACTCCACAACATCAAGACCAGATATCATGCAGGTGGTAGGTCTAGTTGGAAGATTTCAAGAAGATCCAAGGGAAACACACCTCAAGAAAGTCAAAAGGATACTAAGATATCTCACGGGAACATTTGATTATGGATTGTAATACCCCAAAAGCAAGGACTTCAACATAAGATCATATACAGATGCAGATTGGGAAGGAAGTGTTGATGACATGAAGAGTACAAGTGGCAGAGAATTCTTTGTTGTAAATTGTTTAGTATCTTGGCTGAGAAAGAAGAAATCATCAGTGGAACTATCAACATGTGAAGTAGAATATATAGTTTTTCGCAATGTGTTGCACTCAAGTTTTATGGATGAAGCAGACATTGGAAGATTACAAGGTAAAATTGATAGTCCAATTCCCTTATTTTTTGATAACACAAGTGCAATAAGTGTCTCTAAGAACCATGTGTTCCACTCAAAGACCAAACATTCCAATTAGATATCACTTCTTGAGGGAACAAGTGAATGACAAGAAAATTAGTCTAGAATATGTGAGCACAAAAGAAGAAATTGTAGACATTATGACCAAGCCACTACCAAAAGCTACTTTTGAGAACTTAAGGATTGAATTGGGGTCATTCCTGATCCCACCAACAACTAGAAGGTGTGTAGTTAAGGTGAGAGAGAATTCTTAGGTAATATCAACTCCTAATCAGTGTCAAACAATATTTGTGATAGGGGGAGCTAGTCTGCTAGCTCAAGATTATCAAAGTATGCATCAGCTCAGGGGGAGCATTTCCATAAGCATATCAGGTCATATGGATCAAAAGCATGTACCAAGGGGGAGCTTATTGAGGTAGAAACATGCTATATCCAACTTACCAGCATTTTCATTTTAATGCGGCATAGATGACCCTTTGTCATTGTTGTCAAAGGGGGAGAGAAGCTGAAATCAGAAACCAACCAGTCATATAGAAAGGGAGAGATATGCCAAAACCAACCAAGTGATATAAAAAAGGGGAGAAAAGTTGAAAACAAAAACCTGCCAAGGAAGAGTTATAGAGCATTTTTAGAAACCAGGTATCCAAGTATTTTTCCATCAAAAGGTTGTAGGTTTCTATGGTATTGAAGTGTTGAGGTGTTACCATCAATGACAAAGGGGGAGATTGTTGGACCTTTGTAGTTGTCATATGTGTTGTCATTGATGTCAAGTTGCATTAATGGAAAAAGTATTCGATGTCAAGTGGCATTGATGGAAAAAGGGTTAATTGGTAAAGTGAGTTAGCAAGAAAGATGAAGGTTTATTGATAGTGTCAGCTCACAGAAGATTTATGATGGTCAAGGATAAGTTCTAAGGGACTTAATCAATTTTTTTACAGGCTGTAGACATAAGGAGTTAGCCACCAAAGTTTGTAAGAAGTTACAAAACTCTAGAAGAAGATTCCATAGAAGCTTAGTGAAGGTCGTGGGTAAAGGGATGAAGCCACAAAGAAAAAGGATCCAAAGGATAATCCATGAGTGAGAATGGTAAAAATGTGAAGGAAGAGCCACAGAAGTAAGAATAGTCTGAATGTAAAGTCACGGGAGTAAGGAATTCTAGAGGAAGCCGTACATAAGGGGAAAGCCGCATGAAGAACCAGAAAAGTCACTAAGGAGATGGAAGATAGCCATAGAGAATGATAAAAGCTGCAAGTAAAAGGATAGATTTGCTAGACATGGAACAAATCTGCGGAAGGCATCAAACAAGAAGAAAAACTGCATAACATTTCTAAATCTGTGAAGTAAAAGAAAAATCCATGGATAACTAAAAATACCTCCATGAAAGGAGAAAATCCATGTAGATCAAAGGAAATTGCCTGTGATACAAAGGAGAAAGTCAAAGAAGCTAAAGAAAGCCTCAAATTGAACAAGTATGAACTGGACAGGGCTCGAGGACAATCAAATTGATTTAAACATGGACAAGTGATATTTTTTTCTCTAAAATCAATGGTGATTCGATTGTTTGGTGATTGCGGATGAGCATACAACTTGAGCTCCATGAAGAATGAAGAAATCTACAGTTCCAGCTATCAACATTTAATGCTCATTGACTTTGTGGAAATATAGTTATAGTTCTCTATGTGATTCCTGATTTCAAGGAAAAATTAAATATCAGGAAAGAAAGTGGCTCACTCATCTTGATCATGTTGGAAATCCTAGAAAGATGAGAAATCTATTTTTAGGTATCAACTAATAAATATTTTCTAGTGAATGCATAGAAAAAGGTGAAATCAAGCTGAATATAGCAAGAGAAAAATATGGAGTTAGCTGTATTCATTTAATGAACCATATTTTCAGGCGACAAAGCAGGAAAGATTGCATGACACGCCAAAGGAAGTGTAGGAATGGGTTGATTGTCTATATAGAGAAAATTTGATACCAATACAAGTGTTTCTCAAGTGAGAAGAAGATGCATTCAAGCTAAATGAGCTACATAAAGAAAAGAGAAAGGAAGGAACAAAGCAGATAGATGAAGTAAAGGAACTTTATCATATGAGTGAAACATCAATGTGATAGATTGATTGATCAAGAAGAGTTCAAATTAAATGAGAAGAAGAGAGTGACAAAGTGAACACAAACAAATACAGGAAAGTGATCATAATCTATTGTGTAAGCAATTTTGAAACTAGATGATCATAATTTGTATGTAAAATAATAAGTCTAGGTTATAGCTTATCATATTCAGGGGGTTGCTGCCTCCTTGTGGGTAGGTGCCTGTAAAAGATCAATTGTAGCTGATTAAATTAGGGGTTGGTTCTCCTTTCAAGTTGGTGCTTGCTAAAATTCACTGAGTGGGTGCTCAATAAATCTTTGAGTGGGTGCTTGAAGTTGTGAAGTGGGTGTTTCACAAGTTAAGTGGGTACTCAACCGAAACCATTGTAAGACTTTAGAATTGTTGTTCCTAAAACCATGGTTTCATGTGGGTTTTTCTCCTGAAAGGGTTTCCCATTATAAATTATGTGTTCAGTGTTTTTCAGTCTGATATATGTTTAACAAAATGCACTTGATATAGTTTGCAAAAAATTAAGGAATTGTGGATTGGTATAACTCTGTAAATTAATTTTAATCCACACTGATTCAACCCCCCTCTTAGTGCTTGTGATCTCTAAGAATTGACATGGCCTTGCTCAAGGGCATGTAATTCTAGTTTGTGAGCCATGGTGAATAACTAGTCAAAGGTTTGAAAAGATTGGATTTGAAGAGTAGACGAGATATGCTTTGCACATGATTGATATAAGATTTCGATGAGCCCAGTCTGAGGAAGAGAGAATGACAATTGATTATTAGACCATCAACCTATTTTATTCTATATTTATTAGATCTTCCCTTAACTCAAGAATAATAAGACCCATTTTTATTTCAACGTTGATTATATTAAGCATGATAAGACTTTGTGGCATATCAAGAGAATTTGGAATTTGATTTCTAGGCCCACAGGAGATATATGTTGGATTGATATATGGTCTGATGCCATTTTGAGGAACAATAAATTATTTATAATTTATGGAAAACATGTTACTATCTTAAAATAACATGTTCATGAGGCTTCATACCATGAATTCTAATGAATTTCACAAAAGCTTGATAAATCCCTACTCAATCTTGTTTGAAATATCAAGTTTCTCATAGAGGAACAAAATCAAAGTTGACAAATTTTATAAAGACATAAGGGTATAGCTTAAGAGAATATCACATTCCTTATGAGTTAGTGATAGAGATTCTAAAGATTTCTTTTCTCTCCTCCATTCTTAGAAATCTACTAATAGAATAAAATCCATTCAAGATGCATATGGTAGAATTGCCGAATTTCATGACATCATAGAAGTTTTTTTGCATCATTACTATGAACTATATAAATGTTAAGAAAAGATATTTAGCCTAGACTAACACCAAGTAGTCTAAAGCTAAGCTACAAATTCATACTAGAACCATTATGATCATAGCTTATGAGAATGCATAATGAAAATTACATGAAATTACTCATCTAATCTATAAGCATTCTTACTAAGTTAATGATTTCTAAATTAAAATGAACCTAATTAGATTTATGAGCAATCAAATTATGTTGTTTTTCTCTAAATAGAGGGAGAAGATCTCACCAAAGAATGGATACAAGGCCAAGTTTGGATCTTCTTCTACTACTCAACAATGGTGGAATTGATGCAAAGTAGCTATGCAAAATTAATGGAGAAAGCTCTTAAATCATATGTTTTATATGAAATACTATTCAAAGTATAGTGTTTGGTGTAAATACCAAGGTGTAATGTGTGAAGGGAGGAGCTTGTTCCTTTTTATAGCTTTCTATTTGGGGAAAGCTTGAATCACAATGAATGCGACACAAATGATAAAGTAACTCTAGGCTAATTAACCATGATTAGATGTTTTAACTAGTGAGTTAGCAACTCATGGGAGCTGGGGGTGCTTTAATTAATCAATTGAGATTAATTAATATGCTAGAATAATTTTTTAGGCTATTTGGAGGTGATTTAGGAAGAATTTGATAAGATTGGAAGCATGTGAACGTGGGATTTAGCCAATTAAAGGATTTATTCATTAAATGCATGTTAGAAAGGATTAATTAATTAATAATAGTTAATTAATTGGTTTGAAGAGGATTATAACCAATTAAGTGTCGTTGATTGGCATCCAAAATTTGATAGAAGCTAGTTAATTAATGAAGTGTCGTTAATTGACCAAAACAGAGGGAAACGTTAGTTAATTAACGAAAATCAATAATTATAATGAAAATGATGAGATAGAGGATACTGAGTACCACTTTAGCATTAAAACAACGAAAGTGGATTTTAGGTGTCTACATTTGCCCCTCTTTGAGGTGGCATAAACAATGCCACTGCAAAGATAGTAGACAAGAATAAACAAGTTTTTTTTTTGAATAAAAATTAGTAGAATGACAGATGCCCCCTTGAGTGTCGATGGGGTGATAGAAGAAGTCAATCGACGATCAAAAATATGAAGGAAATAGAAATAAGAATCGTGGTGGAAGAAATCTTGCTAGTAATGAGAATGGATATATGAAAATGGAAATAGCCTTTACATCCAACTCGTTCAATAAAAACTTTGTTTCATCATTTTTCTCAGATGATCTGTATCATCGACCCTTATTAAAATGTATGCATACAACAAATGTGTAAAATAACATGAAAATTTATAATACTAACATTTTGTCATTGTTAAAAATCTTACATCCAGGAAACATACATAATGCAATGCAATACGAGAAAGTGAACTAGCTAACCTGATAGGAAAATAAGTATAAACATACATACTCAAACAAACAACGTTCAAGACAGTTACACCAATGTTTATGTTATCAAGCTTCAGTTCCTCAATGTTCAAGTTTAACAACAAGGTTTAAAAATGGTGCCCCAGGCAAGGATACATGCAAGGGGAATAACGGAGCACACAAGTAGTCCTATGAAACAATACCGAGTAACTCATTATGCCAAGATAGTATAGACATAACAAGCAAACCAATTTTGTTAATGGAGGTAGATCAAAATGAATCACAAGTCATTGTGCGAGAATAAGTGAGAACCTAAGAAATATTTTTTGTAGGAAAAATTTCGATGTTTGAGGACGATGCATTTGATATAGGCTTCAACTACATGCATGCTGTTCACCAATTTTTGAATTTTTACACTTTTTTGGATTTTTGTGAATTTTTACCAATTATTTTAGATTTTTGAAAGTTTTTACCATTTTTTGGTTGTTTTTTTAATTTTTAAATTTTCCAAGAAGAAAATAATTGAGAAAAATGAAAAAATCACGGGACATCACCAAATAACGTTGGTTAGCAAAAATTGGCCCTAGGTAGCAGAAAGGGTCGTCGGGAAGCAAAAAACTGCCCCAACGTAGCGAAAATGTGTGAAAAATGATTATTTATTAAAAATAATCATCGTGACGAGTGCTATAAGAAATAGGAAGAATCATGGTGGTCCCATAGCACTTCGGGGGTGAGAGACATGGTGTGGGGGGTCAAAATGAGTATAAATACCAAGTCACGGGGGGTAAAAACCATCGCGGCTAGTTTTTTTTTGATTTTTTTATTGATAAAGTGGGTTGATGTGACCCGTTCCCAATAAAAACAGGGCCTAAATACCCTTGAAATATTAAGAAACAAATTTGAGCATGTACTTTTGACAATGAATACTTGAAAACAATATCTAACACAAAATCTTTTCATAGAAACAAGACGGTGCTTGTGTATTTTATTAATATCAAAATCAAGCATTACATAACAAATGAGAGATGCAATATTTATAGATATTGGACATCTTCTATCTCATCCACAATATATGGAAGCAAATCACCTAATCTGAGCAAATATGCAAAAATAGCATATTGCCCTTAACTGCCCCTATTGCCCCTCATGGAAATCATCCAGGAACAAAATATGCAAGATAGAATATCATCCCACAAACATAGGGATGAGAACACTATCACTTAGTTAACTAATAACTAAGGATAACTAATACCTATTGACATAAGTTTAAAGTATTTTAATTAAATACTTTAACTTATTACATTTATTCAAATATCAACTAATGATGAATTAAGCTAAGTTTTATTCCTAACATTCCCCACCTTAATTCAACATGGTCTCAAGTGAACATGAGAGAAATTATCTAAAACCCTCATATTTACCTCAAGCAAGTGACTTTGTGAAGACATATGCACGTTGCATATCTATTAGGAAATATTGGATTTGGATGTTGTTGTTCTAAACATGTTCATGAATAAAATGTACCTACACCTCAATGTGTTTGGTGCACTCATGAAAAACTGGATTCTAAACAAGTTTTACTACTCCTTCGTTATCAACATGTAGGATAGTTGGATATTTTTGTGGTATTCCCAATCCTTCAAGTATACGTCGGAGCCATATCGCTTCACAGACAACTCCACCTGCTGCACGATATTATATTTTGTGGAGGATCTTAAAACACAAGTCTTCTTCTTACTCCCCCATGATATCAGTCTATATCCCCAAAAGAATACAAATCTTGAAGTGGATTTACTATCATCTATGTTTCCTACATGATCTGAATCTTAATATCATGTCAAGAAGAAGTTATTATTATTCTTGTATTCTAGGACATAGTCCATAGTTCCTCTGATGTACCTCAATATCCACTTTGCTTCTTTTGAGTGAGAAACCCTTGGTTCTTACATGAACCGTGAAAGATAGATGACTGCATAGCTGATATCCAGACTAGTGTAAGTCAAGTAGATGAGACTCTCGATCAACTACTGATAGAGAGTCACATTTACTTGTGGTGATGGATCTATTCAAGATATTTGAAGTCTGGTCTCCATAGGTGTGGAAAATGGCTTACAATCCATCATATTGAATTTCTTGAGCATTGTCTTGGCGTATTTCAATTGTGACACAAAGATATGATTTTATCTTTTCCAAACTTCAAGTCCAAGAAAATAATGCAGAAGCTTGAGATCGGTCATGTCAAATGATCGTGTTAGATATTTCTTTGTTGACTCAATCATCCTCACTCATCCTCCAGTGATGACTAGATCATCGACATATACTACAATGATCACTATCTCCCCCCCTTTCTTTTTGAGATAGATATTAGGATTGTATGGACTCCTATTGAATCCATGTTGAATGAGATGCTCGTCAATTTTTATGTACCATTCCCTGGGAGACCGATTTAGACCATATAGTGATTTTATGAGTTTACATACCTTTTCCTCTTTACCTGGTATGACAAAATCTCCTGATTGAATCATGTAAACTTCTTCCTGTAAATCACCATTAAGAAAGGCACTTTTCACATCCATTTGGTGTATTTTCAAACCAAATTGTTCAACTAGAGCAAATATTAACATGAAAGTTTTTATCTTAGCTATGGGAGAAAAAGTCTCCTCATAATCAATGCCTTCTTTTTGGGCATATCTCTTAGCAAATAGTCTAGCCTTATGTTTATCAAATTTTTCGTCTGATTTGTACTTTGTTTTGAAGATCCATCTACATCCAATCAGATTTTTCGATGGTGGAAGATTTGTAAGTTTCCATGTATTATTTTTCATAAGTGACTTATATTCTGCATCCATAACATCTTTCCAAGGTTTAGATTGTAGGGCTTCTAAAACTATGGATGGCTTAGTAGTTTCAAAAAATTTACCCATTAAGGCCAAATTAACCTCATTTCAAGCCATATTACGAGTCCTCATTCCAGTGGTAGATGTGTCGGGGACACTATCCAATTTCACATCTCTAATCATACTTGTATACCATTTAGGCATACTTTTTGTGGTTCCTATGGGAGGTTGAATTTCACCATCTTCCCCATCATCACTGTCATCATCAAAGTGATTACCATCCTCTGTTTTTCGCTGTAGGGATGATTTTTTCATCATGTGAGTGTATGGAAGGAGCATCTGATTCTTTCTTCTCAAAGAAATCAACATCCCAACTAGTTTATACCCTTCTTGTTTTTGTACCATAAGTTTGTAGCCAAGTGATTCATCATTATATCCCAAGAAGATAAGTTTTTATGATTTCATATCAAACTTAGTTATTTGTTTCTTAGGAATGTGCATACTCGCTTTACATACAAAAACTCTAAGGTGTAAAATAGATGGCTTATGCTCTGAACATGCTTCTTAAGGTGTTATTCCATTAAGAGCTACATTGGGAACTCTATTTAGTAAATAGATTGTCATTTTATTTACTTCGGCCCAAAATGTTTTTGATAAACCTGCATCATCAATCATACATTGCGCCATATCCATGATAGTATGATTTCACCTTACAAAAACACCATTTTTCTGTGGTGTGTGAGGAGGAGCCATTTGATGACGAATGCCATGTGTTTTCAAAAAATCATTGAACTCATTGTTGGTGTATTCTCCCCCTTGATTTGAAGGAAGTGTTTTTATTTTCCTACCAAACTCTTTTTCAACAAGGGTTTTTGAACTTCTTGAAAGTTTCAAAATCTCGGTATTTTGTAGAAAGACAATATATCCACATTTTTCTTGAAAAATCATCAACAAAGAGCATGAAATATTAAAACCCAAAGTGGCTAGGTCTCATTGGTCTGCACATATCGGTATGCACCAAGTCAATTTTTGCCTTAGTCTGAAATGCACTATGTTTGAATGGTGCTCTATGTTGTTTTCCTGCCAAAAAATGCTGACATTTATTTGTACCCTTTTTTAGAGGTGGTAAACCCCTAACCATGTCATATCGACGAAGTGTGTCAAGATAGCTAAAACTCACATGTCTAAGTCTTCGATGCCATAGTTGAGTTGATGATGTATCCTTGGCTACAAGTGCTTGATCATTTCATTGAAAAAAATCCAATTGAAACATTCTTCCCACATTCGAGCTTTTGTAATAATTTTGGAGCTTCGTGACTTATCTCGAATTAGGCACGTCTTTTTACCGCCTTTACAATTAAAGTCAATTTTGAGATTGTGATCTAATATTGACTCATGTATAACATATTTTTTTGTTAAACTAGGGACATAAAGAACATCTGTAATTTTAAAATTATGTTGCCCAAGTGGTAGTGAAATGGAACCAATGCCTTCAACAATGTAAGATGTATCATCACCCAAAGAGACATGATTTTTGGTGGGTGTTTTACTCATTGTGAAGAACCAATCTTTCTTTCCTGTCATGTGTCGAGTTGCACCCGAGTCGACATACCAAATTTTATTTGTAGAATTGGATACTTCATTTGACTATGCAGAATATAGGAAGCCATCATCATCAAATTGACCTTCCTATTCGGCTACATTTCCTTGTTGAGTTGGTTTCTTCTTCCACTTTTGATTATTTTGTCCCTGTTTACTCTGTTGTTGACCAGATTTTGTTTGTTGGTAATTAATCTTTTTACCACTTGATGATCCTTATTGGAATGTGTTGTACTAATTTTTTTTTAACTCATGTACTTTTGACCACAAATAAGACATTTTTGTTGGTCCTTTTGGCCTTGTTGAGTATTACCTTGCTTCTGAGGCTGTTTACTAGACTTAGCCTATTTTTTTCCTTTTTGATTAGAAGTAAGTGCCTGCTCTTTAGTTTTAGTAGTTGAGTGAATAGCTTCCTCTTGTTGTAACATATTCACTAACTCTTCAAAAGTTGTTATTTGACCAGTTATGTTTAACGTGGTCACAAAAATCCTATAAGAAGGAGGAAGAGATCTCAATACTATAGGCATGAGCGATGTGTCAGTTACTTCTTCTTCTAAAGCTCGAAGTGATGCACACAAAGTTGCTACTCTTCTAAAAAATATTTCAAATATTTCAATTGTTTGCATTTTCAAGTTCAATAGTTGACTCTAGAGATGAAGTATTGTGTTCTTTTTTTTTGACTCATATGCTATTTTCAACTTGTCCCAATATTATTTTGCTGTTGTGGTCTCATGAATATGAGGTTGTACCTCATTTGAAACACTAAACAAGATTATTAAATTTTCTTTTTGATTTGCACAATCAAATGTAGCTTGTTGTGTAACATCTATTGCATATCTTGTTAATGTACCAGAAACAACGGACCATAGATTTTCAAAATCAAGTTGTGCATGAATTTTTATTTTCCATACTGGATAATTATCAGAACACAAAAGTTGAGAATCTGGCAAAAATAATTTTGGTGCCGTAATTGCGGCCATTGTGAAAAGTGATAAATAGTAGAAGAAAAACTTGAACACTTTTCCCCCCTTAAAACATGCACACCCCCCCCCCCCAAAAAAAAAAAAAAAAAAATATTTTATTTATTTTAGGCTCCTTTTTGGCCATGTACAATGAATTTTTGGCACTATTGTCCCTGTTACAAATTTGGCTCAGTGGCCGATTTGTAAAAATAAAATGGCTCTCTTGGCCGATCTAAAAAAATATATATTAAATTTTTTTCGGGCTCTTTTCAAATACAAACAATCTCTAAGTTGTGCATTTTTTACAAATAAAATCTTATTAAAAGTTGGACCAAGACGTAGAGCTTGTAAAAACACACACTTTAAAAGAAAATGACACCTCAATATGAGGTACCGGTTGAAAGTTATGACCTTTTTAACTTTTGATTTCAATATTTTTCTGGGCCCCTTTCCAAAAATGGAATTTTTTTTTTATTCTTCTATTTTTTTGCAACGTCCAAAAATGGAAATTTTTTTAGAAGCAAATTTTTTTAAACCAAATGTAGATAAGGGCTTACGTGCATGCATAGTGCAATTTAGGGCACAACTGCACTTCAACCGCTTTGCCTAAGTGTTATAATAACCCTTGGCCATAGTTTTCTTTTATTATTTCTCTTTCTATGCAGGTATTTTTTCTTGTAGAAAGCTTATTCTTCCTTTTTTCCTACACAGTTTTTTTATTACAAATCGCAAACCTTCTCTAGGTTCAATTTGTAGTCTTTGTTTTGGATGTAGGCACGTTGGAAATCATTTAAATCTCCTATCCTCTTCTCCTCTGGCAGGTGCAGGTTCATGAAGAAGCTTCCACATTCGATTGGATATCCTTTTTTGTTGCTTAAACTTCTTCTAACAAAGCTTGGAAGGAGAAGACAAAGTATAGAGAAGAGGAAGAAGAAGTAATGTGGGGAGCTTGAAAATATTGGGTCCCCATAGATAAAAAATATTGTATATTTTTTTTAAAAAATGCTTGCAATTTAAAAAAAAGCAAGTACAGGTAACTTGATAGCTACAGGTAATTTAAAAAATAAATAAATACAAAAGAAAAATGTCACCTAGTGCTCCTGCAGAAACAATCTTTAATTCTCCAGGTGATCTTCAATTGCAAATCAACTGTGATTTAGGGTGTGGAGCCGGGTAGGGGATGTGAAACAGCTGGGGGCATCTATGGCTCCTCCTAGCTCTGTAATTTCTCCAGATATCCCTAAACTTCCTATACTCCTCTCTGGATAAGAATACTACTCTGATACCAAATCTTGACAATGAATACTTAAAAAAAAATTGACACATAAGATTTGAACAGAAACAAGACGATGCTTATGTATTTTATTAATATCAAAATCAGGCATTACAAAACAAATGAGAGAGTTGCAATATTTATAGATATTGGACAACTTCTATCTCATCCACAATATATGGAAGCAAATCACCTAATCTGAGCAAATATGCAGAAATACCATATTTCCTTAACTGCCCCTATTGTCACTCATGGAAATCACGTGGGAAAAAAATACGCAAGATAGAACATCATCGCACAAACATAGGGATGATAACACTATCACTTAGTTAATTGACAACTAGAGGATTTTGTACTAATACCTTTTGTAAATAAGTTGTAATGCTCCTTTTAATCCTAAATACTCCTTCTCCTTATAAATACTTGGATACTTACTTGTATCAAGAAGTGAACATTTTTTAGACGAACATAATAGATGTGAGAGAACACCAAGGCTATTGTACTTTTTGTAACAGAAAATATTAATACATAAAATTAAGACTTTGCCACTTCAATGGATGGTTATGTGCATTACCACTTTCTTAGGGGTTAGATCCTATCTCATACAATGTCACTTTAATCACTCAATATGATGCTTAACTACAACGTTCTATGCAAGTAGGTATGGATTTGTTTACTGACCTATGGCCAATACATAGGCTGACCTCCTAAGCTTTCTAAATCATTTGGAATCATTTCTTTTCCCCCTTTAGGGGATCTATCGCCATCATTTGTTCCTCTCCATCAATACATATACAGTCAGAACATACTTTCCCTATTGGTGCATGAGCATTCCCATACCCTCTAAAGGTAGAACACTGTAATACTTGTCACATGATTCCTGCTAGTATAAGATAGCAATATAACCAGTTTCACTTTGTCTGATCTCAAAAAAGGTCCATATGCCCTGCACACTGTTGGCATCCATGTATATCCATAATGATTATTCCTACAGATTTTTCTTTGACCAATAGCATTCTTCCTAATCTGAAACATTGAAGCTTCCTAAACTAGAGATCACCTATCCTAATAGCAGCTTCATTCTATCCTCTATCATTCTTACTATCTCCTTCATTGTTAGTCTGATGTTAACTTTCTGCTACAATGCTTCTTCATCCACTTCAATTCTTTTGGTGCTCCGATATGTCGCAATGAAAACGTGATATCCATTTCCTCCAAAGTCAAATTATGCCATTTTCTTGTTCTGACGGTGCATCTTTGAAAGTGAAATATGTGTAGGGCACACACAATCCTTGTAAGGTTGAATAACCAAATATTTGCATGGTTTAAAGAATTTATCCCTAAGACTTGTTACACCATTCAATCTAGGCATTCCTTCCACAAAAAATGCTACCATTAGATCCACAAAACTGAGGTGGGTTCCTTCCCATAATAACTTTGTATCTAGTATGTGCATTGCTCTAGGCTAAAATCGGCCTAAGAGATATCACAGATTCTCAACTTCGCACCACTCTAGGAGGCTATTGTGATGGGTCACACACCAACGTGTTGTGGTCCTGAGCAAATGTATAGCTTAGCATCATTCTCCTTTTGATCTCATTTCTCCACTAGGTTACCATTTCTCATAGGAAAACATTAGGGTTGGCTCACTCTAGAATAACTTGGACACAACTTCTGGCAAAACCAGCTCCCTGAGGTGCTTGACTGAGTGCACATTTGATTACTCTCATCTATGTGATCCTCTTAATTTCCTTCCAACTAATCATATGTCCCTGATAACCTAATTTCAAGTCGATCTCATAGACGCTACTCTAGGGTTGTCATCACTTTTCGGATGACTGCTCTAATCCCACTTGAATAAGATATTCCTTTATAAATTAGAACATATACAGAAAAATAACATGAGAGAACACCAAAATATAGATAAATGATGACAATATGCTCATATAATAGCTTTACCACTTCGAGGGGGAAACCTCCAATACCACTTCGAGGGGGTAACCTCCAAACCATAAAATAACACGAGCCAATACTCAATATGATGATTAACTACAACCTTCTAACCCCTATATATACCATTCTAACCTATGGCCAATACTGAGGCTGACCTCCTAAGCATAATACATCATAAATGAATGATATAATAAGATAAGGGGATGTGTGCCACATGTCGGCATCTCCATCAATACATATACATCAAAACATCCTTTCCCTAGGTGCATAGCATTGCCTCTCTCTTTGACATGTTTCATCCCCGAAACATAAAAAGAAGCCATA
This sequence comes from Taxus chinensis, assembly GCA_019776745.2. NCBI lineage: Eukaryota > Viridiplantae > Streptophyta > Pinopsida > Cupressales > Taxaceae > Taxus > Taxus chinensis. Next base: position 9,164,338 of record CM034149.1, read on the forward strand.
TAATGAGTGTGCTTTTCTAATTCCATCTCGGTCCATATGTTTTCCTCCTCGGCATCCATGCATATCCATAATGATTATTCCTTTTTTTCTTTGAATGCACCCTTCAAACTGAAATATTGAAGCTTCCTTCCTTGGAGATGCACTATCCTGTGTAGCAGCTTCATCATCAACATCTTCTTCTTCTCTTCTTCTGATGTTGCTTCTACTTCTGCTTGGTCTTCTTACTTCTTCTTATTTTTTACTTCTTCTTCTGCTAATCTTCTTCTTCTTTTGTTGCCCATCTGTCCATGAAAACTCTGTTCCATTTCCTCCAAAGACCAATTAGACTTTTCCTTTTCTAACTCAGAAAATGAAATATGTGTAGGGCCACTAATCCACAACTTGAATAACCAAATATTTGATGGTTTAGAGAATTTATCCCTAAATTTGTTCCACCATTCTCTAGCATCAATCCTTCCATCTCCAAAAAATGCTACCATCCCCATGATCCACAAAACTAGGGTTTTAGGAATAGATCCTTTTGATCAAAACTTTTTCTAACCCTTTTGGCTAAAGATCGGCCAAAAATCAGAAATCACAGAACACAAAACCCAATTTAATTTTTGAGAGGTTTCCGAAAATGTAAGAAATTTAGGAAAATTCCTCAAATTACGACCTTAGAATTAGGGTTTCCACTCTAAAACAAACACAACTTTGGCAAACCGGCTCCAAAAAATCTGAAATTTGGAGGGAAGATTACTTGAACTATGTGTCCACTCCCCACAAAAATAATCTGAAAAATTTCAAGTCAATCTCTAGATATCCACGAATGTCCTTCATTAGTGTTTGATCCCATCAAATTGCCTTGGAATCATTTGCAATGCTAATCTGGACTTGTAAGGATATTACTTGTATAAATAAGAACATATACAGCAGAATAACATGAGAGAACACTAGAATATATATAAATGATGACAATATGCTCATATAATATCTTTTCCACTTCGAGGGGGCAACCTCCAATACCACTTTGAGGGGGTAACCTCCAAACCGTACAATAACACGAGCCAATACTCAATATAATCCTTAACTACAACCTTCTAACCCATATATATACCATTCTAACCTATGGCCAATACTAAGGCTGACCTCCTAAGCATAATAAATCATAAATCAATGATATAATAAGATTAAGGGGATGTGTGCCACATGTCGGCATCTCCATCAATACATATACATCATAAACATCCTATATCCCATGTGAACCCATACATATAACTAAGGGGATGTGTGCCACATGTCGGCATCTCCATCGAACCCATATACAAAGAAGCCATTATAATGAGTGTGCATAGCTAATTGCCATCTCGGTTGACATGTTTTCATCCTCCGAATACATAAGAAGAATCCATATAATGAGTGTGCTTTAAATTCTTTGAATGCACCCTTGCCAAGCTCGAAATCATTGAAGCTTCACTTCCATATGGAAATGCACTATCTTGTGTAGCAGCTTCATCATCAACATCTTCTTCTTCTTCTTATGATGTTGCTTCTACTTCTGATTCTTCTTCTTTTACTTCTTATTCTTTTCTTCTTCTTCTTCTTCTTCTTCTTCTTCTGCTTCATCTTCTTCTTATTTTGTTGTCCATCTATCCATGAAAACTTGTACCAGTTCCCGTAAAGACCAATTAGACTTTTCCTTTTCTAACTCAGAAAACGTAAATATGTGCAGGGCCACTAATCCACAACATGAATAACCAAATATTTGATGGTTTAGAGAATGTATCCCTAAATTTGTTCCACCATTCTCTAGCATCAATCCTTGCCATCTCCAAAAAAAGCTACCATCCCCATGATCCACAAAACTAGGGTTTTAGGAATAGACCCTTTTGATCAAAACTTTTTCTGACCCTTTTGGCTAAAGATCGGCCAAAAATAAGAAATCATAGAACACAAACCCCAATTTAATTTTTGAGAGGTTTCTGAAAATGTAAGAAATTTAGGAAAATTCCTTAAATTACGGCCTTAGAATTAGGGTTTCCACTCTAAAACGGACACAACTTTGGAAAACCAGCTCCAAAAAATCTGAAATTTGGAGGGAAGATTACTTGAACTATGTGTCCACTCCCCACAAAAAATATCTGAAAAATTCCAAGTCGATCTCTAGATATATACGAATCACCAACATTAGGGTTTCATCCCACAAATTGTCAGAAATCACTGCTCTGATACCACTTGTAAGGATATTACTTGTATAAATAAGAACATATACAGCAGAATAACATGAGAGAACACCAAAATATAGATAAATGATGACAATATGCTCATATAATAGCTTTACCACTTCGAGGGGGCAACCTCCAATACCACTTCGAGGGGGTAACCTCCAAACCATACAATAACACTCGGCATAATTATATCAGTGGATATTTCAAAACTAGATGGAAGGTAACCACTGATATATATACCATTATCCATCTAGTTTTAAAATATCCACTGATATAATTTTGTAGAGGAAGGCCATAGGCCATTTAAGCGGCCTATTATGGTATCCCGAGATAAATTCTGGTAATATTCCTCCACTTCCTGGCATTCAACGACCAACGAAGGAGCTTCTTCAGCAAGATCAACCACATACGCTTGATTTCCTAGAATGATGCCCTCGGATTTGCCAAGGGCTTCTTTGAATGAGGCCTTCCCACTACCCTGAGTGCCTCCCCTTATATTTCCTTTGGCATTAAACCTACTCAAACCATACCCAGCTGCTGACTTGGATTTTTCTTAATAGGGTTGAGAGTTAGGGCATGGTCTCTCATCCCTGGAGTCCATCGTCGCTACCACAAATTCCTTCTTCCAAGTTGGAGCTCCACCACCAAGCCTCTCTGACTCCCCTTGAACCCTATGTACCTTGCTGCTGGCTCGGGATGGAGTTGCAGGCTTCCTCGTGGGCTTGCAGTTATTCACCATATCCTCTCAACTTTCTTTATCTCATGTTCTCCCACCTATCAACATTATACCACGTGGCTAGTTATTTGTTACCTACCCTTACCAATTTTATTAGTGATTTTTCTCTGATGTGTGAGAGGAATGACATAAGTTCAAGACTGTACTCACCATGTAGACATCATTCGAGACTACATGAGGCTTCTTGAGGATGGCTCGTAGGTATGCAAAGTAAAATTTTTGAATTTTGAGCTCATTTAATGCCATTTATTACAATTAGAAAAGTGCACGATAATGCTAGCACAAACCTTGGGGCACAGAAGTGTGGTCAGGGTCACGCAGGCATGAAGAAATGTATACGCGTCCACGTATGTGTGAAAAATCCAATGCAGGCACATATGCATCAAAATGTAGGCATTTATGTTAAACCAGAGCTAGGATGAACAGGGGTGTGCCTGCATGAAAATGCAAGCATTAGTGTGAAAATGGGAGAGTGAGCACTAGTGCACACTAATGCTAAAAGGGTTGTGCTGGTGTAGAAGGGAAAGTGCTGACATGAAAGGCCAGTTTTACACAAATTTAGGAAGAATGTAGGAAAATTTTAGAGGAATCTAGTGATGAATTCTAGTAGAAAATAATGTTACTAAGTGATTTTCTTGATTTTTTAAATTGGTCTACCCAGATTGGAGACGTGGGAGCAACATGGGTAGATGCAAGCCTATGAGGATACTTTTTCACTTTGCGATTGCATATTCTTGGAGATGAATTTAGATGTTACAGGTCTTGCTCATGTGGCTCACATGCCATAGATTACATTATACCACAACCTTCTCATTGCCTTATTAGAGAGATGGCAAAGCGAGAGTCAGACCTTCACGTTTGTGACCGAAGAGTAGCATCACACTGGAGGATGTCTAAAATATACTAAGAGTTATAATCTAGGGCCAGTTGATTACATATGATGGAAACCACGATCATATTCTATAGTATATCATGGAGATGTTTGGCATAGCTAACATACCTTGTCAAGGCATGACAATTGACATACACATATCTTTTACCAATCACCAACTTGCATGTGTACCAATGTACTTGATGTATCTTGTCAACGACATCTTGCTTCCTGAAAAAATTGGCACACACTTTTCTCTTGGTATGATTAGAGTTATACATGGTCTCATTAGTGGAGAGGTTTATTGCTGGGGCCAGTGCTTACTAGCCCAATTGTATTCATATTTATATTTGATAGCATACCATGGTTAGAAGACTATGGGTCCAATGACATCATTACAGATATGGGCCTAGGATCACATTGCCATAGGGCATCCCATAAGAGTGATGTGAGCCAGGGCTCATGATGAGCCATCTATTATGGGTTGGGTTCTAGTTGGTGATGATATTCATGGCCATAGTGGAGACACAACATATTACATGTGATACTTTGATGATATATAGCTCTGCATGGTTACATGGCGCTCATATAGATTATATCAGTGACATAAGGATGCTGCAGAGCTCAAAACAATAGATATTGAGCATTTTATCATTGGTAGCAGGGAATACATCATTGAGTGGTACAAAGTGGATAGATTCCAATGCCAGTTGGGCTAGACCTATGGAATTTTTGGAGATGAGATGTGGTATAGGTGTAAATCTAGGGAGAATTTTGACATTGGCCCACAGATCAGACCACATCGAGCTCGTGATAGTTTCCTACAGGTGGTTCCACATCCTTGGGTTACACATCCACATATATTGGATCCCTGATAGACTAGAGAATATGCAACCTAGTATGCGATAATATTTCCACAATGACTCACTATACCACGGGCATCCATACAGGTTGGGATTACAACAACAACACATGGCCTACAAGGCCAGGATCTTGGAGCACAGACACATACAAATCCATAGGTGTGGGGTTAGGGTATATTGGAGGTAGATATATAGGTGCAAATGCTTACAAAACCACAAGTTTCCCTATATATTCCTTTACAGCAGGCTCCATTACAGGTGCCTTTACAACAGGGTCCATTATAGGCGCCTTTATCACCTTTGCATGCACAAAGCCCATCACCCAGCCCTCTGAGGGATGGATGGGATGGAGGAGATGGGGGATATGGATATGGTTGGGATGGATGGGGGTCCCCACCACAAAATTCAGTGGGGGTAGGATGGAGAGCAAAATACAAGGTGCCACAGTTATCTCTGCCAAGACAGGCCACTCAGAGTGCATGTGATCTAACTTCCTTAACGAAACAGTTACAATAGATTACAACACAACGGGATCAGGTCACTACTGAGAGGGACCAACTAGATACCGAGAGACTATAGTTACAGGTTGAGTTAGCCAGTGTGAGAGTGGACTGTGATGCACTTTAGAAGGTAGGTGCAACATCTGGAGTCTAGGACTTAGTTTTTGAGTGTGCTTCCATCACATGTGAGGCTACATACTACAGGATGCTTTACAATGGGGCCATTCCAGCTGGGTAGAGGGCTATAGATTATAGTCAGTTAGCCAAAAGTAGGTCCAGATCTATATCTTAAAGGCCATCCCACTCAACTAGATCAGTATAGCAGCCGTCAGCTCATCATGAATCTTCTACACAACAGATGCCACTACCTCAGGGCTTGCAACAGATTTTGCCACCTGGACCTAGGCCAGGCAGTCCAACAGTAGGAGAGAGTCATGGGTGAATCTTTGTATTGTAATGGATATATATTTTTGATGTATGCCTTGATATGAAGGCACATTTTTGTACTAATGTACTATGTATTGTTTTTTATTATGCCTCGTGATAAAGGAACATTTTCGATCCATGCCCATGATGACATTTTGTATCTAATGTATTATCGAGACACATTATTTTGTACATGGACATTTTCATTTGATATGGATATATGATGATGATGGACTGTGTTTATTTTATCTCATTGTGTGTTATGAGATAACATGTTTGGTCCACACATTTTTATTATGGTCTATGTTTGAGGGGGGATAGAAGGTGATCCCCTCTTGCCCCTTGTGGTGATATCATATGATGTTAGCTTAGCATACATTTTTTAATTTTTAATTTTATGATGATGTAGATTAACATTTATTGATATATGATGTATAAATGTGATGATAGATGATATGATGATGAAATGACAAACAAATTTACAAGCAAACAAAAATCAAGAGTAAATCAAATCTAATCAAAACAACACAATTATATACAAGTATGCAAGATAAAATGAACTCAATACATTGCACATCATATTAACGTAACACTCAATCTAAGTAAGAAAATGAATCCCATTTCAAGCACAGAAAAAAAAGCAATGCAACCAAAACTATGTAAAATAAAACAACTAAAGTAAGAAAACTACTACTTTGTTTTTGTGGGACAGTTTTGAAATGTTTTACACTGCCTTTTGGTATTATCTCGAGACATTTTTCTATTATTTTTGAGTTTTCTATGACTTGTTTTTGAATGTTTTGATTTTTCTAATGAAACATATTTGAATTTTTTGGGATTTTCAAAATTTATACAAATATTTTTGCATTTTTCCAAAATTTTTCCGAAGTTATGTGCAAGAAAATGAAGAAGCATGGATGCCCCAACGTTAGATGGGATGTACAAGGGAACAATGTCACACGTATGTTCAAGAATTGAAGATGCAAAGTTTCCCTTAGTGTGAGATGGGAATATGTAAAGGAAAAATCTCTTCATACAAAAAAGGAAGTAATCCAGATCAGGGCCTAGATGGATAGGTTCACTACGATGATGAACTTAAACTAATGAAGTGTTAGGAAGGAGTAAGCATGCCATAAGTTAGCCAAGGAACACATGATAGAAAGAAGTAGGGGATTCTTTTATTGAAAGGAGACAAAAGGTTCCTGCAAACATGGTAAAAAGGAAATCTTATACACATGGATGTTCTGAATGAAGAAGAAGAACAACATGAATGCCATGTAAGGACATGGAAAATGTAGCTAGAAGCCTCATGATGAAAAAAGTGATTAGCCAAAGGCACAAATCATGAGACAAGATATGGACTAAAGCAAGAGTTTGAATAAGGTCCAAAAAAAGACACTTGGTAACATACTAATCCTGTTAGCTCATCGAGATCCAGTGTGTGCACATGGAAGATTTATTACCTCTTGGAGGGAAGATTTGATAGACAAAAAGTGAAGACACCCTAGCCAATGTGTAGGAATGATTTATTTTCAAAGTTGATTTGTGAATGGATGGTGGAAGGAGATCCGTACATTTCTCTACTTCCATTCAGGCATCCATATCCTCGATGGATATGCATTTAATTCTAATCGAAATATTGCTCTATTGCCAACTAGGCATCCATAGCCCTGGTAGAGATTTTGGACATACCCCAAGAGAGATTTATATATCAATTTGATTTTTGCTTTTTGCTTTTACCTTTTACCTTTTTGATTGATTTTTTTTCCATTTCTGAAAACTTATTTCAGCTCTCTCGATTGTTTTGACAAGGGGTTAAGAACCACTTATGGATTGATGGAAGGATGTGGAAGTGATTTGATGATGACAACCTTGGATAGTGTCAACAAATAGGTCTAAATGTTCTTCGCAACAAGTTTATTAGATGAAGATAGTGATAGGATCTCTAAGAGGTTAGTCGTTCTTTAATTTACCAAGGTGATGAAAGACCAAGATCAAACAGATACCATAGAGATAAATGTCACAAAATACGTGCAAATATACTAACCAAAATATCATCTAAGGGATGAAAATGGTGGATTCCTTGCAGAGGAATGCAAAGAAAGGGAAGAAAGAACATCCATGTGTATGCAATACCTAATTGCAATGTTTGATCTTTGTAAATTTGGTTTTTTTTGTAATGTTTTAATGTTTTCTCATTTTTTGGTATTTTTTAAAATTGAGACCAACAATGTCACTCGACGTGATAGGATACAACAACAATTTGTGTGATTTATTTGATAAGGAAGACTAGGTTTGTTTGCTTATCAAGAGTCATATTATCCATGATCTCGATGATCGTGGTGAGGTCATACTCAATAAATGACTGTGAATTATATTGAAACATGTATTTCGTATGCGGGAGCTTGAGTTCCCTATCCAAAGGTTTATGCACTTTACGTCATAATTGATGGTTGCGTTGGTGTGCATTCTTGAATCACATTTGATTTTGAAATTTATGATCATTTAAATTGTTGGGAGCTTTGGAGCTCTTGGAATTTTTAATTTTAGCTTGATGAAGAAATTGTTTGGGTTTCCTATAAGCTAATACGTGACTAGTCTAATCTTGAGAAGTGGGAGAAGAAAGTGGATATTTAGAATTGATGTGAGAAATGATGATGGAATTTCCAAAATAATTGATAGAAGAATAATGTGATGGATGAAAAGGATATAGTCCAAGAATTGAAGAGGATGGGCTACCAGGAGGTGTCCCATAGAATGAAGATGAAGGGATACTAGGATGTGGCCCAAGTATAGAAGATGATGGAATACCTTGGAGGTGTCCCAAAAATAGAAGTTGGATGGGATACTAGGATGTGGCCCAAGAATAGAAGAGAAAGGGATACCCAAAGAAGGCCCACCAATAGAAGATGGAGGGCTACTAGGTTGTGGCCCCATAATAGAAGGTAATGGGCTACTAGGAGATGACCCATAAATATATGATGAAGGGATAATTAGAAGTGGCCCGCATATAGAAGAAGATGATGGGATACTCGGTGGTGACCCAAGGTGAGATTGTTATTGAGGAATCATGATAGAAAAATACTGACTGGGTGATGAAAAGATAGGCCATGGATCAATGCTAGAACTAGGAGTTTCATCCTGTAATGAAGAATGAGAAGATGGAAGAACAAGAGGAGTATTAAGTTTGATGATCATAGGATATTCCACTATTTTTATGACAAAGGAATCAACCTCTTCCCAAAAATACGTGAACATATTAATGTCTAAAGAGAATCCTTTCTTGTAATCCTCTAAAGGAATGTCATCATGTAGCCTTATAAATTATTTGATTGCTTCTTCATTTTGAAATAAATTGATTGGTATGGGTTGTTTTTCTTCAACCATAATAGATTGATTAGAAGAAAGGGGTCCAACTAGTGTGGAATATTGATTAATAGAAAATGACTCAAGAGACAAAGTAGATTTGGATTCATATGTCTCGTGAGTGGAAGAAGATGTAGATTTGAAATTGGTTGGTATTGGATTTCCTAGAAGATGACATAATGTCAGAAAACAAATAGGGTTGTGTAGAAAGCCAGTAGATTGCAATGTAGGAGTTGACTTAGATGATTGATTAGAGAGACTTTGAGTCACAAAAATCTTCAAATGAGGAAGATGTTGTTGAGGTGATTGATAAGGGGGGTCTTGCGAAGAAAGGGAGGACCACGACTTAGGAGTTGAATTAGAGGAATAACTCATATTAGAATATTTAGAAGACCGAGGGGAATCAAAAGAATAATTTAGATTGGAATTTTCTAAATCATACCAATGATTATGAGATGTAGGAGGGGAAAGAGGTAACTGATTGGTTTCTCTAGTGTGGATAACCAAATGAGGTTTGGTCATGATGGGCATCCTTTGATGGAAATTCTAAAACCTAGGTTCTCTATTTTTGTAAATGTGAGGAGCCAAGTGATAATTAGTCATTGTTGGTAGTTTTGTGTACAAATTCCTAGACCTATATAATGTAATTAAACTCCTTCAAATGGAAGGAAGTTCCACGTTTATTCAAGCAACATAATAGCAACCAACTAGACATTTAGCAACACAAAGGATACAAAGGAAACTTTTCCAATGTTCAATTTGATTCAGGAGTTGCTTGATAGAATTTTTTTTGCTAGGTTTTGACAAAATGTGCACATGTACTACAATGAACCTGGACAAAAAAGGGATTGGAACCTAATTTATGATGCCCCATCCTTGTCATAGGAGGCATAATGAGAAACATTTTATTAATGTTGATTACAATAGACCCTAGGTAAAACCGAGCAATGTACCAATGTCAAGTCATCACAAATAATTTCAAATAAAGAATGGTAACAAGTCCAAAGGCAATATGCATGAAGAACAAAAATAAATAAATAATGCCACACTATCAAAGGTACACATAACAACAAGTATCTAGGACACAACGATCAAATGATCCAATCACAAAATAGTTACTCCCTACATTTTTCAAGTATAGGTTTGGTACAAATAGTGACAACACAATATCACCACTTAGGTCAAGTTTAAAATAAACAAGACCTAAATACTAAGAAGGTGTTAAAATGATATCCCCATAAGGTATACTAAAACAAGTTTGGAAAACAAACAAAGTCCAAGTCCTTGAAAATGGAGGCTACAAATGTGAGCAATACAACAACACTATTTAGACATGTTAATCAAGCTTTATGGGAAAAGCAAGATTTTAGTATCAAAATGATGTTACCACAATGTGAGTAGAGTAACGAACACTTTTCAAAAATCAAGGCAATGTTAGGATCCAAACCAAGTCTAAGTATATCAAGAGTTGTTATTTATGTGAGCAATGTAAAAATACAACTTAGAGACTTAAATCAAGTTTCAAAAAGGAAATTAGACGCAAGTATCACAAATTGTATCAATATGATGCGAGCATCACAACAAATCAAAGGAAGTCAATGAGGAGACAACATAACTACAATGAAAATCTTGACATGGGTATCAAGATCAATGGATATAAAAATAAGAAGACGTACCAACACACTTTCAATGTTTACCATCGCAGTCTCAATAAAGGAAGGATGTAAATGGGTGCAAAAGTGGTGGACACAATCAATCAATAACACTATGTAGATATGTTTTCTTTTGTCCCAAATCAGAAATAATAAATCAAAGGCGTAGACCAAGTGTTGATGAAAAATACCAAGTGTATCTTTGGTAGAGTTTCACCTTGTCTTAAGACAAGTGAAAAACTAAGACAAAGAAACACGTCGTAAGTTTTGTGATGAATAAAACTAGACTCCAACTTAAATGGACTCTCCCCTTGTTTGAATAACAAGGTTATGACTCTAAAAAACTTTTTGCTTTGTGAGAGCTCTATAACACACGATAGATAAAGTCTAGTTGGCTCCAAGCCACAAGCTTCCTATTGTTTCACTCTCTATGTGTCACAAATTATCTTTGCAAGTGCAGTTTTCCAAGAAAGTCGTACTAACTAAATCAAGGAGTATCTCGGATTTACTTTACCTGCTTTGATAAAATGAGAAATAAATTATGTTTAGTTGTATCTCACTGGGGTCACGTGAAGATAATTTTGACGCTAATCTCACACAAGCGTACTAGCCAGTTGAGTAACGGAGCACTTCTCATTTTGTTCACCATTTCTCTCAAGGTGTGAACTACTTTAGGGTTCCTGGGGTAATCCTCACAATGATTTTTATGGCTTATGCCAAGATACTTCCCCCAGTTCAAAGAGGATGAGCCATAGCTCTTAACCGAAACCTGCAAATACAGTGTGTTGAATAATGTGGTGTATTTTTTATTTTTCAGATTAAGAAATGAGGTTTTAGTACACCATTGCCAACTTGAAACACACGTGTAATTAGATTTTGTTTAGATCCCATGTATTTGAAAATAATTAGGTCCTACACATAAATGATTTTAGTAATTTCCAATAGAAAGTGAAACAAAATTACTTTTGATTCTTAAGATCGTCTAAGGACGGAAGAGAAGAGCATACACAATGATTTGATTCAACTAGATAAATGTAAAGGAAAAATTTAAACCAAGTGAATTTTAAAAAAATCTTGATAATTTGTTCATTCCCTTAAGCCAAAAATGAAAGATTAAGTTTCCAATTTAACCAAAATGTTAGAAAATGAAAACTAAAATCTGCTTTTGATTCTTAAAGATCACCCTAAGGTGCAAGAGAAGAGCATACACAAACTTTTAACCTAACTTGTCATAAAGCATGGAAACAAAACAATTCATCAAAACTTAAGAAAATTTGGTTAGAAATCTGATTAAAAAATGTTAAAACCTGTAGAAAACAGTTAAGAAAACATGTAAAAAATAGAAAAATAAAAATTTCAAATCTCGAAGTTAGTGCCAAATTTCAACAAATCACGATAGCACACCCATTTCAACAGTAGCACATCTTTTTGAATAGTAACACATCCCTTTAAACACCAATGCGACCTTCAACGCAATAACGTAGCACTCCTTTGACAAAATAAAGTAATTGGGAATAAGACAGTGCAACAGCTAGTGCATGGCTAGAGAGACACCTACTTGCCCTTATGTAAATATAGCGAATTAGGATTCTGGACACAAATTTAGAAAATAGTGCAACATATACATGGCCAGAGATACAACAAAATGACCCTTTGAACACCAATGTGGCCCTTTGCACACCAAAAAGGACTTAGTAACACCAACGTGTGACTTTTGACAGGAGTGCAGAGTAGAATAACACCACGTGATTTTCTTGTAGATGATCAAAACATGGGAATTTTGACAAAAAATTGTCAAAAAGCTCAAAACTTTGTCAATTTGTTCCAAATTTGACAACACCTCACCTCCTTTGATCCTGTAAAGAGCACACAAACAAAGCAATACTAACTAGACTAGTTAAAAAACTTCATATTTATCTAAAAATGCAAAAGAGGGTTAGTAAATCAAAAATTTGAAACTAATCTAAAAAGCTTGAAACTAAATGCAAAGGACAATGGAGTAAGTCCCACCAGGCATGGAAAATGTGAACTACATAAATTTTAAGCAAAGCTATTTAACCTAGAATAACACCAAGTAGTCTAAATTTAAGCTATAAATTCATACTAGAACCATCATGATCATAGCTTATGAGAATTCATAATGACAATTACATGAAATTACTCATCTAATCTATAAACATTCTTACTAAGTTAAATGATTTCATAACTTAAAATGGACCTAATTAGATCTATGAAAATTAAATTATGTTGTTCTCCAAAGAGAGGGAGAAGATCTCACTAAAGAATGACTACACCGCCAAGTTTGGATCTTCTTCTACTATTCAACAATGGTGGAATTGATGCAAAGTAGCTATTCAAAATTAATGGAGAAAGCTCTTAAATCATATGTTTTATATGAAATACTATTCAAAGTATGTGTGAAGGTAGGAACTTGGTCCTTTTTATACCTTTCTATTTGGGGAAAACTTGAATCACAATGAATGTGAGACAAATGATAAAGTAACTCTAGGCTAATTAACCATGATTAGATGATTTAACTAGTGAGTTAGCAACTCATGGGAGTTGGGGGTGCTTTAATTAATCAATTAGGATTAATTAATAGGCTAGAATAAGATTTTTAGGCTATTTGAAGGTAATTTAGGAGGAATTTGATAAGATCGGAAGCATGTGAAAGTGGGATTTATCCAATAAAAAGATTTATTGATTAAATACACGGGTAAAATAGGCTTAATTAAATAATAATAGTTAATTAATTGATTTGAAGAGGATTATAACCGATGAAGTGTCGTTAATTGGCATCCAGAATGTGATAGAAGCTAGTTAATTAACGGAGTGTCATTAATTGACCAAAACAAACGGAAAAATTAGTTAATTAGCGGAAATCACTAATTATAATGGAAATGATGAGATAGAGGATATTAAGTACCACTTTAGCATTAAAACTGCGGAAGTGGATTTTTGGTGGCTACAGTTATCATGGAATTTTTATGGCTCATACTTCTTCACTTGAGAGAGAAGATGACCTCATGAAATGCCTCTAAGTTTTCCCATGTAATATCTCTAAAGCTCATAAAGTTTCTTGTGAAAAAACCCTTACTACTAATGATCTCTGTAGATACCTAAATTTGGTAATTTATCACTTGACAATGTTAGTATTAGCTTAATTACTAAATCATGATTGGTACACACTTTTTTAGCTCAATTACCTACCCATAGTATAATTACATGACTTTATCTCCTTAATTACACTACCAAGTTGCTAAAAATATTGTTTACATCATCAACCCACAATAGTCTATCTCCTCTAAAAGTCATGCCTATAAGTTTCCAAAATCTCACTACTCGCATATACATGACCACCAAATAAGGACCAAATCCGTATATATTTTGGTCTAAATAAGTGTTTTCATCTAATGTCACCCAATAATTATTCTCTCAATTTGATAAATTTCTATGGGTTGGTAATTTCCTCATGGGTTGGCCTTAATGCAAAATCATAACTAAAAATCCCTATACATGCAAGTCAAATGCACTCATTTACTCACTTGGAACTTTAAATATCACCATGATAAAATATTATTTCAAAATTCTCCAAGCTTTGATAAGATCCCCTAAATATGAAATAACACATTAGGAACAACCCCTACATAGGTTTGAAGCACGCTCAACTAGTTTTTAGAGTGATGTTTCCCAAGATAGAGATCATCCAAACCAATTCAAGAAAAACATGTCAAGCCATTGCTTGCATTATCAAGTGATCAAACTACCAAAGCTAGTTCCATCCATATAGATATCACATGTTAAGTGGAGAACTACATGTGGTTTGAGAGCACACTAGAGTATTTCTAACATATGCAGTGTAAAAATTGCACTTCAATCCAACCATTAACTTTTTTGTAATGTCTCCTACCCATTGTTAGGGTTAGAAGCTATCTTAGTTCATAAAGAGAGTGCACATTTTTAAGACCTAGGGTTTCACAAAAAACTTATTGTAGTTGATTGCACATGCAAAACAAATAATATAATGCCAGTAATTCTTTGTACAAAATATCCAAATAGGTAAGAATCCACCAAATGGTTTCATACGCATCCAATGGTTTCGTCCAAGTTTAGTTTACACTCCTAAAACTAGAAAATAAGCACTTGCAAACCAATGTCAATCTTTTCACTCTTCTATCACTTCTAGACAATCTTCTTGAGAATCTAATAAGATAAATTTTCCCAACTCGCGCCTAATACTATTTACCAGTTTCTTTAACCAATATATCTTGCATATTCCTAAATAGGTATATTTTGATACACACATTGATATTAAATTAATTAATTAAAATATATCTATTACTTATAACCTTAATCTAAAGTGAATAAATAAAACACTCTTACAATACCTTACACATACTCTCATTCAATTTTGGGTTAAATCAATCTCAAAGAAGAGGTCATGTAAATTTCCTGTGACAAATCCTCTAGAATCTATGAATTTCCCTATGATTCATGACAAGTCCTATGGGATATTGTGGGACATAATATTCACAAAGTCTATTCTAAAGTTGTTTTGTCCAACTCTTTGGGAGGTCTCCTCAATCAAGCTAATATTAAGTTAATCCCCAAAGCCAAAGAACCTAAGCATATTTATAATTATAGACCAAACAATATTCTTAATGTCTCCTACGAATTCATCACCAAATCCCTTTCCCTCGAGCCCATACGTCTTGTTCCCTCATTTTCAAAATTGAGAAGACTAGTTTCATTCAAGATAGATAAAATTTTCATAATGTTATTGGTGTTTGGGAAGGAATGGAACATGTTCATGTTTCTAAACAAAAATCCCTATTTGTGAAGATTGATTTTAGAAAAGCTTATGACAGGATTGAGTGTCCTTTTATAATTTTCATGCTTCAAGCCTTGGGGTTTGGATTATGATTAATGTTTCTCAATCTGCCATGTTTGGGTCATTTAAGTCTACAAGGCAAGGTTTTCCTTTGGCTTATTCCCTCTATGTACTATTTATATAAATATTTAGTTATCTTTTTGTCAATTAATTCTCTCAGGGATTGGTGAAATATGTATCTCTCTGCTATTTAGATCAAAAAATCATTAATAAGAATTTTATAAATGAATCTTTTCACACTCTATTGGAATAGGAAGACTCTATCAAGAAAGA
Source organism: Taxus chinensis (assembly GCA_019776745.2). Lineage (NCBI taxonomy): Eukaryota > Viridiplantae > Streptophyta > Pinopsida > Cupressales > Taxaceae > Taxus > Taxus chinensis. The sequence continues at coordinate 9,180,123 of CM034149.1, forward strand.
CATGAAATGCATAGAAATATTTTGTCTTGCTTCATTTTCCTATATCCATTGAAAAAAGACTTAATGTTATAGAAAATTTCTTTTTGCCAAACCTCCTTTGTTAGAAGAATGTAAGTGGTAATGGATTTATCTAGGTGTGTAATTTAAATTCTTTAGCATACCATTTTCTTTAGGGGTTTATCTATGTGAGCTTTGGTCTCAAGTTATATAGAGGGTTAAGAAAACAATTTCCTGAGCTTGTTGGTGTAGGATATTATTTTATTTTTATTTTTATTTACTTGGAATAAACCCTCACCCTTGGTGACTCATCTTTCTTAGGTGTATTTTTACGTCATAGGAGTTACTATGACATATATTACATGTCACAGTATGACATAGAGTGTCAAAAGAGTTACATTTCTATTCTTGAATGTAACTCCCTTTTCCTATTCTGGGAATGATTCTCATGGGAAGTTACACATTACTCCTATTTGCACTTACACTTTTGAGTTATTGAGTTGTTCCAGATTACACATTCTTGAGTTATGTGAGATTATTGTTATTATGCATTTACTTATTGAGATCTCTTGAAATTCATGCAACTACCTGTGCATGATTGTTTTAAAAATTGATCTTGGCATAATTTACGATATGGTATCAGATTAAGATTGCTAAAATGATTCTCCATTTTAGATAGTTGTGGTTTTTCATTCAAGTTACTTTGACAAGTCTACGAGAAAATAATCTCTCCATTTTCTCTTTTTTTTGACAAGATTAGTTCACAGGTTTTTGATTTTGGGAGGAAGTGTTGGGTTCAGACATTGCAGGTCCTTGTGGAAGTTCTTGACTTAGAACACTCACATTGGAGCCAACATGACCCTAACTCAGTGAGCTCTTTGTTCAATCTTTGTCAGATTTTTAGACTCTTGTGCTCCCAAATTGGTGAGCTTATGTTTTGTAGATTTCTCGGTGGGCTCGTGCTTCACCCTCGTATGCATTGACCCCTCAGTCCCTACTCTCTATTGTCTCATCCTGACTGTTTCCTTCAATGTGAAAATCTCAGTTCAAATCCATTGCAACTCAGAGGTCTCAACTAAAATCTCAGTAGGGTTTGATTCAGAAGTATTTCTCGTAGGAGCCCTCACTCGAGAAGGTCTGTTCTAAGCACAAGAATTGAGCTATGTTCCATTTGGGATTTAGATGTATTCAAAAATCCTTGCTCCATCTACATCTTGGATATACCATTGCTTGGTCTTCCCTTAGAGATTCACCTCTGCCCTAATGAGCCTACCATACTCACGTTTAAACTAGTCAAATATGTGGCTTTTATTCTCTTGTTTGGATAGGATCGGCCCTACATTTCTCTCATGTTGTATCCATAGGCTCTCCCCTTCTTAGATTCTAATAAAGACTCAACACAGTCAATTCTTCATCCTCTTCCCATGAGAACGACGGTCTACATAGTTGGATTTAACACTGAGCTCGGTATCCTGATGGATCTCCAGTTAAATTCGATCAAACATTGACCCTTGGACGTCACTTTTCTACTCGGAGCAATTCAAACAAGGTATTTTTTAGTTTATAAAGTTGTTGACATCTTGAACTAGAATTATAATGAGGAAAGTGTATCGCTAGTGTTATGCCACCTCTTTTGTAATGTGAAAGTTGTAAGGTAAAACATCACCCACGCCTGATGCTAAAACCCATCAAGTAGAGAATTTAAATTAAAAGGTGTGATTTCATTAAATAAGGCTATTAGTGGAAAACTTGTTCATGTGAAAAATTTCATCCGATTACTCGGATTTGAGATCCATTTTTGGAAAAGTTGATCGATTTTGTGCTCCCGTCTGCACAGGCCTGTTTATTTGTAAAAGTCCACTGAAATTATAAAGTGCCAAAATCTGGGTGGGTCAAGCATATTTTGGGGGGGGGGATATTTCTTATCACTCTCTCTCTCTCTAATCTATAATGGATCTAAACTCATTTTTTACTCTCACTCCCTTCAATTTTTACGAATTGAAGGATTTTGTATCCCTCTCCTTACGAAAACAAAAAATTTATTGGATAACTATGGGTTTGCAAACTCAACTAACATATGTTACAAAGAAAGAGAAATGGTATGATACATGTGATGAAGCTTATGGGATCTTATGTATCTCTATGTCACTGGATTTGGGATTTCATATAACTTCATCCAAATCACCCAAGGAAGTTTGGGATACCTTAGAAAAACTTAATGGGAAACATGATGCAATGAGAGGGCATGAATTGGAAAATGAACCTATTAGTCTTAGCCCTAACAGTTTTAAGACACTTCGGGACTTCTTCACCAAGTTCAAATATGTGAGATTGCAATTTAAAGAATGTGGAATTGAAAAAAAGGATTCACATCTTATTCTTTTCGTCCTTGACAAACTTGGTTGTGACTATTTTAATTTTGTCTCTATCTTCCATGCAACCAAAAGGGTACTTGGTGCACAATGGAAAATGCCCTATTTTGATGAGTTTATTGTTGACTTGACTAGGGAACATGATAAAATTATTAAAATGGGTACTCTAAAATCCACTAAATCTCATGCTCTTCTTGTGGGTCATGACAAACATAAGGCTTCAAAAGAGAAGTAAGAAAACAAAAAGGATCATGTGAAAAAAGAGGAAAAAGCCACCACCAAACAAAATTCCTCCACTTCCTCTTCTAGTGCTAAGCCTCCAAAATAAAGGATCAAATGTGGGTATTGCATCAGTAGGCATGCTGAAGAAAATTTTTTGAAGAAGAAAATCAACCTCCTCATTAGTCTTCTTGAGAAGAACAACATAGGAGTACTTGAATCTATCAAACCATTTTCATCAACTCATGAATCCTCTAAGACAAATGCAAATGGAAAATGGAAAGGGAAAGAGAAAGAAAAAGAACAAGGTAAGGGGAAAACAAAGCAAAGATATCTAGTTGTAGTTGTACCACCGTCTCCTGCATGAGTTATTGATTTTAGCACTTCACATCACATGTATTCTTCACACGTGGAGTTCACTTCCTTAGAGCCTTGTGACATGTCTTCTAATTGACTGGGTGATGACACTCATACATATGTTTTCAAGAGAGGGTATTTTAAAGTGAGTGGTGGAATATTTAACAATGTTATAAATATTCCCTTATTGTTAACTAATCTCATATCATTCTATCATATTACTCACCTTGGTCAGGGCATGCGAGTTGAGTTCACTCCAGATTCAATATATGTCATAAAGTTGCACAATGACATTATCATTGCAATAGGTGTAGTCGATCATATGAATTAGCTATATTATTTCTATCACTTTGTTCCTCCTTTCGATTCTTCATTGGATTCACCTGCACTTGATAGTACTTTTGAGATTGAGCACATTTTTGATGACGTTAACTTATCTTTTATCAAATATGACTACAGTTTTTATGGGGACGCACCTCCACCACCTCCTTTTCTCCTTCCATATTTTGAGGATTTTTTTCTTGAATCACCTAATTTTGGTCCACTACATACTTTTCAAGTAGTAGGCACCATGATTGAGGACTCATCATGCATAGGGTAGTCTTCTTCATAGTTACATGGTATCACACATTCCTTCTTCACATATACTTTGGGTACATTATTGGGTCATGGAGCAGTTGGAACTTATAAATTTCACAAGGAGTATAGTTACATGTATAGGGACCACACCTTGATTGGATATCCATAACAAACTTGGTGGATTCATTCACTTTTCCATGGTGATCCACTCTTCGCTGCATGTACTTCTTATCCATAATCACTTCGAGAGGCTAAAAACAGTTGTAGCTTTGAGTGGGGATTTTTAGTCCTACCTTCTCTTCTTTATATCTCTTTTGGGGGAGTTTTTTCCCACTGGGTTTTCTCATTTTAATCTAATTTGTGAGAGCTGTATTGTACATAGTTACCTCATCAGGTCTTGTTTTTGGGACCCGCTTCTCTTTCCTGCCCACCTATGTTACACTTTGTTGGAATTTTTGTAAGTATTTTTGTCATTGATGTCAAGTTTCGTCGATGGAAAAGGATGTCTAGGAGGCATTATTGTCAGTATGAGGTGTAAATCAAAGTAAAAAATGAAGGTTAATTGGTAGTGTTTAAATTTGATGTCATGATGAGTTGTTTTGGTTTTTGATCATGGTTTAAACAAGATTATGTTGTGTGGTCTGGTATGAGTTCTCCAAAGGTCTCCATGGTGTTTAAAATGTTTAGTATGATGCATTAAAGGTGTTAATTAGTCTGTAAGTGGTTGTTAAGGTTATTTCTCTTAAGTCATGAGGAGATACAAGCCTAATTAGGTTTAATTCTAGACATAAGTCAAACAAGATGAGTTAGTAACATGAGAAATAGAGCAGGGTAGACTTGTTAGAGCATGAAAGGAGAAACTTGAGGTTATAAAAAATGTGTAGAAGGTGCATCAGGTTAGTTTTCAAGTATATAATGCATGAGAAAGGTCCTTTTGAAGCAAGTTTAACTATTTGAAGGAGATTCTCTTGAAGCACAATTTTGTTTGATCAAATGGAAGAAGAGATCTTATCATATTAGGGTCTTATATTTAATGGAACTGATTATTCCTTTTGGAAATTCACGATGAAGGTCTACCTAAGTTATCTTGGGTTTGATGTTGATGTTGATTACACTGATTCATCAGAACCCATGGAAGAAATAACAAAAAATGCCAATGTGAGTGATTATAGGAATTAGTATATGCCATGGTAATAGATTGATTTAGCCAAGGCCTTATGGGACAAGTTGGAGTATTTATATGAAGATGATAATAATCCTTCTAATGTTAGTGAATATGACGTTTGAAACAATGCAAAAGGTATGGATTTTGCAAATGGAGATATTTTGAATAAGGAAGAAACAATAGTCTTTCTTGAAGTTGAACTTGTTGGTGCCCTAGAAAATATACAACTCACAAAGAAGGAGAATCCAAAGATGGGGGAAACTATTAAAGAGTATGAAGCCAAAGAATAGGAATGTACTCAATCGAAAACCCAAGTTAGCATGCTCATTAATGATCTTAAGGATAAGGAGGATGAGTGCATTAATTTTAGTAAAGCTATGGAATCCCTAATGACAGACCTAGAGTAATCTACTAATAAGATGAGCTATGAAAATTTTGAGAAACATTCTAGTAAAATTCACACCTTGTTGAGCTATCAAATACCCTATGTAGACACCAAATTCTACTTTTGCAATCTTATTGCTAAAAGCACACAAATCACACTCATTCTTACCATTTCTATTATAATTAGTGATTTCTGCTAAACAACTAACATTTTTTTACCATTTTTGTCAAGTAACAACGCTTTGTTGATTGCCTAGTCTCTTTCACATTCAGGATGCCATTTTACGATACATCGTAAGTCAAAATCCTCTTCCAAACAGACAATTAGCGATTATTAGCTAATTAAACCTATTTTACTCTTGTTTTGGTCAATATACCCTATTATTGGCTCAAACCCCTCTTCTAACCACTCAAAATCACCCCATTTCCCTCCGCAACATCTCAACAAGGCTTCAAAATCTTATCCTAGCCTCCTAATTGACCCTAAGTGGTTGATTAAGGCTCTTCACATCTTAATCACTTGTTAATTAACTAATTGTGATTAGCAAAACCTTAATCATGATTAGAAATCCTTAATCTAATTTGTGCTTTTAGTCCCACATGCACCAAGATGCAAGTTTTACTCAAAGGAAAACCTATAAAAAAGACTAACCACATACCTTTAAACTTTACACCATGCTTTGAATTGCATATCATATAAGAAATATGATTTATGAGCCCAACTTCCTTCTAGGATTAGCTAGCTCAATCCTTGCCTCAAGTCTTGAATGTGATTAGTAGATGGGTATCCAATATGATCTTGCAGTCATTGTTGGAGAGACCATCTCACCTTCCTTAGAAGTAGCAACAAACTCTCCAATTTGATTGCTCCTATATCTATTTAGGTCTATGTTAGTTAGCAATTGATACTAAGTAAGCATGCTTTAACTAGGATTTATTTATATCATGTTAGTTGTTTCAAGAATTCCATTAAGCTTTAATCATTGATGTTACTATTGTTGAATTACTAGCTTTGTTAATAGACTATGTGGTGTTAGTCTTGCCATTTACCCTAGCTAGAGACTTTTAGAAGTCTTTATTTGGCATGCTCGGTGGGAGCATACTCCAATTGCATTCATTTTAAAGCTTTTTAACTTAATATCAAAGTTTTTAGTTTCAAGCTTTCTAGATTAGTTTCAAGATTTCTGGATTAGTTTCTCAATATTTTAGATTAGTTTCAATATTTTTAGAATAAAATTCAAAGTTTTCTAGATCAATTTTCAATTTTGATAGTTGTTTAAACTAGATTAGTAGTAGATGTTGCATTTTGATGTTCTTTGTAGGATCTAATGTAACACCTTTGATAAACTGTTATATTTCTCTTTTGAATTGCAAGTGTTGGTATGTGATTTTATTGAATGGGGTGTGTTCCCTTGATTGTTGAAGATCATGCTTGTTATGGATAAATCATTTCTGCTCTTGGATTCATTAGACTGAAATGATATGGCTTGCAAGAATCCATTTTCACTTCTGATAGGTGAGTTGCAATCTGGTTTTGAGGGTTAGAAACTTACCTCTTTTAACTGACTCATCCTTGGATCAATTCAAGTGATCCAAGGAATTTTTTAAATCTCCTTACCGGACTGAATGATAAACTGACATTCATAGGTTGAGAGATGTAGCAGACTAAAATTTTGTATGTTTACAAATTCTTTTTGTCTTGTAAGGTCGTGCATACATTCGGCTGTATGTTTTGTGCTCAGATATTTGGGGTTGACCTCTCAAGAAATTTAACGATGTAAGTGAAAAGAATCCTTCTTCACGACTATGAAGGGAATCTAAATCCTAAACCTATGGGATTATACTAACGGTATTTTAAACTAAGGTAAATGCACCTATTTCCTAGCTATGTCTACTTATTCGGCTAACAATCTAACCTAAGCTTCATATTCTATGTGGGGATAGGGAAAAACCTAAGGTGATGTTAGGTATACTCTTAACCTATTACCTACTAGTAAATTGGTTTGAATTATACCCTATCTTAAATTGGAAAATTACCTATGGCAATGTTTTTAAACCTAAGGTAATTACTTTTTAGACTAACCCTAGGTTATAACCTAAGTTATGGAAATATATCCTAAACTATTGAAAGGGACCTAGGGTAGCATGGAATGTTGATGACGGTTCCAAAGGCATTTATTTGATTTGATTTGTTTGAATAAATGGGAAGTACTACCAGTTTTGGCAAAGGCATGTAAACTTAGTGGAAGCTTACGTGGAGTCATAATTAAACTTAGAAATGCATGTAGAGGTTGAAATAACATTCACCAATTTTAGGAGGTAGTAGTAAGGAGAGATAGGTGGGAGATTGGGGAGTAATTGCATTAATGAATCTTTAATTTTGTGAGCAAACTGTCTTGGAAACAATGAGGGCAGATTTGTTGGAGGTTTTTTGGTCTTGCATGCTTTGAGATTTTTCTCTGCATGGAGCTATCTGGTTCTTCAAACCAACATTTTGACTTTTACTTTGTGGCTATTTTTGGTTTCTCTGGTCTATTTTCGATCCAAGGAAAGTATATGAGGCATTGGAGAAAGAGATGTTTGGTTTTTGATCTTTCTTGGAGGAGAAAAAGAGTTGGAAGCTCAGCTGGAAGTTTCCTTCGAATTGCAGAAGCACTATCAGGCATGATAGGCTCTACCCATTAAGATTTTTTGCTTTCTTCTAAATGTTTCATTAAAATAATTCTTCTCTCATGAGATAAATGGTTGCATGTTTTGTCTGGTTATTTACTTTCTTGATTGAAAGAATCTCTGTGATTTTTGGATATGAATCCATTGCATGATAATGTAAGTCTTTGGATGTTTCTCTCTGCGAAAGTTCAATGGTGATATGCATGTGGAACTTTTGAGGTTGTGTGTGTTCTAAACTTGTATTCGAGGCTTTGTTTGTTCTGAATTTTTTTTTGAACTCGTTGTTTTGAAGGCTTTCGAGGCTTTCTATTGTTTAGAACTCTTATTCAGGACTGTCGGCTTGAAAGAGCTTGATTAAATGGATTTGATTTGAGTCTCTTTTGGAATCTTCTCCTAGACGCATCTTGAGTTTGGAAGGGTTGTAGAACTTCTTTCCCAAACTGTACCGTTTACTTTGAGCATGTAATGACGTGTAAACGTTGAGGATATTCTGCTCTCCTCTACTTTGGGTAACCCGTGTCTTGTTTGAAAGTCTCAGACTATTTTGTTAGAAGGATGTTGGACCTTTTATGGAACTGTATCTTGTCATGGGGATATGGAACCTCTGGTTTGATACTATATTATTACTTACCCTTTGGTATGAATTTGAGCTCATTTGAAATAGTCGATAATGGGTTCTCGAAGTATATGGAAATGTTGTGTTCATACTTCTTCTTGTGTTAGTTGATTGGAATAATTACCTTCTCTATCTTGATCTTTATGTACTAGATGGAGTTGTGAAAGTTACTTTGTTGAGATTTTATTTCAATCAAGTTTGAGGGTAATGTTGAAACTTTTCTTGACTTAAACGTGTGTTGGGTTTTCGTACTCTCTTTCAGATCCTTTTTAATTGATTTCTAGGTTTTTAAAAGAGAAAAGAGTTGAATACTCTCGTAAACTGAATCTTGTTTGGGAGGATTTAGTACCTCTGGTTCAAGATTGTTTTGTATAATTTTTTCTTCATTATGAACACGAACTATATGTTTCTTTTGTATGGAGCTATGTAAGTCCTTGTAGTTGGGATTTTAGTTACTATTTGAATGCGTGAGGATTGTAGAAACTTTTGTTTAATCAATGGCAAATAGATGAATAAGGATTTGGCATTATTGCATCCTAGATTGCTTTTTGTATATGAACTGGGGTAGTTCTGATAAGGTTTGAATTCATAAGGGAAACTAGAAGTATTGCTTTCTATAAACTGTGTGTTTGGTTTTGTATTCTCTTTTGGGAACTAGTGAAAGAACTTCTGAGTTTGGAATGGAAATTGGAATTCAATTGATAATACAAAGGTGAATGAATTCTTGATCGGATCTTTTCTATTAAGTTCCTTTAACTATGGAAAGTTAAGTTCTATCATTTTGAATGTCTCTGTAGATTGAATCTCTTCCATGTTGTAGGAGTGATTACTATCCTAGGCCTGTTTGAACTTCTTGAGTTTGGATTTTCTGTCCTTTCTATCTTGTATGAAATAGTGTGAACTCACTCTTCTGAAATGGAAACTTCCTTGTGGATTGTTTAGTTTATTTTGTTGCTAGTTGACTGTGGAAAGTTCATGGAAATAGTTGTATGTTTAGGCAACTTTGGGACTGTCATTCTTAGTACTAAAAAAAACCCAATCATCCCCATTTGATCTTTCTTGATCTCAACTAATTTGTATTGAGTCAATTGTTGTATTGATGTGGAAAGTGAACAGCTGAGTCTATCCTGTAGAAGGGAAAAACTGTAATCATGTTTAGATCGACTGCTTTGTTTGATTGAGTCATGCTCCATTTGGATTTTGTTATTGGAAGGACTCCTCTTTTTGCACTCTATCATATTATGAATCTTCCCTGGATGGACACGAGAAGAGATTATCCTTGTGTAAGTCTTGCTTTGATTTTTGGAATGTATGGTTTCAGATATTTTAATGATATCTTCTATAATGTAGAATTTATTTAAGGCTTGCAAGTAGACTGTTTTGATTCTCTCTCCCTTCTTGGATTGATTTGGGATTCTTGTATTAGATGTTGTCTCTTAAATGGTGAATCCTTTTATTGGTTTCCTTGATTGATGCAGTTATGTAGGTAATCAGTTATGTACTTTCTGAACCAGTTTTCTATCTTTCAGATGAATAGTGAATTGTGGATAGTTTGTATTGATTCTTCTTCTTATTTATTTAATTTGAAGGATGAATCATCCTAAATATGTACTATGCTGAAAGTAACTCTTTTTGTTACGTAGTAAAGTTAAATTCTGTATTTCAATTCAGAAAGAATTATGAAATAATTAGACGACAAGATCTGTTGTTTGTTTTAAATAAGTAATTGATTGGGTCAATTCTTATATGATATAATGCAGTGGTTGCTGATTATATTATGCTCTTTTCTTAAAAGTGAATTCAGACTCATTATTTGTACTTCTTTTCTGGTTGTTATTACTTATGCTTATTTGTATGATATATTAATTGTTTCATTAAAGCATAGTTGTTTTAATGGAACAATTAGTGGAATGCACTTCGTTTTAATGCTTAGTGCTTATCATGCTCAGTTCAATGAACTGACCTGTGCTAGCAATTTTTACAGATGGACTTCGTAAGTGATAAAAGAAGGAAATTTTTTTTATGATGTATTGGCTTATTTAAGTCTAGATCTTTTGTAAAGAATTTTGATTCATTCTTGAGTTGTATTGAAAAATAAAAGTTATGTTATTTTATGATCTTAATGATGATCGACATGCAGTATGCCTGAAATGCATAGTCTTGTAAAGTGTATATTTTATCATGATGAATTGAAAGGTTTGGAGACTGACTCCAAATTGTGGTGTAAATTCTCTTGTACTTTGTATGAAGGAAATAGTAATGATATCTTGTCGATATTCTTTATATCTATTTGTATACTATTACTGTTATCAATTAATAAGTTGGATTAAGGGGGATAGTACAATCTCCCTTACTATAGTGAAACTTGTTAAGTTGCAAACGATGACATTCTCTATCTAAACAACTATAGTTTAATAATGAAATATGTATTGGACATACAATTAAACTATATGAGTGATGAATGATAAAAAGGTTATGTTAACCCTAACATCTAATCATGTAGAGGAAGACTCTTCCTCTCTCAAAAGAATGAAAAATAATAGGAATGGTGGTTATGATCTTTAATCTTTGTACTTTGTTTATATAAAGTAAACACTAGCTGAACCTAGGTGGATGATACACCTTCTTTGGACAGCTAGGTTGCATTAAAAATTAACCGTTTGATGTTTGCTGCCCTATTTTTGGGATAACTGCTTGTTATGCCGAGTAATTGAACATCAATGCAAACATGAGTTAATGAAGTTCTCAATATCAAATCAGATTAATTATGGATAAAGAACTTAATGAATGTTGGAATTAGGGTTAGGCATGGTTGCTGCAATCTGAATCTTAATCCAAATTTAATTATGAATTAATGACCACCAAGGGGTATGTACATCGTGATGAATCAGTTCTAACGGATGTTGGCACATGCCAACTGCAGGACTGTACCTTTGAGAAGACCAAGGGCTTCTCAAGGATACAATGTTGAAGTTGACATGTGGCAACACCATTCATATTTGTTCATCTAGATCTACACACATCTGGACTTGAACTTAGTTTCTCTCTAGGTCAAGTTAGTAGCATGTTTAGAATAGGAAGTAGCTTTCTATGACTCAGGGTACCTAGGCACATTCGGTCGACTTAGGTCGGTCGAGTATGCCCATATGCCCTAAGTCATCGTGAGCATCTTCCTATATTAAATTATGTTGCTAACCTGGGCTAGGGTCAAACCTTGGGCAAGTGGACTGACAGAAGTCAGTAAAGACCATTCTAGATAACAATAGAGTGAGGTGAAGGATGTATTCTGAATTGACGAGTATGTCATCTAGGAATAGTAACATGAACAATATGTTGAAAATATTTGGCCAAAGTATCGCAAGCTGCTGGTTGCGTTGTCCTATGTCACCTAGTTTAAAGAAACGTGATGTCAGATGAATATTGGTAACAAATATTCAGATAGGTTCTTTAAACAAATCACTCAGTACCCGGAATAGGGTAGGAAAACCAAGTATATGTAGTATACATAAAGTATTCTATACTTTAAGATAAACATGAGAGATCGGTTGGTAACCGAGTCATGGAATGAGAGATCGGTAATTTACCAAGTCATTACAGTTGCATATGGTTATCTGTTATGAGATTGATTGGCATGGAATGTGTGTTCTAAATGATGTTTTATTTAGAACAAAGAACATTGTGTAAATTTTTTTTCCCTTGTTTCTAAAGTCTTAAAATGGGAATGTTACATCTTGGTATCAGAGCTGAAGGTTGCAGCTCTTGGACCTATTGTGTCCATAATCTGATGAAACTTAAATTTTCTTGTTAACAGAAAATGTTAGAACAAGAGGAAATGTTGCAAATAATCCTCCACCTGAGGAAGGAGCAAGCAACTACCCAAAAACTTGATGAGATCCTTGCTGCCCTGTTGGACACAAGGGATCGTTTGGTTGTACTTGAATAACAAGTAATGGGAAATGAGGAGGAAGAAGATGCTGGTAATAATAATCAGCCACCTCCTGAGGACAACGCCAATTTAGGTGTTGATAATAACAATGTGAACATACCTGATCAACTTGAGAACAAAAAGGCTAGGCTGGCAAGCTAAACTCACTAATGATATAAAATGGATAAGTCCACCCAAGTTTGATGGCACCACATTAGGAGATGGAGCTGAGAATTGGCTCAGTGAAATGGAGAAGTACTTTGCAATAAGGAATTTCTCAGAAGAAACAAAGGTGATATGGGGAGCATATCAGCTTTCCCATGAGGCATCTTCATGGTGGGACAACCGTAAGGCTGAGTTGAATATAGATGAAACTAATATTACTTGGGATCAATTTAAAGGTTACTTTAGGTAATGTTGGATACCAAAACTTTATTATGATCAGAAAATGACTAAATTCTAGAACTTAGCTCAAGGAAAGCTAACTGTAACTGAGTATTGGGAGTGGTTTACTAAACTCCTTAAGTATGTACCTCAGTATCAAATTGACGAGAAGTTCAGGATACATAAATTCATCATGGGATTGAATCCCGTTATAGGAGGAGAGGTGGATGTTCACATCCCAACCACGATGGAAGGGGTTGTTGAAAAATCCATAAGGCAGGAACAAAAATTGAAGGCAATTTTTGCTCATAAAGAGGAAGTAAGGAAGAAAGTTCCCAACTCCTCTTCATCATCTCTTGCACCTAAGAAAGGACCATGGAAGAAATTTGGAATGAAAAGTCAGTTTTCTGCTGATAATAATAAGAAAATAACAAAAAATAAGTTTGCTAGTAATGCATGAAACAACTTTGTCAAGAATAATTATAACAGACAGAAGTCCTGTGGAGGTCAGAATGATAACTTTAAGGCTGGGAATAAATCCGAGCCTAGAAAGGGACTTGTAGGAGGCTTTTATAATTGTGACAAATATCATTATGCAAATCAATGTCCTTTGAAAAAGGATGATCGTAATCAACAACACAAGATACACACTGCAGTAGCTGACAAACAGACTAAAAAACAGGCCATGCCCATAGAGGTTTCGGGTAAGTTATTTGGCATACCTATAACTATTCTATTTAATACCAGAGCTATTGAATGTTTTATTTCTAGTAAATTAACATCAAAACTAAAAAGAAAATGGAAACATGGAAACATGGACTGTACATTATGGAAACAATGTTGTTCATACAGTTAGTATGTGTATTTTTGGAGCAGTCCTTGACTTACCTAGTTTTTCCACTGAAGTTGATCTTTATGTTGCACCTTTGGGATATTATGATGTAATCATAGGTGTTAATTGGTTATATGAACATAAGGAAAAAGTGGACTATTTTGAAAAACATATTAGTTGTTTAGATGACCTGCAAAAAACAATAGAGATTCAGGGTGTGAAACATGATATTTCTATTAGGAAACTGTCAGCTATACAACTTAAAAAGGCCAAAAATAAAGCTTGTACCTTATATGCAGTAAAGATTTTAGAAACTGCTGAAGAAAACAATGATGTCATGGAATGATATCCGCTGTTACAAAACTACAGTGATGTGTTTCCGGAAGAGTTACTAGGTATTCCACCCAAAAGGGAATTTGACTTCACTATTGAAATCAAGCCCGGCCCCGAGCCTATTTCTAAGGCACCTTATTGAATGACTACTATAGAATTAGTAGAGCTTAAGGCTCAATTGTAAGAAATTTTTTCTAAGGGTTTGATTAGACCGAGTGTTTCACCTTGGGGAGCACCAGTAATTTTTGTGAAAAAGAAGGATGGAACACTTAGATTGTGCATTGATTACAAAATGTTAAACAAAGCAATGATCAAGAATAGATATCCACTCCCTAGAATTGATGATCTATTTGATCAGATGTGTGGAGCATCGGTATATTCAAAGATAGACCTTTGATCTGGATATCATTAATTATGGATTAAGGATGAGGACATTCATAAAACAACTTTCAAAACAAGGTATGGGCATTATGAGTTCACAGTTTTACCTTTTGGATTAACAAATGCATGTGCAACATTTATAAATTTAATGAATAATATCTTTTAAGAATAATTGGAAAAATTTATGCTTGTATTCTTGGATGACATTCTCATATATTCTAAAAGTATTGAGGAACACCATGAGCATTTGAAGATAGTTTTGGAAATTTTGAGAAAGAGACAATTATATGGTAAGCTATCTAAATGTTCTTTCTATGACACAGAAGTGCACTATTTGGGACATGTAATAAGTAAGAATGGAATTGTTGTAGATCCTTCTAAAATTGTAGCTATAACTGAGTGGCCTGCACCAAAGAATGTACATGAAGTTAGAAGCTTCATGGGTCTTGTTGGTTACTACAGAAAATTTGTAAAAGATTTTTCTAAAGTGGTTGCACCAATAACTTCATTACAGAAAAAGGATAAGAAGTTTGTTTGGAATGAGAAATGTGAATCTGCATTCAAAACTTTGAAGGAACAATTAACATCAACACCTATTCTAGTGGTACCAGACCCTAATGGAGACTTTACGGTTGTAATGGATGCATCTGGGGAAGGTCTAGGAGGTATTTTGTTACAAAATGATCATGTCATAGCTTACGAAAGTAGAAAACTAAAGTTACATGAGTTGAATTATGCTCCACATGATTTAGAGCTTGCTACCATTGTTCATGCACTACAAGTTTGGAGGCATTATTTACTTGGTAAACCTTTTGAATTAAAAACTGATCATCTTGGGCTGAAGTATATTTTCACTCAGCCAAATTTAAATGCAAGACAATGAAGATGGTTAGATTTTTTGTCTCAATATGATTTTGACATAAATTACATCAAAGGTAAGGAAAACAGAGTGGTTGATGCTCTAAGTCATAGGAAGCACATTTATGCTCTTATAACATTGAGAACTCAGTTTAAGGATGAAGTAAAAAGTGTCATGGAATCTGATTCTTACTTTCAGCAAGTAAAAACAGTGCTTGCTGCAGATCCAAATGATGTGAGGTATAAAGGTTTTCACTTTGACAATGAAGGAATCTTAAGATTTGAAAACAGAGTATACATACCTTCGCTAAATGATTTAAGAAAGAAATTGTTAGCAGAATTTCACAATTCACCTTTTTCTGGACACCCTGGTATTACAAAGATGCTTGCTGATATAAGACAACAATATTTCTGGAAGGGGATGAAAAAGGACGTTATTGATTTTGTGACACATTGCTTAGAATGTCAACGTGTTAAAGCTAAACATATGCACCCAGCTGGTTTATTGTATCCTCATAGCATACCACAATACAAATGGCAAGTAATAAGCATGGATTTTGTACAAGGGTTGCCTATGTCAAGAAATAAACATGATGTTATTTTGGTAGTTGTTGATAAACTAACAAAAGTAGCACATTTTATTGTTGGTAATCTGAAGGATGATTCTCCTATTTTGGAAAAGATATTTGTACATGAAAATTTCAAATTACACGGAGTTCCTGAATTAATCATATCTGATAGAGATCCTAGAATGACTTCAAGGTTTTGGAAAACACTTAATGCAGCTCTAGGAACTAAGATGAATTTCAGTTCTGCGTATCATCCGGAAATGGATGGACAGACTGAAAGAGTTAATCAAGTTTTAGAGGATATGTTACGAATGTATTGTATGGATCAGCAGTATAAGTGGGAAGAGTACCTTCCACTAGTTGAGTTTTCTTATAATAACACATATCATGCCTCTCTTAAGATGGCACCTTTCGAAGCACTATACGAAAGAAAATGTAGAACCCCCATTAGTTGGGACAACATTGAGGATAGAGAGGTAATTGGACCTGAAATCCTTACGGAAATGGAACAAGTTAAAATGATTCGTGAATGCTTGAAAGAAGCGACAGATAGACAAAAGAGTTATGCTGATTTAAAGCGGGTTGATAGGAAATTTGAACTTGGTGAGAAGGTCTTTCTTTGGGTTAAACCAAAAAAGAGCTCTATAACTTTTGGCAAGGCTGCCAAGTTATCACCTCGTTATGTGGGACCTTTTGAAATAGTTGAAGTAATCAACCCTGTAGCTTACCGTTTAGCATTACCTCCTACTTTGTCATGAATGCATGATGTTTTCCATATTTCTTTGCTTAAGAAATACGTTTCAGATTTATCACATGTGTTAAATTGGAATTCCTTGTAGGTCCAAGACCTAGGAATAATTGTGGTTAAACCCATACGAGTGCTGGAAACTCGCCAGTTGCATTTAAGAAATCATGAAATAAGTCAATGCAAGGTCCAGTGGGACCAGTTTAACGAAGAAAGTGCAACCTGGGAAAATATGGAAGATATGAAAACTACTTTTCCATATTTATTTGAACAGAATTGACTCTGATGACTGATAAAAATTTGTGATTTTATCTTTATATGTTAATAAGTATGCTAGTTTTGGGCAGATAACTATTTTTTTTTAATAAGCAACTATGTGAATGCTGATTTCTGGAACTTTCAAATTCTGATATTGTTACAAACATATGATAAGAAAGTGAATAAATTGATTGTCCTTAATGCAATGGTCAAAATAAGATAATCATCAGGACGATGATTCTTTTTAGGAGGGAAGTATGTAACACCTTTGACAAACTATTATATTTCTCTTTTGCATTGCAAGCGTTGGCATGTGATTTTCTTGAATGAGGTGTGTTCCCTTGATTGTTGAAGATCATGCTTGTTATGGATAAATCATTTCTGCTCTTGGATTCATTAGACTGAAATGATATGGCTTGCAAGAATCCATTTTCACTTCTGATAGGTGAGTTGCAATATGGTTTTGAGGGTTGCAAACTTACCTCTTTTAACTGACTCATCCTTGGATCAATTCTAGTGATCCAAGGAATGTTTTAAATCTCCTTACCAGACTGAATGGTAAATTGACATTCATAGGTTGAGAGACGTAGCGGACTGAAATTTTGTATGTTTACAAATTCTTTTTGTCTTGTAAGGTCGTGCTTGCATTTGGTTGTATGTTTTTTCTCAGATCTTTGGGGTTGAGCTCTTAGGAAATTTAACGGTGTAAGTGGAATGAATCCTGCTTCATGACTATGAAGGGAATCTAAATCCTAAACCTATGGGATTATCCTAATGGTATTCTAAACTAAGGTAAATGCACCTACTTCCTAGCTATGTCTACTTATTTGGGTGACAATCTAACCTAAGCTTCATATTCTATGTGGGGATGGGGAAAAACCTAAGGTGATGTTAGGTATACTCTTAACCTATTACCTACTACTAAATTGGTTTGAATTATACCCTATCTTAAATTGGCAAATTACCTATGGCAATGTTTTTAAACCTAAGGTAATTACTTTTTAGACTAACCTAAGTTATGGAAATCTATCCTAAACTAATGAAAGGGACCTAGGGTCACATGGCATGTTGGCGACGGTTCCAAAGGCATTTATTTGATTTGATTTGTTTGAATAAATGGGAAGTACTACTAGTTTTGGCAAAGGCATATAAACTTAGTGGAAGCTTACGTGGATTCACAATTAAACTTAGAAATGCATGCAGAGGTTGAAATAGCATTCGCCAATTTTAGGAGGCGGTGGAAAGGAGAGATAGGCAGGAGATTGAGGAGTAATGGCATTAATGAACCTCAAATTTTGCAAGAAAACTATCTTGGAAACAATGAGGGTGAATTTGTTGGAGGTTATTTGGTCTTGCATGCCTTGCAATTTTTACTCTGCATGGAGCTATCTGGTTCTTCAAACCAACAGTTTGACTTTTACTTTGTGGCTATTTTTGGTTTCTATGGTCTATTTTCGATCGAAGGAAAGTATATGAGGCATTGGAGAAAGATATGTTTGGTTTTTGATCTTTCTTGGAGGAGAAAAAGAGTTGGAAGCTTGGCTAGAAGTCTCCTTCGAATTGGCAGAAGCACTATCAGGCATGATAGGCTCTACCCATTAAGATTTCTTGCTTTCTTCTAAATGTTTCATTAAAATAATTCTTCTCTCATGAGATAAATGGTTGCATGTTTTGTCTGGTTATTTACTTTCTTGATTGAAAGAATCTCTATGATTTTTGGATATGAATCCATTGCATGATAATGTAAGTCTTTGGATGTTTCTCTCTATGCAAGTTCAATGGTGATATGCATGTGGAACTTTTGAGGTTGTGTTTGTTTTGAACTCATATTCGAGGCTTGTATTTGTTATGAACTCGTATTCAAGGCTTATGTTTGTTTTGAACTCGTATTAGAGGATTTTTGTTGTTCTGGACTCATATTCGAGGCTTTGTGTTGTTTAGAACTCTTATTCGGGACTGTCGGCTTGAAAGAGCTTGATTAAATGGCTTTGATTTGAGTCTCTTTTGGAATCTTCTCCTAGACGCATCTTGAGTTTGGAAGGGTTGTAGAACTTCTGCCCCAGACTGTACCGTTTACTTTGAGCATGTAATGGCATGTAAACATTGAGGATATTCTGCTCTCCTCTGCTCTGGGTAACCCGCGTCTTGTTTGAAAGTTTTTGACTATTTTGTTAGGAGGATGTTGGACCTTGTATGGAACTGTATCTTGTTGTGGGGATATGGAACCTTTGGTTCGATACTGTATTGTTACTTACCCTTCAGTATGAATTTGAGCTCATTTGAAACAGTCGATAATGGGTTCTCGAAGTATATGGAAATGTTGTGTTCATACTTCTGATAGTTGATTGGAATAATTACCTTCTCTATCTCGATCTTTATGTACTAGATGGAGCTGTGAAAGTTACTTTGTTGAGATTTCTATTTCAGTCAAGTTCGAGGGTAATGTTGAAACTTTTCTTGACTTAAACGTGTGTTGGGTTTTTTTACTCTCTTTCAGATCCTTTTTAATTGATTTATGGGTTTTTAAAAGAGAAAAGAGTTGAATACTCTCGTAAACTAAATCTTGTTTGGGAGGATTTAGTACCTCTGGTTCGAGATTGTTTTGTATAATTTGTTATTCATTATGAACACGAACTATATGTTTATTTTTTATGGAGCTGTGTAAGTCCTTGTAGTTGGGATTTCAGTTACTATTTGAATGTGTGAGGATTGTAGAAACTTGTGTTTAATCAATGGCGAATAGATGAATAATGATTTGGCATTATTGCATCCTAGATTTCTTTTTGTATATGAACTGGGGTAGTTCCGATAAGGTTTGAATTCATAAGGGAAACTAGAAGTATTGCTTTCTATAAACTGTGTGTTTGGTTTTGTATTCTCTTTTGGGAACTAGTGAAAGAACTTCTGGGTTTGGAATGGAAATTGGAATTCAATTGATAATACAAAGGTGAATGAATTCTTGATCAGATCTTTTCTATTAAGTTCCTTTAACTGTGGAAAGTTAAGTTCTATCATTTTGAATGTCTCTGTAGATTGACTCTCTTCCATGTTGTAGGAGTGATTACTATCCTAGGCCTGTTCAACTTCTTGAGTTTAGCTTTTCTGTCCTTACTATCTTGTATGAAATAGTGTGAACTCACTCTTCTGAAATGGAAACTTCCTTGTGGATTGTTTAGTTTATTTTGTTGCTAGTCGACTGTGGAAAGTTCAAGGAAACAGTTGTATGTTTAGGTAACTTTGGGACTGTCATTCTTAGTACTGGAAAAACCCAATCGTCCCCATTTGATATTTCTTGATCTCAGCTAATTTTTATTGAGTCAATTGTTGTATTGATGTGGAAAGTGAACAACTGAGTCTGTCCTGTAGAAGGGAAAAATGTAATCATGTTTAGACCGACTGCCTTGTTTGATTGAGTCATGCTCCATTTGGATATTGTTATTGGAAGGACTCCTCTTTTTGCACTCTATCATATTATGAATCTTCCCTGGATGGACATGAGAAGAGATTATCCTTGTGTAAGTCTTGCCTTGATTTTTGGAACGTATGGTTTCAGATCTTTGGATGATATCTTCTATAATGTAGAATTTATTTAAGGCTTGCAAGTAGATTGTTTTGATTCTCTCTCCCTTCTCGGATTGATTTGGGATTCTTGTATTAGATGTTGTCTCTTAAATGGTGAATCCTTTTATTGGTTTTCTTGATTGATGTAGTTATGTAGGTAATCAGTTATGTACTTTCTGAACCGGTTTTCTATCTTTCAGATGAATAGTGAATCATGGATAGTTTGTATTAATTCTTCTTCTTATTTATTTAAGTTGTAGGATGAATCATCCTAAATATGTACTATGCTGAAAGTAACCCTTTTTGTGACATAGTAAAGTTAAATTTTGTATTTCAATTCAAAAAGAATTTTGAAATAATTAGATGATAAGATATGTTGTTTGTTTTAAATAAGTAATTGATTGGGTCAATTCTTATATGATATAATGCAGTGGCTGCTGATTATATTTTTCTCTTTTCTTAAAGTGAATTCAGACTCATTATTAGTACTTCTTTTCTTGTTGTTATTACTTATGCTTATTTGTATGATATATTAATTGTTTCATTAAAGCAAAGTTGTTTTGATGGAACAATTAGTGGAATGCAGTTCATTTTAATGCTTAGTGATTATCATGCTCAGTTCAATGAACTGACCCGTGCTAACAATTTTTGCATATGGACTTCATAAGTGATAAAAGAAGGAAAATTTTTTTATGATGTATTGTCTTATTTAAGTCTGGATCTTTTGTAAAGAATTTCAATTCATTCTTGAGTTGTATTGAAAAAGAAAAGTTATGTTCTTTTATGATCTTAATGTTGATCGACATGTAGTATGCCTGAAATGCATAGTCTTGTAAAGTGTATATTTTATCATGATGAATTGAAAGGTTTGGAGACTGACTCCAAATTGTGGTGTAAATTCTCTTGTACTTTGTATGAAGGAAATAGTAATGATATCTTGTCAATGTTCCTGATATCTGTTTGTATACTATTACTGTTATCAATTAATAAGTTGGATTAGGGGGATAGTACAATCTCCCTTACTATAGTGAAACTTGTTAAGTTGCAAAAGATGACGTTCTCTATCTAAACAACTATAGTTTAATAATGAAATATGTATTGGACATACAATTAAACTATATGAGTGATGAATGATAAAAAGGTTATGTTAACCCTAACATCTAATCATGTAGAGGAAGACTCTTCCTCTCTCAAAAGAATGAAAAATAATAGGAATGGTGGTTATGATCTTTAATCTTTGTACTTCGTTTATATAAAGTAAACACTAGTTGAACCTAGGTGGATGATACACCTTCTTTGGACAGCTAGGTTGCATTAAAAATTAATCGTTTGATGTTTGCTGCCCTATTTTTGGGATAATTGCTTGTTATGCCGAGTTATTGAACTTCAATGCAAACATGAGTTAATGAAGTTCTCAATACCAAATCAGATTAATTATGGATAAAGAACTTAATGAATGTTGGAATTAGGGTTAGGCATGGTGGCTGCAATCTGAATCTTAATCCAAAATTTAATTATGAATTAATGACCACCAAGGGGGTATGTACATCGTGATGAATCAGTTCTAACAGATGTTAGCACACGCCAACTATAGGACTGTACCTTCAAGAAGACCAAGGGCTTCTCGAGGATACATGTTTGTAGTTGACATGTGGCAACACCCTTCTATATTTGTTCATCTAGATCTACACACATCTAGACTTGAACTTAGTTTCTCTCTAGGTCAAGTTAGTAGCATGTTTAGAATAGGAAGTAGCTTTCTATGACTCAGGGTACCTAGGCACATTTGGTCGACTTAGGTCAGTCGAGTATGCCCATATGCCCTAAGTCATCGTGAGCATATTCCTATATTAAATTATGTTGCTAACCTGGGCTAGGGTCAAACCTTGGGCAAGTGGACTGATAGAAGTCAGTAAAGACCATTCTAGATAATAGTAGAGTGAGGTGAAGGACGTATTTTAAATTGATGAGTATGCCGTCTAGGAATAGTAACATGAACAGTATGTTGAAAATCTTTGGCCAAAGTATCGCAAGTTACTGGTTGCGTTGTCCTATGTCACCTAGTTTAAAGAAACGTGATGTCAGATGAATATTGGTAACAAATATTCAGATAGGTTATTTAAACAGATCACTCAGTACCCGGAATAGGGTAGGGAAACCAAGTATACATAGTATAAATAAAGTACTCTATACTTTAAGATAAACATGAGAGATCGGTTGGTAACCGAGTCATGGAATGAGAGATCGGTAATTTACCGAGTCATTACAACTGCATATGGTTATCTGTTATGAGATTGATTGGCATGGAATGTGTGTTCTAAATGATGTTTTATTTAGAATAGAGAACATTGTGTAAACCTACACAATTTGATTGTGTAATTTTGATAGAGGCATGCTTATGCTCTTAAGGATGCGTTGATGCTACAAAGTGAGAACTGATGCTCGCAGGGACGCACTACTACACTAAGAGGCACACTAGCGCTCAGAGGTAAAGTTGGCTCAAATTCTAAAATTTCAACCACTTTTTTTTACTTTTTTCATTTTCCAGGGATTTTTAGTTGTTGTTACTGTAGATTTTCTGATTTAGAGCAAGTTTTTTAACAAATTGGCTTAGGGTTTGATAAGTGATTATTTTTCATTCTTTATATGAGTTTGGAATAGGGTTGTGTATGCTCTTCTCTTGCACTTTGTGTGATCTTGAGAATCAAAATCACATCTAAACATTATTTTTGCTAATTTTAGAGTAAGTAGGAAAATTCATCATTCATTTTTGTGCTTTAGGGAATAAACTTTCATTTTTGGCATGCATATGATCTTTTAGTTTAAAATTGTTTTCATTTAATAAATAACTAAGGCTAAGGCTTGTGTATGCTATTCTCTTGCACCTAGTGTGATCTTGAGAACCAAAAAAAAATATTAGTTTTTCATTAAACAAGAACTTGGATTAATTGGGAATAAACAATGATTTACAAAGTTTTATGGTGGTTATTTGATTTATAAGATTTTCATTGCTATCTAGTTGGGTTACTTGTTGTGTATGATCTTCTCTCACATCCTTGGATGATCTTGAGAACCAAAAATACCATTTAATCCTCTTTCTATGATATTGTATATCTTTTTGAACTACTAAACATTTGTGTGAAGGACCTAATGCTAGCCAAAGCAAGGAGAATCTAGACAAAACCTCTAATTTTCATGTGTGTTGTAGGTTGCCAATGACGGTCTAAACCAAATTGCTTAATCTAAAAGATAAGAAAACACACCAATTATTCAACACAATGTATTGCAGGTTTCAGTTAAGAGCTATGGCTCTTCCGCTTAACTAGGAGAAATTTCCTTTGGTATAAGCCTTAAGATAACAAGAGGAATGCTCCTAGGAGCCCCAAAGTAGTTCACATAAGAGGGAACCTTGTGAATGAAACAGGAAAGTTCTCCACTACCCAATCGAGTAGTACGCCTAGATGAGATTAGAATAAAAGTTATTTCCATTACGGTCCAAGTGAAAAAACAATTGAACGCATTTATTTATTATTATATTAAAGGGGGTAAAGTAAAGCCGGGATACTCCAAGACTATTTAGTGTGACTTTTTTGGAAAACCGAGCTTGCAGAAGTAACTTGTGACAACTAGAGAGAGAACCACTAGGAAGCTTGTGGCTTGGGGCCAATTTGACTTAGACATCGTATTCTATAGAGCTCTCACAAGGTTACAACTTGTTTGGTGTCAAAACCTTTTTTTTTGAACAAGGCAAAGAGTCCATTTAAGTTGAAACTATATGTTATTCATCACGAGACCTATGGCATGTTACTTTGTCCTAGTTTTTCACTTGTCCTAAGACAAGGCAAAACTATACCAAATTTATACTTAGTTTGTTTCATCACCACTTGGTTTACACCTTTGTTTTCTTGTTTCTAATTTGGGACAAAAGAAGAACAACATACACAGATACTGCTAGAAATAATTGTGTCCACCACTTTTGTAGTCTATTTGCATGACTAGGTTACAATGCCAAAACACAAGTGTTGAAAGTGTGAATGGTACGTCATCATGTTCTAGGAGGCCCTTTGTATCAAACCCATATTGAGACTCATTATCATTGTATTTATGTGGTATTATCACTATTTTCCTTTGAGTTGTTACACTACCCACATTATATCCATATAATTTTGATATTCATGTCTTGTTTCCATTGTGAAACTTGACCTAAATATCTAAATTGTTTTGTTATGCTGCTCGCACGCATAGTAATTCCTTGATATACTTAGGAATAGTTTTTGAATCCTAAAATTGCCTTGAGTTTTTGTGAGTGTTGAGGTTACGTGTTCACATCGCTATAACATCATTTTGATACTAAAATATTGATTTCTTGCAAAGCTTTATTAACGTGTCCAAATAACATTGTTACGTTGCTTGTATTTGTAACTTCCATTTTCTAAAACTTAGACTTTGTTAGTGTCTACAAACTAGTTGTAGTATACCTTATTGGAGGAATGTGTCAACACTTTCTTAGCATTTAGGTATCATTTATTTAAAACTTGGCCTAAGTGGTGATATTGTGTTGTCACTATTTATTTCAAACCTATCTTGAAAAATCATAGAAAGTAAACTTTTGTTGTGACTGAATTTGAGTTTTTTACACCATTGTATTTTTCTAGATATTTCTCATCACGTATTGTCTTGTTAGGGTAGATCATTCTTTATTCTTTAGTATCCGTGGGTTCATATTGACCTATTATATTCATGACTATTTGATAGTCACCATTCTTTGTAGCGACTTAGTGTCATTACGTTGTTAAAATTTACCTAGGGTCCCTTTTAGTAAACCTTAGTAGAATATTTCATGTTATGCCCCCTATTACAATCATGGGGTATCGAAAGTTAGGAAACAAGCCCTTTGTAAGTGATAACCCACTTTTGGAGGATAATGTCATGATTGATCATAGCGGCGGTGAGGAGAATTCTCCTTGTGTGGATATGGAACGACACCCCCCCACTTTGATGATTACTTGTTTCAAAACAAGCACGAGGTACTTTTACATGTCATAGAACTAGGAGCCTGATTACCTTCTTGAATAGACCCTTCTCTTATTACTGGTATGGTTCATGGAGAAGAAGAAATAGACCATCCTCTTTTCCATATAACTAAAATATTAAACTCGGGTCATGCCTCTACTTATGGATGACATAATGATTAGGAGATACCTTTTGAAAATGAAGGAGAATATCTTATACCTATTTCTAGAGTGCATTGTGAATACCAAGAGGAACATGCTCATCATGAGAAACCTCATCCACATGATAATCGTAACGAAGTACCCACTCAAGAAGTAACCTTAGAGCAACAAGTACAAGATCTTACTAGCTAATTGGCAAGCTTGTCTTCACACATAAACAAGGAACAACCAAAACCTTTAAAACAAGACATACCAAAGGCTAAACCTAAGGCTTAGTACCACGAGTTCCAAAAAACTACTCCTCGTTGAGAGACACGAAAACACCCCTGTGAGGAATTTTTTATAGCAAATAGGGGTGGGAATAAACCTATATTTAACCCTTTGTATAGTCCTATGCCACCCACACAAGACCAAATATTCAATTAGGAGTGGTCCACTATGAAGAACTCCCTTCTAACATTGTAAGAAGGCAAAACTGGTAATAACAAGAAGAAATACCAATTTGATGAATTGTGGCCTTATTCGTTTGATGGAACCATGTTACAAGTACATTTCCCATGAAATTTGTATTGTCCAAAGTTTGATAAATATAAGGGAAAAGGTGACCCCTGGGATCATATCAAATACTTCTATATGGCATGTCAAGAGGTCACATATAGAGAAAACTATCTTATTCGCCTCATCCTACGGAGTTTAGGAGGGCATGTGCTAGAGTGGTTTTTACACATCCCCAAGGGATCCATATCCACATGGTCAGAACTAGTGGAACATTTTATACGTCACTTTTCTTTTAATAGAGAGTGATGTCACCATGCTAGATCTATGTAATGTGAAACAATGATAACTTTGCTGCTTTCCTATAATGGTGGAGATGGTTAGCTAGTCATTTCCCTTGCTCCATACCTAAAAACAACTAATAAGTATATTTTTCCCAACCTTCACCCTCACATTACATTCCATTTGCAAATTAATTGTGGTAACACATTCAAAGAGGTGATTGAAAAGGGGAGTCAAATCAAAAAAGAATTGTTAGCTAGAGGGACCCTAAATCCCTTTTCACGTGATCATAATGATTCCAAAACCAATGAAAAAATAAAGTTTGTTCCTAATAATAATAAAAAAGTTGTTAGTGATGGAATAGTAGACCCCAAACATGTATAAGTTGTTTGAAATCACGCTCCTTTGAAGCTTTCAAAGGGAACCCCACCTACAGAGTACAAACATCGTACTTTCACCCCTCTATCTGACTCAATATTATTAATACTAAAATAGTTAGAGGCCATCAACATGGTTCAATACCATGAATCAAAACCCTATGTGGATGACACACCTAATCCTTCCTAGTTTAGGGAAAATGAGTTTTGTGGATTTCACTGCATTAAGGGTCACAAAACCGACAAGTGCTTGAAACTAAAATATTACATTCAAGACTTGATCAATAGTGGTGATGTAGAAATAGATTCTTCCACACCTACCAAATCTCCAAACATAAACATGGGGATCTTCAAAAAACCTTTCCCCAAGCACAAAGGAAAGGAAAATCAGGATCATGGACAATCATCTCAAAATAAGAATACCAATTATGTAGTAAAGACAGACCATTTCGATGCCTTAATAGGCTGTGTTGATTAACCTGTTAAACATATCAACATAATCAAGATCATATAAAGGGAGAACACTATGGCAATGTAAATATATTTCCTTGTTATCTCAAAACCTCCTCCCCCTCCTCCTTAAGATAGTCATTATGAGGTACTAGATCAATTAGAGAAAACCACAACTAAGATTTCAAGCTTAAACCTTCTTAAGATTTCTAACATTCATAAGGACATCATTTGTAAAACCTTATAGGGATCAAGAGTATCCATTGTTATTGAAAAAATGCACTTATAATCCATGGTAGCACAAATCACTCCTTTAGAACACATAACCTTCATTCTAATGGTTATCCTAGAAGAAAATCCCTCCCATAACCTGCCCTTATATATTGAGGTAATAATTAAATGTTGGAAGGTTAAAAGAGTGCTTGTGGATGATAGATCAGGTCTAAATATTTGTACTCTTAAACTAGTTCGAAACCTAGGGTGAAAAAAGCTGATTTGGAGACAAAGGTAATCACCATAAATGTGTATGAAAATGAAGATCAATAATCAACTGGTATGATCAATTTCTCATTGGAATTGGGTCTTATAAACCATGATACAAATTTCCATGTCTTAGACTTGGAGCTCCCTTATAACATATTGCTTGATTGTCCATGGAATCATACCATACAAGCCGTACCTTCAACGTATCATCAATGTTTAAAGTTACACCATGAAGGACAAACACTTACTATACAAGGGGATCCCTAACCATTTTCTCATTATAGAGCATTTTTAGGCTACTTTCCTACTATCTATGAGTGTCCTTCTATGGAGATTGTTGTTCCTGTTCAATCGAAGACCCTCTCTTCACAAGTGGATCCATATACCTTGTCTCCAAATGACAAGGGTGCTTCCACCTCAGAAAATCCTTTCACTCCATGGGAGATGAAGGTTAGACCAAATGGTTGTGGAAAGTATGACCTACAGTAGGCTCTTCTAGTTCAAAATATTCCCCTATCTGCCAAAGCACATGGTAGGCCATGTTACAAGTTTCAAAGATCAAGGGAGAACTACCCCTTTGACACTTTTACCCTTGATGGGTTATTAGAAGATGAAAATTTACTCAAAGATATCATCTTTCATTTTGAAGATGATGAAAAGGCTCTATACTACCAATCACCTAGATATGTTATCCCTAATAGAATGATGCTTACTGCTCTGCTCCATGGGCGTTCTCTAGTCCCACAACTGTTAGAAGTTTGAATTTTTCAATGAACTCCTAAAATCACCTAGGGGGAATGATTGGAATTTCCTAAATCACCTAGGGGGATGAGCTAAAATCAATTGGGAGGTCACTCAGATTGACTAGGTAGACCTAGGGTGCCTTGGAAGGGTAAAACTTGAAACAATTAACACATGGGTATAATTTTCATGCTTGGAAATTGTCAATTTACTTGTTGCACATTTGTATGACACCAACTAGCTCTAGCTTGGGGACATGACATGGAATGAGTGCAACAAAGACATGACACGGAGAATCCAAAATCTTAACTTTAGACCATATAATCGATTGACTTGTGCCTTATCCATTGGGCTTTGCAGAGTCACTAGAAAAATTGGCTACACAACTTTATGTATTGAACACACCCACACAAAAACAAACAAATGGAAGGGAAACACACCAGGGGGAAAACAACACACAATAAGAAAGGAAAATTATGTATAGGGGGAGGGAAATTTACATAGGTGGGAATAGGATATACACATACCGGACAACAGGTGGAGAAAAATACATGCCATCATGAAATAACGGATTGAAGTATGACCTTTGAAGCACAAAAACTATTATTTGATCAAACCATGATTTGGTGATGGATTTTCATGGCTTGAGAAGAATAAGTCTGACCATATTTCCATCTTCATACTCATACTGCACAAAAAAAATTCTTGCATCCAATGAACATTTCATCACTCTCTCAAAAATCTTATACCTTGATGCTCCTTCTTTACATCCTATGACCATATGACACCATTTTTCCATGTCTTCAAGAGTGGAAAAATTGCTCCTATCATGAAAACATTCATATTCTTTAAATTTCAACTTCAAATTGTCTCTTATATCAGTAAAACACTTAGAAGGAGTGAGAAAAAATGGATTTTCTTCCCATTCAAGAACTTCCCAAAACATCTTTCTTTGTTTATTTGAGCAAGTGTTTTCAGACATGGAGGTTAAATCATTGAGCCGAATATCTTCATCATCCTTAAGATATTTTTGCAGCATGGTAACATGTTCAAGATGAATTGGAGGTTGGAGGATGGTGAGTGTAGTTGATTTTGGATCATTTGGAAAGAATTATGCATACCCCCGCTTTGATGTCTAGAGAAATCGACGCCAATATGCATTCGTTCAGAGTGCACCTTGATATAATTTTAAAAATTCCAACTTTTGGTTTGGCCATATAAACATTCCTCACCCTTCATTGGATTTTTCCATATGAATTCTTGCTTTTCATTTGTGGACCATTAAGAAATGATGGAACAAGTTGGTTTTGATCACACTCCCAAAGTTCTCACATATTTTTATTTTGTTTTGAATGGATTTTTATGGTGTAAATAAGCTATATATTTTCCATGTTATTATTTCCCACAACAGAGATGTTATCTTCAAGATTGAGGAATTCCAAAGGAGATATGAGAACCTTTCTTATTTTACACTCATGAACTTCTTCACACGATGTGGAAGAAAAAGACATATTTTCATGTTAATTCTCATCGACCAAAGTTTAGATAATTCATCAAGATTATCCAACCACTTCATCTCAACCTAAAAAATTGGTGCACCAAAATAGGAAGCACACATTGATTCATACCTGTCTTGTATCTCAATAGCATGGGTTAATATTTCAAGGATGAGTTGAGGATCTTCAATTTCTTCCACAACCTTCAAGATATCTTGTACAAATAGTTCTTCTAAAATTTTCATGGGCTCATTTTTATCTTCATTGGAAGAATCTTATTGTTGTTCCTCCAGGAGATGGTTAAAATTATGATCCATACAGGCCCATGATTCATTTGAAACATTCTTGTTCACCTCTTCCATGCTTTGCATTTCCAAAGATTCAATTTCTTGAAAACACGAGCATACTTGATTCATGACACCTACTGACAAGGAGAAGAGGTCTAAGCTTCATGGGAAAGGCAATCCTTCAAGCTCAAAAAACATATCTTCTTCTTGGTAAGAGGCCGAGAACCATGTTATGGAAGTACTATGAGAATAAATTTACGTAACATCTTGACCATCCATTATTGAATCTTCTTTCTCAAGTGAAAGATGAAAGGATTTGTTTTCACCGTGATGATGATACTGATCCCCGAGTGAATAGAGGTTGTGTTTAAATCATTCATTCTCCTCGGATTTAAAAAGAGAGTGGGATTATTCCATTTGATAATTCATGATTTCATTGGGAAGAGAGTTTGATTCTTTGACTTCCTCCATTTCTTCATGTGCCATTTCTACATCACGTGAAGAATCAAAATAGGATGGAAGATTATCTATGACCATCTTGAATTCATCATCTTCAAACCATGATTTTGGGTGATGTTAGGCCCCGAAATATTAGCTAAGGATGAGAAGGTGCATGGGCGTGTGGGACCTAGTTAAAGAAGGATGTGTGGGGTTGAAGGCACACATGGAAGGGTTCTAGCAGTGTTTTGCATAGTGCACACAAGGCAAGGTGGGTTTTGGACTTAGCCATATTCGACGTCCCAGGTAGCACATGAGAAAATTGTGACCCTTGTGGATAAGGTGCCAGCCTGGTGAATGTGAAGGCATGCTCCCATGGAGGACCACTTTAACATTTGGCATCTAATCTATAACTTTAGAAAGGCGTGGTGGTGGTTACTAAGGTTATAAATATAAGTGCTCGGTAGAAGAAAAGAATGGAGTTGAAGAGAGGCGAAGCTTTGTAGAAATATAGTAGAAGGTTCTAGGGGTTAGGGATGAGGAGAAATCTAGGAGTGATGTCACATTTAGAGGGATGGGTCTACAATAATTTTTGTAATGTGATGAACATAGTGTAGTTCTGATGCATGCCTTATCTTTGCATTGTAATATGAAGGTCTCTAATGGTTTCATGGAATGTAATGTGGTACTTAAACATGTTGATATGAATAAAATGCTCTATTCTAAACCATATACGTGTTCATGAGTATATTACTTATGCATTTCCTTTATGCATGAATCATTTTCATATGTTGTTTGCTATTACTCTTTTTTAGATGCAATGAGATGACAACTCGTTCTAGGTTCTTAGAATGTTGTATAGTTCTTTTATATTCTTCTACATTTTATTATCTATCGTAAGATGATGCATTCTCACAAGACTCACATAAAGGAGAGACTCGATGCCCGCGCTTGCCTCGGGTGAATGTCCAATGCCTGCTAGGTGATAGGCTGATGTACATGGGATTAGACTATTGGTATAAGGGTATACAATATGACTACATATTGGTTCTATTGCCGGGACCTCTTTTCGAAGTTGTGAGAAATGGCATGAATTTTTGTCCCTGTGATGTGTGATGACAAAGCATCTGAGCTTAGAAAGTGTTTAAACATGGTTCAAGAGCACAAAGGATGAGTTTTCTCAAACATTCAGCACTGGACCTGAGTTCGATGTGCATAGATGGGTAGAAGAGATCCTATACCATGAGCTATATGAGATATTCTTATGATGTTTTACAGTAGAAGTATATGAATGGCTTTCAACAGATGCATCCAGGTCGAGATGGTACTATAGATCATGCGTGTGGACCCAAGATGACTATCAGAGGTTGTAGGATGTAGATTTGACTTGGACGCGTGATGTTGATCACTGGTGGAAGAGAGTGCTGACCAGTTATACTCTTGAATACACCATTTCTACGTATTCTTGCCTAGAAGTTGTTGAGTTTGAGATAAGGGATCCCAGAGGATCTTTTTTGTGTGTTATTCCTTTGGCTATGAAGATCTTGGTCATTACTTTGAGTTTAGAAGCATTTCCCATGGCCATCTGAAGCTTATCTGAGCACTGGGAGAGGAAGATAAGGTGGAGAAAGATGGTGTACAT
Organism: Taxus chinensis; assembly: GCA_019776745.2. Taxonomy (NCBI): domain Eukaryota; kingdom Viridiplantae; phylum Streptophyta; class Pinopsida; order Cupressales; family Taxaceae; genus Taxus; species Taxus chinensis. Next base: position 9,212,193 of record CM034149.1, read on the forward strand.
TGCACCTGAGAAGGAAGGGGAGGAGATACTACTAAAGTATAGCAAAGCTCATGAAAGATACATGACTAGATAATGTGAGGTTGCAAGTGTGATGGATCTATGGAGGTAGACATTGCGGGAAGGAGTTGAGGTTCAAGTAGAGGACATGGAACCTAAGCAGTCTATGCTATCCCATCTTGGAAAGTGTAGGAGGGAAGCCCCTTCAACTTCTGATGTGAGTTTGTTGCATGGAGAAATAAGATCTATGAGCACACATTTGAACCCACCTAACAACCAACCCTTGGCACTTGGTTTTCTAGATCAAGGGAGAAGTATTATTAACCAAGTTAGTATCAGTAGGAGTAACCGATCTATGCCTATGAGATATAATTTCTCATTTGGAACATCCATGGCCACACAAGCCATTCCTGTATTTGGAGGAATCTTTGGACAAGGTGCAAGTATGAAAGGTTTGGGTATCACGTTTGGGAGTGGTACGTGACATACAATTGGTAGTGGGACAATATCACAAACCATCAATGCACAGTTCAGTTGGACATTCAGAACACTAGGCGCGAGCACTTTAAGTCCTTTTCTGATTGAAGGAGGTGGATCTAGTGGGTTAGGAGGAATGAGGCTTGGAGGATCTAGTGGATTTGGTGGAAGAGGAAACACTAAAGGGAACCAAGGCTCTAGATTAGGAGGACATGGGCCTCAACAACCTCCACAAGTATTATTTAAGATTTTTTTGCACTTACCAGACTATAGGGGTATTGAAGATGTTGTAGAGAATGTGCACAAGTGTGAATTACTATGGCGCGTGAAAGGGATCACTACCCTAGAGTGGAAGGCAACTCAGTTTGCAACAATGTTGAAAGGATGTGTGCATAGTTTGTATAGGAAGTATGACCCCCATCAGATGGTGGTAGACTACACTACATTGAAAAATGCCTTCCTAGCAGAGTTTCATATCCCTGAGTTTGAGTAGAAGATCATCATAGCTCTGAAGGATATCCAATAGGGAATGTCAGAGAGTATGTAGGAGTATGACACATGTTTCAAGACTCTCTTATCTAAACTATCCCATGAAATTCATCCTTCTCAACATGCCCAATGGTTTTTTGGAGGATTGATAACACCATTTAGAAGGGATCTATCACACAAGACTTTCACAGACCCGCTCGAGGTGTTGAAGATGCCTTGTGTGCTGAAGCTGTCGGGAGCATCGATACTGGTGTTAGTCCTTTTTTAGAGGCTTAGATTACTGCAATAGCCAAGCCGTTAGATAAGATATCTAAAAAATCAGCACATGAGGTTTGTAGCGGGCTTTGGTGTACACAATGTGAAGTGGAAGGGCATGCAAAGGATAGTTGACCTCAGAAATCAGTACGTGCTATGATGGTAGATTGTGATATTTTCCATGGGGATCTTGATGTAAGTATGTGCCCCCTACTGCAGCGTGTACTTTGTAAGAATGTTTCTTGCTATTGTAATATTTGTACCTCTAAAACCCATGATACCAAGGATTGCAGACTGATTGATCAGATCCATGATGCTATTAATCTGGGTGTGCACCAGACTAGCCTTGCAAGCAGTCCCAAGGATGATGACCATTTTTATAAAGGGCACGTAGATGGAGGAGCACGCGGAAGAGGTTTTCATGGTCTAAGTAACTACGGTGGAGGATTAAGTGAATTCCTATGAGGAACCTGTTATAACTGTGGATCTACAGAGCATTACAAATGTGAGTGTCCTGATCTGTTACAATGCTCATGGTGTGGAAAGAAACATAAGTACAAAGAGTGTCTAGATATTTTTGAGCATATGAACCAGTAGCACCAGAAATACATGGACACTAGGATGGTGAGCATCAAAAAGGCCAATTCACAATGGATGCTAAGAGTGGTGCATGAGTCAGGGATAGAACCTATACTGGTGACGATGCAAGTAGAGTCCACATCTACCAGGGAGATGCCAAGGAAAAGGACACTAGTTTCAAGAGAGGAAGTGGTAAATGAAAAATATCCAGACCCTTCTCATCAAAAGGAGGTGTATCAAGGGACTATGGATGTGATTCAAAGTTTGCAAGGGGAGATCTAATGTCTAAAGGAGAAATAAAAATAGTTGGAGCAAAGGAAGAATGCTGAGGATCAAAAGGGTGACTTGGATGAAGTCAAGGAGGTATGTAGGATGTTAAGGAAAGATAATATTATTCCATTGTTAAGAGAATGGATGAGGGAGAAGGTACCATGCACTAGAGCAGAGTGAAAAAATCATGTTTTGCATGCTAACCTTCCTCCTCATAGCCTTAACTATGACAAGGAGATTACTTTGAATGTGGTTGTTGATGGATGGATTGTGAGTAATATCCTCATCAACACGGGATCAGAGGTCAATGTTCTTACCTTAGATGCCTGACATCAGATGGGAAGTTCCATGTTACAACCATATTTGAATGTGTTGTATATGGAAAACAAAACTAAGGAAATGCCCATTGGAGTCCTGAAGGATGTAATTATCACCATTGAAGGGGCCAAGTTCACTGGAGACTTAGAAGTATTGGAACTTGCTGAGGAAGACACCTTTCTAGAATTTCTTTGGTGCCCATGGTGTTACAAGAACAATGCTGACCTGCGATTTAACAAAGGGTATATCAGCTTTGAAAACAAGGAAGAAAGAGTGATCATTCCTTTAACATATGGGAAGTCAGTTCCCTATACTGAGCCCTTAGGAGAAGAAGTCCTTGATAGAATATTTGTGCGCTCCATCAGAGATCCTGAGATAATTCATCCCATGGAGGGAGTCATCTAGTTTGAAGATGCTTAGTCCTTGAGTGATACCACTAGTCTGGCATGCGACAATTGGGCGCATGGGACCTATGAGTTGATTGGGAGACAATTGAGAGGATCTATAACAAGGGTGATAAAGGCATGCTTAGTAAAGTTCCTAGGAGGGAAAAAATTTCCAAGTTACTCTGGAGGAGCATATCTTGAAATTTTATTGCGGGAAATGGAAGCTCAATGGAAGAATGAGGATGAGAGAAGGGGGATGCTCAGTTATAACCTACTCAAAACTTTAGCGCATTGGTGGGCTACATATCGGGAGAACCTCCTAGAGTGGTGTGAGGTAAGAATTAAATTTTTTGTAAGGTTCTCCAGGAGCAACGCGCCAACGGTCATATAAGACTACCATAGTAAAGAGACCACCTCATTTCATATCCAAGCATATGAGAAGGCCTAGATGGGAAGCACAGAAGCATTACCACCTTTTTTATGGATACATAAGTTGTATTCCACATTATAAGGCTATGTGTGCATATTATATTCATTCAGAGATGCGTCGTTAAATAGGTAATTGGTAGGAGTTGGCAGCTGATCTCATTCAAGCTTTCGAGTATAGGAGTACAAAGCCATTAGTGGATAGGGCGTTGCAAGTAATCAAGCTTCTTAGGATGGGAGATAATGCTATGGAAGATGATATGCTTTTAGAATTACTGGGTGAACCTTATTTGGATACGTGCCTCAATGAAGAGGAATCAAAGGGAGTACAACTTGAGCACGCGTGCATGGAAAAAGAAAAATAAAAAATGTTCTATGCAGTAGATGGTGAAGAGATGGAAAATTTGGATGTTAACCATTTAGAAGGTATGCACAAGGTCATAAATAGCATTGATGAGTGAGCACACACCTACCATGAGCCCTTAAAAATAAAGAAGGTTAACAATGGGACATAAAAAAAACCGAAGGAAGCTATCACCAGGGACTATTGGTAGGAAAGGTAAGTTTTAAAGGTCATTGATTTGTTACACGAGTTCTAGGATTTTTTCCCTCATGGGTATCATGAACTGAAAGGCATCCACCATTCCTTGGGGGAGATGAAAATCAAGTCATAGGAAGGTGCACACTTGATTTGGAAGAGGCCTTATCAGATGAATCCAAATTTACGCGTGCGGGTCAAGGAAGAAATAGAAAAGATGATAACATTTGGTATCATTGAGGTAGTGGAAGAATTAGAATGGATCAACCCAATGGTTATTAGTATCAAGAAGGATGGGAGGATACGGATCTGTGTTGACTACATGGATCAGAATGCGGTATGTGTCATAAAACCCTTTCTAACCTCCTTTAATGAAGAAATTTTGGAGGGAGTAGCTCGGCACAAAGTATACTCTTTTAGGGATGGGTTCTTAGGGTATCACCAAGTCAGGATTGTAAAGGAAGACAAGAGAAAGATAACTTTTTACACTAAATGGGGAAGTTTTGCCTACACGGTTATACCTTTTGGATTGAAGAATGCACATGTTGTGTTCTCGCGCATTGCGGTATAAGCATTTCAGGATTTCATCCATAAGTTTCTTTAGGTTTACTTGGATGACTAGATTGTGTATGGATTGGTGAAGGACCGTTGTGAAAATTTGAGGCTAATGTTTGAGAGATGTTGGCAATTGAGGATATCCCTCAACATTAAGAAATGTGTCTTTGTTACTCCATTTGGAACTCTGTTAGGACACATTATATGCAAAGAAGAATTACTAGTGGATCTTGCCAAAGTTGTAGTTATTGTGTGATTAGGGGAGCCTACTATTCAAATTGTAGTGTGTAGATTCCTTGGGCATATGGGGTATTACAGAAAAATCATCAAGGGGTATGCCAAGATCACCGCGCCCTTGGAGGAATTGTTAAAACACAAGAGTGCCTTTCATTGTGGGGAAGTGTAGCAGAAGGCATTTGACACTTTGAAGGATAGGCTTGTCACAACGCCCATATTATGTTTTCCTTCTTAGAATAAGCCTTTCCATGTGCATGTTGATGCCTCAGGGACAACTCTAGGAGTAGTACTAGCACAACCTGGTGAGGGAATTGCTGATCATTACTTGTGTTTTGCAAGTAGAAAGTTGACACCAATAGAACAGAATTACACAACTACTGAGCGTGAAGCATTGTCTATTATCTATGCACTGCATAAGTTTATGCACTATCTGTTGGTAACACAATTTATATTCTACATAGACCACATAACATTGAGGTAATTAGTCAACAAGCCTATGCTGTAGGGGTGCATATGTCGTTGGGTCCTATTATTTCAAGATTTTGAATTCACAGTGGTTGTAAAACTAGGAAAGAGCAATTCAGGGCATGACCACTTGTCAAGGATTAATTCAGGGGAGGATGCAAAATGCATTGAGGATACTATGCCATACACACAACTATTTAGGTTGCAACACATGCCCTTAGACTTGGAAGATATTGCAGTGTTTTTAAAAATAGGTGTGGCACCACAAGAGATGAAGGATTTGGAGAGAAAGCAATTAGCTATACGTGCTGCACCCTACATGTTGATTAATGGAGACCTGTATAAGTTATGTCATGATGAGGTTTTGTACCAATGTGTATTGGAGCATGAGCATGTGAAAATTATGGAGGGAGCACATGGTGGGATAGCAGGAGGACACTATGCAGGAAATGCTATTGCGCGGAAGATTTTATTAACAAGGCTTTGGTGGGAAACTGTAAGATGGAAAAGTAACATGCGAGCATGGGAATCTACAAGTACCTCTTCCTCGTACCCGACCTCCCGAGGTCATGTTGAGAGAGCCAGTTGATGTTGAATGTGAATGGATATAGACAAGCTAATCGGGTAATCTTATATCCTCAATACGCAATAATGGAATCTATGAATCTAAGGCAAAGAAGGCCCTCCTAACCTAAATTGGTGTAATGGTTCTTTCAGATATAATGGTTGTTTGGAGGCTCCAATCAATGTTGAGCTCTATCGAGATCCTTTTTCTTGGTTCTTGGATAAGTGGGAAGTGACCTGTGGGAGCTTCGTATATATCTCCAGACAAGGTCATGAAAATGATGTTGGGTGACTTAGTGGATTTGTAGTGAACTATGGGTGGTTTTCTGGTCTAGCCCAGAAATTATTAGATTGATTGGCTTCTATATTTAGTACAGAGAATTACATGATGATATCTGGCGGGAGTGGTGAGGATCTAAATACCAGCATTCGTAAGCCAATGTCGATACTTAACTAATTTGTAGGCCCATTGGGTTATGGGATTTGGGGATCACAACCGTGAGTTCGTGGTTGTTGTGGACCTGTTATGGTCATGTGAAGAATTAATCCCTTCTTCTAACTATCCATTAATCGTATGCCTTTTTAGCCTCTATGTTTAGAACTAGAAGTTGTATGATTTTCTCAAAATACCTTACAGGTGTTCTAGAAACTTGAATGCGTGAGCTAGTATCCATGTCAAAAAAGGAGGTCTCCTGTGTCAGGTTGTGGAACTAAAGGATCGCAATCAAATGCTTGCTCTCTTTCAAATCCTTGTATGGTCATTCAGGTATTTTATCAAGGCAGTCTATAGTTAGGATGGTTTGACCAAAATTTGTAAGCCTTGTCGTCTTCAATATTTAACCCTCTTAGTTGTTCACTAACTGCTTGTAAGTTTGTTTTTGCTCGAAAGACTTGTATCCTAAGGTCTTGATCTATATCAGCTAATGTTGTGGGTAGATTCAGTTGAGGCACTATGGGTTCAAATATATATTCTCGAGGCTCTCTAGGTCCTGTGATTGTCATACAAAATGATTCAACTTTTAACTAGCACTAATAAACTGATTAAACAAAGAAGTATATACACTATGCAAGCATTCTTCTATTTTTGTATTTTTGGATGATGTATTTCAATGAAATTAAAGAGCAGCTACTCTAGTATATTTAGAAAATAAAAAACTAATCTAGTAACATAATTAAAAAAAAAACAAAGTATCCTGGTGTGGCTATTCGCCTGTGCAGTTGTGATTTTATCCTACGTATCTAAGCAGTTATTTATTTTGAAGTGAAAGACTCTCGATCCTACCTCATAAGTGAGGAATGAATCACAATTTATCAAAAAATATCAATCCCCACAGCTTCCCTAGCAATATCGAGAGCAAACTTTTGACTGAAATGAAATAATTCACTACTCTATTTGATATGTTGTAACTAGAACTTTGATAGCTCAAACCTGGCGTTTATAGAACAGTGGTAAATCCAGTTGTGTGTGATTTCATCCCCTCAGTGTGATCTCCTCATTCCTTCGTGTCCTCATGAATCCAGAAAAGCATGTATATGATAGTATCAACAGAAGATGGCATTTGAATAATGGCAGCTTTGGATATAGACCAAATACAATGCAAGTAGGAGAGGGATAACACAAGTGAACAGAGCTTGACTATGCAATTCCTGGCGGGGTTTATTGTGGGAATATAACACAAGTGTACTAAGAGTTTCAGAAACTATCCTTGTGACAAAACAAAACCTGCAACTTTAATGGATTCTAGTCTAGAAATGAAGCTATTCTATGCTAAACTGATTGTATGAAGCAACAATGGAACAAGACTGAAACAAGAAGATTATATGACCTCTAAAAGACCAACAATGGAAGCAAAACATGAAATTGATAGAATTCTAAGCAAGAAATTGAAAGATTGAATAAGAGAATTGAGAAGATGAGGGGCCATTTGCTTGAAAAAAAGCTGGCTATTTATAACCAATGCATTTACCAGAGGGTAACTCTCATTTGAACTCCTTTACTATAAACAATGGAAAAACACTATTACTAGAGAACCAAAAACATTAATGCAAGCCAAAGTGGTTGAAGAAAGCATGTAAATTATAAGATTTACGTTTGACATGATCGTCATAAGAATTTGGAAAATGTGAATAAAACCGCCGCCCTGTGCAGGGTGGCGGTTACACGACCTCCGCCCTGTCCTGGGCGGTGGTCACGGGACCGCCACCCAGGCAGGGTGGCGGTTCCGTCACTGAAGCATAAAATGCAAGAAACAAGTGGGAAAAGGGAAAAACAAAGCACGCGGAGGCTGAGTAGGGCATGTGGGATACAAGTGTATACTTGGCGAGCCTTTTTGGATTTCGAACACCTTGCAAGGAGACCTGTATCATCTTTGGGGCATGTGTAACATCGTTTCGGCGGTTTAGTACCTTACAATTTCGGGTACGTACATATTGCCCCCTTAGAGAAGCGTCTTGGCCATGAAGAGGCGTAAAATGGTGGATCCGAGTATGGAGGTCTGAAAATGGGGAGTTAGGAGTCATTCCTAATACGTCCGTGTGTTGGAAAGTTTCCATCCACGATCTCGCTACCTACAAAATGAAAAGGGGACTCAAGTGCAGATAGATAAAAAAATTTGAGAAATAGGACTAAATTGATATGCAAAGAGGACTAACCATCTCCGCGGGTTTTAGAACTTACCTCCATCGACACTCCGACCCTGCGAAAGACATTCAAAATCAATTTTAGAAAGCTATATATATAAAATGAAGTCATTTACTATTCATTTGCGTGGATTGATTTGATAGTTTTTGAGCTCTTGGACTCACGGTGATAGTTTTTGACGAGAGTATAGTCAAAATGTTCATGGTGAGATAGCTATCATGCCTCTGAGAGTGGAACATCGACCTGCAAAGTCTCAGGTTAGTTCTTCTCGATTTATCATTTTTAGATCTAAAATGTGGAAATGGTGAAATCTTTCACTCGGGGGGGTCATTTTTGAAAATATTAGTTTTAAACGTGTCTCTAGGGGGGGCGCTCATAGGGTAGGTTTATTTTTATGTTAAAATGGCGTTTTTGTTTGTTTTTAGGCATTTTTAGGGTATGCGACTCGTTTGACTTTGCGGGACAGGACCACCACCCTGTGCAGGGTGGCGGTTACGAAATTGCTGCTCTGCATAGGGCGGCGGTCCGAGATAGAGGATCAAAACAATACAAAATTTAACTTATTTTTGCATTTTTTAGTATTTCTACTTGTTTTTAATAGTTTTTCCAACTAGATTTAGCACTAACTTACTCCCTTTTTGTGTTATTGGGTGTATGCATAAGAAGGAGGATTATATTAGATGGAGCCGAGACAGGGAGTGTGATTGGATCCCCGCAGTATTAGAGGCACTTTCATAGGCAGAGCGAGATACCCTTTAGAGGGATGGAATTTGGAGGATTACATAGGTCCCTCACGTTGTGCCTGCTAGTCACATACTATGTGACTTATTTTCTTACTGGGATGCGGATCAGAACACCTTTCGATTGCCATGAGTTAGGGGTGAGTGGTCCATCACCATGGAGGATGTTTACCGTATACTGGGGGTTCTGATCCTTGGGCGGTAGCTGTCTCTTAAGACAATAGTATTGAGATCACAGGTAGTTTAGTGGGCCACCTACATGGGAGATGTAGTTGTATCGATGGGATCGAAGAAGGGAGTGAGGATCTGCTTTATCATTGAGTCAGACATTCCCGTGCTCCGCAAGGCCATCATGGGCATCCTTGCATCTAGAATGATTGGGGACAAGGGAGGGGACACCCTCTTATATTGCTGGGCCCCCATTATTACATAAATTGAGGGCCATGGACGTGTCTACGCTTGGGGAGCAGATATCCTTAGGACTACCTACCGTGATTTATATAGGGTAGTCCAATTACAGGGACATTCACTGAGCCACTCGACTCTTGTCATGAGTTGGGTGTATGAGCATATCACCCCATATGGGAGAGGTGTAGATGTAAAGGATCTCGAGGCCATTAGGGCAGCGAGGTGGACGGGGATGATAATTCTTAGAGCACTTCACCAGCCAGTGGCCTCTTTGATCACTGCAGACATGGAGGCCATTCCTTATTAGGCCATGGTAGGGGTATGGGGAGAGGAGACCGTTACACTGATTACCTATTAGATTACCAACCAGTTGATAGACAGGGCGGGGAAGTTAGAGATCCACCCCTTTGATAGAGTACCACAATAGTTTGGCCTCCCCTATAGTTACATGCTTCCTCTAGCAGGGCCCATGTATATATCTATCTGTGAGGCTCAGGGAGGTCCTAGAGGCTGGGGTTGGACCATTATTACTCCCGATGTTCCTATTGTGGCCAGGAGAGTGGTACGTGCTCGAGGGAGAGCTGGTGCTCCTTAGGCACCTTTACTTCAGATTGCCATCAGTCTCGCCCATAGCAATGATGATCCCATTGACGTGGAATCTAAGTTTGAGGAGTTCACAGGGGGAGAGACAGAGGAGGAGATAGAGGAGATGGATATCAGTGAGACAGGTGGGGGAGATGATAGTGATCTCGAGTGGCATGACACCCAGGAGATTTTACGGGCCGAGAGGGTGACTCTGGTCTCAGAGGAGCTGCTCTCTCAAGACTTAGGTGGAGATGGTGACTCCATTGTAGGCCATGAAATTGCCCAGATGTGGGAGAGGGACACTAGTCAGTGGTGGCATCAGTGGTAGGCGCAGATCCTAGAGATCCTTCTTGGAGGCCCGAAGATCTGAGTGAGTTGTCACTCTTCTCTTATCATTTGTTTTAGTTAGAATTATCTTAGTTTGTTATTTCTTTTTGCTTTGTTTACTCTTGGTTTTGTCTTTGACTGTTTTCTAACTTGTTTTCTCCTTTACTTGTAGTGACTGTTGATGACTGGTGAGATTTGATTCACCGAGTATGCACTAATACCTTGCTTCTCCCCTTGGAGAAGACTCATGCTGAGATTTTCGTGGACGTGGGGGAGCCTTCAGTAGCCGGTAGGCATATTGATGTTTTTACCTCTGTCTGGCATGCGGTGAAGATCATGACTTCTCTCCACGTTGAGGTAGCTAGATATAGGATGGCCGAGCACTTGATGAGGAGTCATTCTCATAGTGAGACGACAGCTACTAGTTGCAACCGCGAGCCCTCAGTACATTTGGAGTGCCGGCATAGCCGGAGTCCTAGGAGTGGTCGTGCACCCTCTGAGGGATCCCATAGGGATTGTGAGACCATTTTGTAGCATTTTGTCCTATATTCTATATGAGTGCTTTTGTACCATTTTGGGGCTCATTGAGCATTTTGATCATGCCTAGTGCATGATGGCATTGTATATGAAACTTGATTTATATATATATATATATATATATATATATATATATATATATATCTGTGTGTGTGTGTGTGTATCTCTTTTTGGATCCAGACTCTTGGTGCCTAGAATTTTGTGACTTTTTTCCACATGTGTACTTGAGATGTTTCTAGAATACTTGTTTTCATACTTTTCAGAATGTATGTAATGGATAACAAATGATAGTAAACAGAATGTTTTACTTTGTATGTTTTTTGTAATGTGTATATGAGATGATACTAACATATGGTAGTGCTGAAATTTTACAGTCTTTGGGCAATATTCATAATTTCTTCTTATGCTGGCAAAACGTGATGAATACATAGTGATAAAGAGATGAAATTTCCCCAATCCCAATTCCACGCAACTAGTAAGATGTGAGGGCTGAACACCAAGAGTTAGGAAGGGCACAATTTGTATGAGTTTGACTGAATGGAATAATGAGAGACAGACAAACCAGTAACAGAAACCAAATTTAGACCTACACACCTACCCTACTCAAAACTACTACCACGCTTAGAAGGCCACTTAATTTCTAGTTTATCTAGACTTAGATTCATAAATGGAAACTTGATTGAAAAAATATGGTTTTGAGGATTTGATCTCTTTGGAATTTGGATATTTTTAATAGAATTTGATTTTTGTTTTTAGCATACCAAGATTTGTTAATTTGTGTGACTGGAACCCCCACACCCTGCCTCATGCCACTAGTAAGAAGCACGGGTTTGTCACCAAAGGCAGGATGTAGGTGAGTAAGGGCACTTCTTTCCTTTCCCAACCTCACACCACTAGTAAGAGATGTGGGCTTATCAACAAAGGTTGATGGGGCAAAGAAGTGTGTAAACTAAAATGTTTTGTTTGCTTGGTGCTTTTGATTTCATTTGATTTTGACATTTCTGATCTATGACTTTGGGATATCCTTTCATTTAAAGAGATTTAAGAGGGATAGATGTGACACCAAGAAGCTTCTAGAATAGACTGTAGGCAAGGACAACTTCATCGTAGTAGAAAGAAAGAGAAAAGCCAAGTATGCAGGCCTTGGTATGGTTTTCGTAAATGTTTGTCTGTCGAACTTGATGAAAAGATTTGAAAAATAGTTGATAATGTTTGAAGAGATGTGTTTTGAATGCTTTTACCAATACTTTCAAAAATTTGTAACAGATTGCTTAAGAGCAAGTTCCTGGACTACCAGTTTTACAAAATGAGTGAAAAAAATGAACCAGCTAAATGACTAATGCAATGTAGGTAGCTATAATGTACAAGTGGTGATTTGGATGTTTTATGCATAAAACCATTTAAGATGCAAGGAATTGATAGTTTCACCAAATTCCTCACCTTCTAGTGTGCATAAGAGATACACACCATTTCCATAGTCTTTCATGACTCGGTATGGGCCCAACCACTTGGGCCGGAACTTCCTTCCTTCGCCGGTTTTCTTATCGATCCGGTTGTCTAGTCTTAAAACTAGATCTCCCTCATATATTTCTCGCTCATAGAATTTTTTGTTGTACTGCTGGCACATCCGGTCGGCATAGGCTTTGTGCCTTTGTTCGGCGTTTAGCCTGGCCTCATCAAGGCTTTCCAGTTGAGAGAGGCGTGCCTCCCTATAAGCTTCTTCATCCAAAATCCCTTGTAATGAGATGCGGAGACTGGGTATTTCAACCTCAAGCGGGAGAACTACTTCTACCCCAAACACTAGCGAGAAAGGAGTTGCTCCTGTTGGTGTTCTTATTGAGGTTCAATGGGCCCACAAGGTAGGATATAGTTTTAGATGCCAATCTCGCTTATTCTCCTTGACTATTTTGAGAAGAATAGCCTTTAATGTTTTGTTTGTCACTTTAGCTTGCCCATTGGCTTGAGGGTGGTAAAGAGAGGCCATGTGATCATTTATCTTGAACTTGCTACATAACTCATGAACTTCATCATTCTTAAAGGACGTGCCATTATCTGAGATAATGACTTGTGGGACACCATACCTATAGATAATTTGGTTCAGAATGAATTTGGCAATTACCAAACCTGGTATGGTGGTGAGAGGCATGGCCTCCACCCATTTGGTAAAATATTCCGTGGCTGTAATTATAAAATTATGGCCATCGGTTGATGAAGGAGAGAAATTCCCTATCAAGTCTAGACCCCACGTGGAGAAGGGCCACTGAGTTGTTATTGGCTGTAGGGATTGTGTTGGCGTGTGAATCTCGTGAGAGAATTCTTGGCATTTGTGGCACTTACGTACAAATTCCACTGCATCATGCTCGAGAGTGGGCCAAAAATAGCCCATCTGATGTATTTTGTCGAGTGGTGGCATGTGACCACTGAAGTGGCCTCCACATATCCCACTGTGGGATTCATGAAGAATCTTCTTGGATTCTTCCGTGTCGACGCATCTTAGAAGCATGCCATCGAAGGCTTTACGATAGAGCACCTGTTCTAAGACAACATATTTAGCGGTAATAATGTGTAACCGCCTTCTTTGTTGTGATGTGGCACCTTCCAGGTATGTGTGGTCTATGATGAAATTGATGATATCAGTATACCAGGGACATGTAGAGATGGGAGGCCTGGTTTCGATGAAGTATATACACTCATCAGGAAATTCCAGGTTTACCAAATCACCTCCATCTAGTGGATTGTCAGCTAGCCAATCTGTAATGATTTGTCCCTTAATAGATTTTTGGTTTACGAATGTCAACTCGAATTCACCCATTAAGGTTATAAAACATCCAGCATTTTTAGACAAAGACCCTTGCGTGAGGAATGTTCGTAAATGATCTATTTTAACAATGACCCTTGTTTCCTGGTTTAACATGTAATGTCTTAAATGTTTTGTTGCAAAGACTATGGCAAGGCATTCTCTCTGCCTATGTATAGCATGTTTCATAATCAAGAAATGTTCGGCTAATGAAATAGACCACATGTTCTCATTTATCATTGTCTTCTTGAGCCAACATGCAGGCTAGCGAGACATGAGTGGCTCGTGAGTATAGGATTAGAGGGCGATCTGGTTTGGGAGGCATTAGCATGGGTGGAGACAACAAGAAGCATTTAACTACTTCGAAGGCCTCGTTGCACTCTTCAGTCCAATCAATGCTATAATCTTTCTTTAATAGATTGTTGATTGGATGAATGGAAAAACTTAGATCTGGGATGAACCTGTGGATTGCACCAAGTTTCCCAAGAAATGACCTTGATTCCAGACTTGTCTGATGGTGGGATCATTTCAAGAATAACCCATATTTTGGCTGGATCAACATCAATCCCTCGTGAAGATATGATGTAGCCCAGAATTTTTCCTCCTGTCACACCAAACATGCACTTCTCTGGGTTTAATGTGACGCCATATTCAATTAACTGTGAGAGGATGATACGGAGCACTTCTAGATGATCACAACATTTCTTGGCCTTGGCCAACAAGTCATCCACATAGGATTCCACAATTTTATGGATAAGATCATGGAATATATATGTCATTTCCCACTGATACGTAGCGCCGGCATTCTTAAGACCAAATGGCATGACAGTGTAGCAATATGTTCCCCAGGGAGTTATGAATGTAGTTTTGGCTTGATCCTGTTCAGATATTTTAATCTGATTATACCCTGAGAACCCATCCATGAGGGATAGCAGTTTGAATCCAGCTGTTACATCAATGATAACGTCAATGGATGGTAATGGGAAGTCATCCTTAGGACAAGCTTTGTTAATATCCCGAAAATCTATGCAAATGTGTATCTTCCCATTCTTTTTGAGGACGGGAACGATATTAGATACCCATTGTGAATAGTCAACGGGCTTGATGAATCCTACTTGGAGAAGTTTTATTACTTCCTCTTTTACCATGAGAGCCACTTTTGGCTTCATTGGTCTTGACTTCTGTTTAATTGGCTTCGCATCTGGTTTACTAACAAGATTATGCACAACAACATGTGGTGCAATGCCCATCATTTCTTTATAGTTAAATGCAAAAGCCTTTTGATGTTCTTTGAGGATTTGGGTGTGTATTTATATCTTATCCGGAGTTAACGAGGATCCTAACTTCAAGATTTTTGGTTCTTCCTCCGTTCTAATGTTTATGTCAATGGTTTCTTCTATTAAAGAAGCATTACCTTCTTCAAATTTAGGTGGGGCTGGAGGTAGTTCCAAACTTTCTCCATCTTCTATCTCGTAGATATCGAGATCCTTCTGTGGAGAAGACTCTACCATGGGATTTCCAAAGTAGGAAGAGGAATGTGGTATTAGGGAAAGATCGACTATATGGTGAGCAAGGTGTAGCTCCGCATAGGCGTTTAGATATTCGAGAGTGACTCTATCATCGTCAAAGTGATCTACGATAGAAAAATCATCCTCAGCTTCTCCATGAGTCAGGAGTGAGTTTGTTGGTATTTTACGTACTAATGGTTTGGTACGAAGTGATACTATGAAATTTTTATCCTCCAACTCGTTGTTTGGGGTGAAACGGGAAGCTGAGGTTGCTATTGAGTCTGCGAGAAGGTTCTACTCTCGTGGGATTGCTTCAATTGATATGAAGTTAAACCCCTTGCTTAGATCTAATACTGCTGTTTTATAGAGTTGTAAATGTTCAGCCCTAGTTTCATATACCTCAGAGACTTGGTTTGCAACTAGTTGTGAGTCTCCTAGCACTCTAATGTTGTCGACACCCATTCTTTTAGCTAGGATGAGGCCAAGGAGGAGAGCTTCGTACTCAGCCCTGTTGTTTGTACATTCAAAGTTTAATTTAAAGGTGAAAGGTAGAATCTTTCCCTCAGGTGAAGTAAAGATCACTCCCGCCCCAGCTCCAAAGCGACATCTAGCTCCATCGAAGTGGAGAGTCCAATACCTGCTTGGAAAAATGGATGTTGGGATATCTTTCGTATCTATTTCTTTTGCTTTGGTTACCTCTACCATAAAAACTTCATCTGATGGAAGAGAAGAAATTCCCAGGGTGTGTCCCATACCCATGGAATCAAATAGTAGGAGAATAGGTAAGTATTTTTCCAGTAACTTGATAATTTTCATGTTAGTCCCTAATGACAATGTTTTTATAACATTGGTCTCACTTCTGAGTAATGGAATGTCCTCGGCTGGATTTGTAACTTCTAACTCTGTGGTGGGTATCAACTCTTCTTTTGGTTTTGAATTAATTGGTTTGATGAGTTGATTTGTTGGGAGTTCAAACTCGGAGTGAACGCCCGGTCTTTTCTTCAAATCAGCTAGGTGTATATCGAAGGGTTTTGGGTCACCTTGTGCCACGAATATTTTCCCTAAGTGTAGAAATATCATTTCTTGGAATAACGTGGAAGGGATCACCTTCATGCGGTGTATCCATGGCCGACCAAGGATCATATTATAATTGGTTTCCCGATCTATAATATAAAACTCGGTGAGGACCGTCTTGGGTCCTAAAGTGATTGGTAAAACTATGGTTCCAATCGAAGTGGCTTTGAGGCTATCATAACCTCTTAGCATATTTCACGTCGTGGAACAATTTGTCTCTCCATATCCTAATTTTTGAAGAAAAGTGAAGGGGACTATATTAACTACTGCCCCATCATCAACCATTACATGTTTAACATAATTATTGTAGACCCAAACTTGTAAATGTAAAGCTGGGTCACCTCTTCGTGCAATTTCAACGTCTATTGGCATTTTGCTTATATCAAATATAAATTTCGTATCCCTATCCGGCTGCCCCAAAGGATAAATGTCAAAGTCCACATGGTTTACTTGCATTTTCGGGGGAGGAGTGATGTTGATTAAATGACCAAGGCCTAATGCTTCTAAGAGGGCAGCCCTGTGGGTGGGAGAGTTTTTTAACAAATCCAAAAAGGAGATGTGAGAGAAAGTTTTGGTTAAATTGTTAATTAAATCATAGGCGCCTATGGGTTTTACAAACATTTGTTGACTGTAGTATGGTTCTAATGGATAACTTGGAGTAGGTTGGGATGAATAATCCCGTGTTCTTGTTATGGTTTCTACGGGTAGCTCGGTGTCTAACTCCACTAAACCAACTATCTTAGTTTGAGGTTGAGTTCCTAATTGGGGGTGCGACTGGTGGATTTAATGAAGTTGAAGCTTCATGATCATTGTTTCCTGTTATGACACCCTTGTTTGTTCCGTTAGGATCTAGCCTGTTATTTTTAGAATGGTTTGGGAGTGGATTATTAAAGATCTTGAGGGGTGCATTTTGAGGGGAAACTGCCCCTACATAAGTGTTTGACGTGGGTACTACAGAATTTTCTAAAAACATATCTATAAAGAGTTGCTTTTGATCTTCTGGAAAACACTGCATGAATTTATTGTATTCACGACAAGTCCTAGTATCGTGGCCTTGAATCTTGTGGAAGCCACAATATAAATTGGGATTATAATTTTGAGGCTATTGATTTATAATCTGTTGTGGCCCAAAATTTTGATAAGGTTGCTGGTTGTTAGAGTTAAAATTTTGAGGCTGTTGCCTTTGGTTTTGACTCTGATATCTAGCTGGGTTTCGATTTGGACTTTGTGTCTAGATTTGTCATTGTCATTTTTTTTGTTGCCATGGTGGATGATTAAAATCCACAGTGCATTGATTGTTGGAGTAAATTGTTATTTCACTGATTATTAACAGGTGGTAAAATGTTTACAACGTTTTCCCTTTTAACTTGATCAGTTACTCCATCTGTTGTAACTCCACTAGTTTTTGTTAAGGATCTTAGGTCCTTGATTAGCGTTCTTGGTATTAGGATAGGCCACAGTGTTTTGATTGGGAGTGGTTAATTTCCCATTTGTCCCATATGTCTTACGACCACTATCTATCGCTGCTTGGTCGATTCAGAGAGCACTCTCGAGTACTTCATCGTAAGTTCTTAGTGGGAACTTCTGGACTTCTTCCTTTATCTCTCTATTGAGAGAATTAAGGAATAAATCACATAGTTCCATTTGATCCATGTTTGGAGCACTTGCTGATGAGTAGAGCACCATACGCCATCTTTGAATGAAATGAGTAGCGGATTCATTATGTTCCTGTTTAATATGCAAGAACTCCCTGATTCCCATTCTTAACAATTTGTTCATGTCAAAAGCTTTGATGAACTCTGACACGAGTTGTTTAAATGAGTGTATCGAGGCTTCAGGTATTCTGTAATACCAATCAAGGGTAATGCCTTCTAAGGTCTTAGGGAATATTTTAGCGATAACCCCATCCTAAGGGAGTAACTCCCGTATGGCAGTGGCATAGGCCTTAATGTGTGCGTTTGGATCCCCTTCCCCTTTATATTTGGGAAAATTGGGAAGAGGTATTGGAAGTATAACATTTCATATGGTGAAGTCTAGGGGATCTTTTAAATATTTTGAATAAGTCCCTACCGCATAGGCCTCAACCATTGATGGTGCTTGTTGAGGGGGTGGAGGTGGAATGGGTTGTTGATATGGAATAGCATATGCATTTGTAGGGACATAAGGGAATCCCTATGGTTGAACAAACATCCCGAGAGAAGAGAACATATCTCCTTGTGGTGACTTTGAATAAATGTTTAAGTAAGGAGGAGCATTGTTCTGGTATGGGTTGTTTGGTGCCAAGCCGGGAGGTGTCATGTTTTCAACTGGAACGGTGTTTGAAAACGTGGTCCTAGTTGGTGTTTGCTGTGGGTAACTATAAGGATTTTGAGGAGGCATGCCTAACGTGCCTGTTCCCGTAAGGAGGTCAACCTGACTAGGATGATGCGGAGGGTTGGGGATTCCTGCTTGCCTAAAATATGAATTTTGGTTTGCTTGAGCAAGTTCCAGCCCTCTAACCTTTTCAGCTAAGGCCGAAATGACCTCCATTGGTGAAGACACAGTGCTTTGCCTTAAGGGCATTTGTTGTATTGCTTGAGGTTGTAAAGGGGTATGATACCCTACTATGAATTGATCGTTACCCTGCCAAGCCTCACTGAGGGTATTTCCCATAGGTGGAGGAATGGGGGTGTTTTCCTGGAATAGGGTATCAGATTGTATTTGTAAACTCCCTATAGGTGGATACATATTTTGGAAGCGTTGTTCACTTTTAGTGAAGCGTGCTAAGTATTCCTCATCCAAAAAGGGGAGTGGGTCTGACTGTCTACTGATCTATGGTCTGAACAAGACCCGAGGAGATGAAGTGGATTCTCCAGTAAACATCATATTGTTAGAGCCTGAGGGCTCTGGCTATTGTGTTTGTGTAAAAATGATCAAAGTCCTTAATTAAGGAATGAAGAACTTGAGCTAGTTCTTTGAGGGGGAGTTTGAGACAACAAGTAATTACTTGAATAGTTATCAGCCCATGCAGAAAGCAAGGGTGACGGTTGTCTATTTGTTTGACTATAGTTTACTTCAAGACCTGAGAGAGGTCTGCCATATGCATCGTATCCTGACATATTCGGGGGGTATATGAATACCCGCAGAATAATGGGAAAGAGCGAAGGTGGATGAAAGAAATGAAAAATAATAAAACAAAAGGAGGAACTGTTTGTTCACGTTGGGTTCACCAATTTTGTACGATGGAAAAGTGACATGCGAGCATGGGAATCTACAAGTACCTCTTCCTCGTACCTGACCTCCCAAGGTCGTGTCGAGACAGCCAGTGGATGTTGAATGTGAATGGATACAGACAAGCTAATCGGGTAATCTTATATCCTCAATACGCAATAATGGAATCTGTGAATCTAAGGTGAAGAAGGCCCTCCTAACCTGAATTGGTGTAATGGTTCATTTAGATATAATGGTTGTTCAGAGGCTCCAATCAATGTCGAGCTCTACCGAGATCCTGTTTCTTGGTTGTTGGATAAGTGGGAAGTGACCTGTGGGAGCTTCGTATATATCTCCAGACAAGGTCATGAAAATGATGCTAGGTGACTTAGTGGATTTGTAGTGAACTATGGGCGGTTTTCTGGTCTAGCCCAGAAATTATTAGATTGATTGGCTTCTATATTTAATATGGAGAATTGCGTGATGATATCTGGTGGGAGTGGTGAGGATCTAAATACCAGCGTTCATAAGCCGGTGTCAATACTTAACTGATTTGTAGGCCCGTTGGGTTATGGGATTTGGGGATCACAACCATGAGTTCGTGGTTGTTGTGGACCTGTTATGGTCATGTGAAGAATCAATCCCTTCTTCCAACTATCCAGTAATCATATGCCTTTTCAAGCCTCTATGTTTAGAACTAGAAGTTGTATGATTTTCTTGGAATACCTTACAGGTGTTCTGGCAACTTGAATGCGTAAGCTAGTATCTATGTCAACGAGGAGGTCTCCTGCGTCAGGTTGTGGAACTAAAGGATCGTAACCAAATGCTTGCTCTCTTTCGAATCCTTGTACGGTCATTCGGGTATTTTATCAAGGCAGTCTATAGTTAGGATGGTTTGACCAAAATGTGTAAGCCTTGTCGTCTTCGATATTTAACCCTCTCAGTTGTTCACTAATTACTTGTAAGTTTGTTGTTGCTCGAAAGACCTGTATCCTAAGGTCTTGATCTATATCAGCTAATGTTGTGGGTAGATTTGGCTGAGGCACTATGGGTTCAAATATATATTCTTGAGGCTCTCTAGGTCCTGTGATTGTCATACAAAATGATTCAACTTTTAACTAGCACTAATAAACTGATTAAACAAAGAAGTATTTACACTATGCAAGCATTCTTCTATTTTTGTATTTTTGGATGACATATTTCAATGAAATTAAAGAGAAGCTATTCTAGTATGAAAATAAACAACTAATCTAGTAACAGAATTTAAAACAAACAAAGTAGCCTGGTGTGGCTATTCGCCTGTGCAGTTGTGATTTTATCCTACGTATCTAAGCAGTTATTTATTTTGAAGTGAAAGACTCTCGATCCTACCTCAGAAGTGAGGAATGAATCACAGTTTCTCAAAAACTATCAATCCCCACAGCTTCCCTGGTGATATCGAGAGAAAATTTTGACTAAAATGAAATAATTCACTACTCTATTTGATATGTTGTAACTAGAACTTTGATAGCTCAAACATGGCGTTTACAGAAAGAGTGGTAAATCTAGTTGTGTGTGATTTCATCCCCTCAGTGTGATCTCCTCGTTCCTTCATGTCCTTGTGAATCCAGAAAAGCATGTATATGATAGTATCAATAGAAGATAGCATTCAAATAATGACAGCTTTGGATATAGACCGAATACAATGCGAGTAGGAGAGGGATAGCGCAAGTGAACAGAGCTTGACTATGTAATTCCTAGCGGGATTTATTGTGGGAATACAACACAAGTGTACCGAGAGTTTCAGAAACTATCCTTGTGACAAAACAAAACCTGCAACTTTAATGGATTCTAGTCTAGAAATGAAGCTATTTTATGCTAAACTGATTATATGAAGTAGCAATGGAACAAGACTGAAACAAGAAGATTATATGACCTCTAAAAGACCAACAATGGAAGCAAAACATGAAATTGATAGAATTCTAAGCAAGAAATTGAAGACTGAATAAGAGAATTGAGAAGATGAGGGGCCATTTGCTTGAAAACAAGCTGGCTATTTATAACCAATGCATTTACCAGAGGGTAACTCCCATTTGAACTCTTTTACTATAAACAATGGAAAAACACTATTACTAGGGAACCAAAAACATTAATGCAAGCCAAAGTGGTTGAAGAAAGCGTGTAAATTTGAAGATTTACATTTGACGCGATCGTCAGAAGAATCTGGAAAATGCGAACAAAACCGCCGTGCAAGGTGCACGGGACCACCGCCTTGTCCTGTGGATTCCTATGACGATCGCGGCAGTGGTCATTACATGGGTTCCCTGGCATTGTTTATAGTAAAAGAGTTCAAATGGGAGTTACCCTCATGGGACCGCCTAGGTAGGGTAGTGGTTCCATCACTGAAGCCTAAAATGCAAGAAAAAAGGGGGAAAAGGGAAAAACAAAGCATGTGGAGGCTGAGCGGGGCATGCGGGATACAAGCGTATACTTGGCGAGCCTTTCTGGATTCCAAACACCTTGCAAGGAGACCTGTATCATCATTGGGGCATGTGTAACATCATTCCGGTGGTGTAGTACCTTACAATTTCAGGTACATACAAAAACCATCTATACGGATTGTATTGAGTTTTGTAAGGCCTGTGACCTTTTCCAACACCTTAGCAAACTTGGAAAGAGGGATGAAATTCCCTTGAGACCAATAGCCAGTTCTAAACCATTTAAAAAGTGGGCAATCAACTTTGTAGGGCCGATTTCACTAGTCGTGTGAAGGAATGGTTCATGGTATATCATCACTTACACTGATTACTCGACATGGTGGGTAGAGGCAACACCTACAAAGGATTGCACTACAACAAAAATTACTAGATTTTTATAGGAGAACATAATCAACATGTATGGTTGTCCTTTAAGTTTAAATAGTGATAGAGGTATGCACTTTCTCAATGAAATGGTCAGGATCCTATTCACAGAATTTATGGTGGCCCATCACAAGACTAACCCCTATCACCCTCAAGCAAATGGAACTGCCGAGGCATTTAACAAAATACTAAGTCACACATTGACTAAGATATGTTACTTTGGAAGACAAGATTGGGATGAAAAAGTATCAGCTATTTTGTGGACATACAGGAAAACCTATAAGAGGTTGAATAAGGCTACACCATTTCAATTGGTGTTTGGTGTGGAGGCTATTTTTCAAGTTGAATTCATGTTACCATCACTATATATAGCTTGTGCAGGAGGGTTAGCTAATGAGAAAGTGTTGGAAGAAAGGATTGATAAGTTGATGTAGTTAGAAGAAAGGTGATTACTTGCTAGATGGAGTCAGAAGACATAAAAAGCAAGACAAAAAGCATGACATGATCATCATATCAAGAACAAGAAGTTTGAGGTTGGGTAGATGGTGTTGTTGTATGATTCCAAGTATTTTCACCATCATGGGAAGTTAAAATTCCATTGGTTGGGACCCTACATCATCTCATACATTATTAATTTAGGTGCTTGTCAGTTACAAGCACTGGATGGGATGAGATTACCAGGTCATTTCAATGGGAGTAGGCTGAAGCCCTACTATAAATAAGTCTTCTTGGTGTTTGTAATAAGGCACTATCGCCAATTAGTCTAGAATTTCCCTTTATGTTTTTTTATTTTTTTATGTTTCCCTTTCTCATTGCTTGTTCCTTTCTTTTTGTTTCTTTTTGCACCTTGTACATCGGTAACCACATTATTTTTCCAAGGTTGTGTATGCGTAGAGGACCGTGCATCTATTTTAGTGTGGGGAGGAATAATGCAAAGTATAAGCCTGCACTACAAGTTAAGTGGCCTAGTAGAAGGAAGCATGTAAGGTGGAGAAAGTGTGCGAGGAAATGATGGATTATAAATTATGGTGTCAAGGAGGTTTTTACAGAGACCATGTATAAAGGATGAATAGTTCAGGAACAACATGAGGTAAACGAGGGAAAAGATTTGGTAAAGGATAGAATAAGTGCCTTAGGCACTGTAGACGACATGTAAGAGTCATCGGTCGGATTGGAGTTTTACGCACCAGAAGGTTGTAAAGGGTTTTTTACAGGATTTGGTGCATGGGTAAAAGCACTTGAGGTCAGTTTTAAGGAAAAAACCACATTTGGTGTCAAGTACGGTGGTAGGTGGTATAGAATTTAATGCTGGAAAGAAGGAAAAACTATATATATGAAGTTAGGCACATCATTATTTTACCTTGTGATTATGAAGTGAAAGAAGATCTTGAAAACTAGGGTATCTAGAGAGAAATTTGTGCAAAGGAATAAGAATACGAGAAATATGATTGTGTGAGTAAAGTGAATCTACAAACCAGAAGGAAGGAGTACACGAGTGTGAAGAAAAGTTATTTGTGGTGCGTCATCTTGTGGAAGGATTTCTTGGTTAGGGTTTGGCAGTTAGGGCACAAAAGAAAAAGGATTTCTTCAAAAAAGTGAGCTTTGAGATTGAGTAGAGTAGTAGAACAGAGCAAGGGGAAGGATTTTTAAGTTTATCTTGACTAGAAAATATGGCACCCAAGAAAACAACCGTTTCACTAAAGAAAACAAAGGGAAAGGGTAAAGGAAAGAAAATAGTTACCATCGTAAGCTCTAATGAAGAATGGCACGTAGAAATGTAGTACCCAGATGGGGTATTGCTAGGAAAAGAGTGGGAGTCACACTTGCAAAAAATGGCCGTGAGCGATTATAACCATCATACGAGCACAACTGAGAAAGAAATGGCGTTAGATTTGGTTCACCCAAATAACAAGAGGACGCCAAATGGAATGCCCATTTACATCGACGAGGTGAAGGTCAGATTGGAGAAGACTGTATTATTGCAACTATATGATTTGCCTTGCTTTGGCAAGCCTGAGCACCTTTATCAATGGTTGATGTCGCAAGTGCATGAAGATCACTTTTATTTTTCAGGGCACAAGATGTGCATAACACCACAACTGATATCCAAGCTGACATGCCTTATTTGTGAAGGAGAGAGTATAGATGATGATTTGAGTGATAAGGAGGCTATCAAGGAGACTGTAGCCGCATATGACTACAAGAAAGGGTCACAATACTTTGACATTGTCGAGATTCTAGACCTTTTTATGAGGATTCTCACTTGCTTGGTGACCAAGTTCAATGATTAGGAATGATGAACACACATGAACAAGGCATGGCTAAATGTATTCCGGAAGATATCAGAGGGAACAATCTATAACTTGTCTGTTTTCATCGTAGATGAGATCATAAGTAGAGCACAGGAGGGAGAGAAGATATTATTTAGTAACATCCTCCTCACCATTATATTTTTAGAGATTGGAGCACCTGATGGGCCAAAAAAGTTTGTTTGGGAGTATCCAGGAGAGGATCCCTCACCCGCAAAAAGGTTTGTGACGTACACTTGTGAAACCATGATGGTCGCTCACAAGGCATGTTTGGAAAAGTGGTACAAGTGAATGCATGATGCATTTGGATTAAAATGGAGAATCCCAGAGTAGTTACCAATGATCATGGATGGAGAGGCATAATTTGCAGTGTACCAACACTTCTGCATTGGTAGATTTACATTGATAGATGGGACTATGAGTCCATGGTGTAAGCTACCCTTCTCCTTCACTGCGATATACTTCCAAGCCATAGTCAATCGGTTTAAGGAGGCCAAGAGACTAAGGTTCCACCTTAGTGAGTTAGATCTAGACCACCACAAGTTGTGTTGAAAGCTCATCTACCTAAAGAAGTGCACATATGTGGAGAAATATGTCTCCCACGAAGTATAAATGATGAAGCCTTTAACACTGCCGATTGCAGGGAGGACCAAAAAAAGAGTGTATCTGTGCATAAGGCCATAGTTTGAAAAGGGTGCTTACTTGTAGAATGAAGTATCTACTCCTGAAGACCCTACAGGAAGGAAGAATTCCACACCAAGGAAGAGAGAAAGAGAAGAGGTGTAGGAGAAGAAGGCACCAAGTGTTCAAACCACACAATTAGTGGGCACGTTGGAAGCAAGCGCTAAGCCTAGTACTTACACATGGAGAAATAAGTCCAATGTCAAGGAAAAAACCCCATAAGAAGAGGCATCAGAGCATGAAGAGCACCTCACCCATGAGGAATCGCCAATGAAGAGATCACTTGTCAAGGAGAAAGAAAAATAAGAATCTACTGTACTAGAATCCCCAATGAGGATGAAGCAAAAGGTGACGGATGAGGTAGACTCAGAAGAAATGAAGAGTCTAGATGCCTACATTGGTGAAAAGGATGATGATGATGAGCCTGAGGGAGGTGAAGACCATCCAATCTGTGAGGCACATGATTATAAGGAAGAAGGGGATGAGGAGTATAACAAAGAGGATGAGGAGAAGAATGATAAAGAAGAAGTTGAGGCTCAAGGCAAGGGGATGAGTGGAGAAGTAAATACAAAGGATTAAAGGACCCCAAGCCTCACGAAGGAATATATAGAAGAGGCTACAAAGAGATAAGTGGTGGGAATTATCAAGAAGCTGATGGAACAAGAGGTAGAATGCAACATAGATGAGGTGTTGAAGGAAGTTGTGGAGGAAAGCATAGGAAAAGAATATGACAACATGAGGGGGTATCCTAGTTTGGCTGTAAGCTTTCCAAGGGACGCACACACAGGGAGGAAGAGCACAAAATCAGCACAAGGTCATGGAATAGGCTACAACAATGATCCAAACAAGATGTTGTGTGAGTGCTTTCAGAGAACTGTAACAACAAAACAAATCTTGGCCATGGCTTCATTTTATGAGGAAGGTGCATAACCTCAGACAAGAAAAATGTTATCATGGGCATTTGTGTCCCACATTGATGAGCCTGAATTTGAAATAAGCTAAGGAGCATTGACAAAGGTCCCAGAAACAAAAGGAATAAACCCCTTGGTAAATGCTTAACAATTATCAGATGAGAAAATTTTCAACGTGCTCAACAAAGTTTCAGTTGAGGTTGAATCCAGACTCTTCAGAAGAAATGACAGGGTGAAGTTCCTAGAGGAAGAGATGGAGAAAAAGGAGGAGGATCTCCTTAAGAAAAGTAAGGACCTAAAGTGGGAGGAGTAAATCAGTTCTCAGTTAAGGCGTGAGTTAGAAGACGAGAAGGCAAGGGTGCGTGAGGTATACAAGAAAATAGAGATGATCATGGATGCCATTGTCTTGAAACATCCATACTTAACACCGCGTGCGTAAAAATATAGATAAACCTTACAGTGCCTAGAGGACTTAACCCACATACTCACTATGGAGAGAAGTCCACTTGCCTTAGAATCCATAAAAGAGGTGTTGGTGTGCTAAGAAAAAGAGGATAAGATAAAGGTTATACAAAGTTTTTCTCAGTACAACAAGATCCTCACCAATGTAAAAGCCACCACGCAAGTTGCTGAGGATTCTTATGATAATTGCATGGATATGGATAGAGTGGAAAGTATCTTGGTTTCCACCCATGAAGTGGAACTCAAGGAGTTCTAAGAAAATAATAAGGGGAACAAGGTTGAGCAAGACAAAATCCTAGCCAAAGTGGAAAAGAAATCAGAGGCCATTGAGACCTTGCAGGGCTCAATCAAGAAATGATAAAAAGAATTATACCCCCAGATCACTTGGAGGATGGACACGCTCAAGGATTTGGGAAAAAAATTGGAGGGGATCATGGAGACAATGAAAGTTAAGGGATAAGGGATAAGCTTTGAGGAGGCAAATGCCCTGGTGGGTGACCTCTGTCAGCAAGCTCAGAATGAGGTTGATGCTTGGGAAAAGTTAGAAGTAGAATTAGGGAAGGATTTCCCTCTCCTCCTCCGGCGATAAACAAGTTCCCGATTCTTTCATTCTTTCCCCCATTTCTTCATTTCTTTATTCTTCTATTCCAACCATTTGTAAGAGCCCATTCATTCTTTGATTCATTGAAGAAAGTGTTTCTGAGGATGAAGAACATACATAGTGTGGGGCTATGTTGGGCCCCATAATATTAGCTAAGGATGAGAGGGCGCGTGGGCACGCGAGACCTAGTTGAAGAAGGATGTGCAGGGTTGAAGGCATGTAGGGAAGGGTTATAGTAGAGTTTTGCAGAACACATGGCATGCGCACGCAAGGCAAGGTGGGTTTTGGACTTAGCCATAATTGGCGTCCCAGGTAGCACAAGAGAAAAGCATGAACCTTGTGGATAATGCCAGCCTGGTGATTGTGGGATCAAAAAGGGAATATTCGAGGCATGCGATGGAAGGTTCCAAAAGAAATCATTGTAAAGAGTGGAGAGCTCAAGTCTGAGAAGGCATGCTTCCATGGAGGACCACTTCGACACTTAGAAACCAATCTATAACTTTAGAAATGCATGGTGGAGGTCGCTAAGGTTATAAATACAAGCACATGATAGAAGAAAAGAATGAAGTTGAAGAGATGCAAAGCTCTACAAAAATATAATGGAGGGTTCTAGGGGTTAGGGATTAGGAGAACTCTAGGAGTGATGGCACATTTAGAGGGATGGGTCTACATTCATTTTTGTAATGTGATGAACATAGTGTAGTTCTGATGCATGACTTGGCTCTGCATTGTAATATGAAGGTCTGTAATGGTTTCATGGAATGTAATGTGGTACTTAAACATGTTGATATGAATATAAGGCTCTATTCTAAACCATATACATGTTCATGAGTATATTACTTATCCATTTCCTTTATGTATGAACCATTTTCATATGTTGTTTGCTATTACTCTTTTCTGGATGCAATGAGATGACAACTCGTTCTAGGTTCTTAGAATGTTGTATAGTTCTTTTCTATTCTTCTATATTTGATTATCTGTCATAAGATGATGCATTCTCAAAATACTCACATAAAGGAGAGACTCAAATCCCACGCGTGCCTTAGGTGAGCACCCAACGTCCGCTGGGTGATACGCTGACACACATGGGATTAGACTATTGGTATAAGGGTATAAAATAAGACTACAGGTGACTTTCTTGTACTTATTCACATCTCTCCATTTCATCATTAATTGAAAGATCAAAACTTGAAAAGAGATCATCCGTGCTTAATTTCAATTGGCCGTCTTCATCATCATCGGTGGAGTCTTTGGAGAGCATTGGATCATCAATTATACAAGGATATTCCTTTATTGAATACATTATTCCCCCTATTGGCTGTGAATCAAGCCAAATGGAATTTATGAATGGTGATTCTATATTTGTTTCTTCTACTTATTCCTTCATGAAGTTGCTTTGGATTTCATCAGAAGGTTCCATGATAATATCTTCTACAGAAGCATCCAAGAATCTTCTAGGAATGAAAACCTCATAATATGGGCAACCATCAGGGTCTTCCTCCATATGGCAGATCTCATCTTCTTCCTCCTTTTTATGTGGTGCTTCAAGATGTTCATATTTTATTCGTAGAGCTAAAGCATACCTCCAAATTTCATCAAAGACTTCGGGATCAAAATTTCCTTTTATTATGCTCTAAAGTATTTGCACATATTCTCTTTTCAACACATTCATTTCTTCATCACTGTATGCGAGGAAGTCATCTATTGAGTGGTGGAAGAAAGATAATGTTCTCAATTTTGCAGTGAGATGCGTGAGGTTACAAAAATCTTCTTCAGTGGTGTTGGGTTTTAGATTTGCACTTGGAATGAAACCATAGTCAGGGGAAAAGCAAGTCCCTCCTCTTTAATGGGAGAGGTTCCCTTATTGAAAGTAGGGGAAAAACCTATGTACAAATACACAATCTTTCATTCAATGGTGGTTTCATGTTATATTGAAATGTGTTTTATGCCTGGAAAGTTATCAATACATTAGGATAGAATAATTAAAGAGAGGAGGGAGGTAGAAGAAGATAATACTTTTAGGGAAAAGAGATGGTAGATAAAACCCTTATATGTATTGAGAAAATGAGATATAGAGTAGAACCATTCACATTTATATTAGGAACAATTTGCAGACTCAAAGCTATTGAGATTGTATAAACTAGAACACAAAGTTTCTAAGTATGCAAGGATTACATGATTCACAGATCAGAGAAAGAAGGAAAGAGAAAATAGAGGAAAAAGGGGAAAACCCTTGTATTGATTTCTTCAGATTTGAAAATACAATTCCAGAATCTCAAAATTCCCACCCTTTACAATGGCTTTGAAAGCCTATGAAATAGCTCACCAAAGATGGTTACAACTTCCTCGAGCAAGTAAGAAATGGTTATAAATCATTCCAATCATTCATGCCCTTTCGAATTCTTGATTCACGAAGAAATGTTAATGGTGGAAAAAACCAGATTTTCTAATATATGGCCGTTACATTATTTCATCAGTTAAATATTGGCCATTCAATATGCTTTTATAACTTTAAATTTGGGTCATCCACGTGGGAGAGGTTTAAACTGAAGCGGGCCTATAGACACCTTTTTCATTTCTTGCCTTTGAAGTTGTGTCAGGCTGACACGTGGAGAACTTCGCTGATTTTTTCATACTTAGCTAATTCGGGCCTATTTCCTATTTGACTTATGTTGACCCCTAGACACATGGAGAGTTGGTGCTCATTTGAGTTTCTACTTTGAAAATGCCTCTTGAAATTTCCCCGAGCAGACATGTGGCTCCTTTCACTGGTTGTGGAATTTTTAATGGCCAACTCTGTCTCTCCATTGACTTTGACCACTTGGTGAGCTGGCGCTCATTTGAAGATTGGCCCTTTGGTTTCACTTCTGAAATTATGCTATTGAGGCATGTGGAGGCCTCTGCTGACCCACTCATACTTAGTCAATTTTAATGATCGACTCTTCCTCTTTTGGGCCTAGGACATGTAGAAAACTTGTGCTTATTTGAAGACTATCCCTTGGGCCCTATCCTTGGAGTTGCGCTGTTTGGACGCCTAGAGGCTTCTGCTGTGAAAAATAGCCTTACCACATCTAATCAAAGATGTCTACATACTACCCATGGATGCTGGGGAAAAAATGAATGGGGAAGATACGCTTGTCATTCCTGACTGTGGGAAGAAAATAAAAAGAAAGGAAAAAACTCCACCATTATGCCTGACTTTCAAATTGTTCTCTATGGAATGGAAAATTGCAAACAATACCAGGCTCGACGTGATCCAATACTCCAAGGTACTGACTCAAAAATTGCAAAACTTGACTTCAAAAGAGGGAAATTTTAAGGGCGACAACAAATTACTCTTTCTGGGGATGACTTGATAGGTGAATGAGGAAAGATCAAGAACCACAAAAAAACTTAGGGAAAGAAGACCAATGTCATGTCTTATCCATTGGGAAAATAGAGTCAAAAGAAAAAACCAATATAAGATAACACACACAAGACAGGAAAAGGAACAAAACAAACCAAAAGGGAAGACCCAAAACAAAACACACCACACAAAAAAGAACAAGAAAGGGAAACAAGCCAAAACCAAAAACCAAATGCAATGTATAAAAGGAATTCCTAGCCACCTAGGAATTGAGAAAATTTAGGTACTGCCCACTATAAGGAAGTGGGAGAGGAGATCCATCCATGTAATCCAGATAAAAAGAGTTATCTCCAAAAAAATGTCTGATTCTAAAAGGACCAAGCTACATAGAATCAAACTTACCATGGTTTTCTTGTGGCTCATGTATTTTGTCCCAAAGCAACACAATGTCTCCCACTTGGAAAAATCTGGGTCTAGCTTTCTTTTCAAACAAAGCTTTCACCTTCAATTAATGAGCTGATATCCTATCAAAAACCTGTAACCTATCTTCATCAAGCTTCTGAAGGTACAAAATTCTCTTATCCAAAGAGCTACTGAAACTTGAATCTTCAATGGTTTTCATCAGATGCAAGGCTAGAAATTCCACCATGACATGCAGTTGAGCTTCCACACCATACACCACTTGGAAAGGAGACATTCCAATTGCTCTCTTGGGTGTAATTCTATCAGCTGAAAGTGCATCATATAGCTTCTTATGCCAATTCCTCTGAGAATCATTTATAAGCTTTCTAACTATGTTCACCAAGTTCTTGTTTATTGATTCTACTTGTCCATTTCCTTGGGCGTAGTAATCCAAATAATGAGAAAGGGAGATCCCATACCCATAGAGGAAGTCCATCATCTCAATGGAAGAAAATTTGGAAGCATTTTCAGTCATAATCTTGTTCGGTACCCCAAACCTTATTAATATGTTCTCCTTAATGAAATTACACACTACATTAGAAGTAGTGCTTTTGATTGGGATGGCCTCTACCCACTTAGTGAAGTAGTTTGCAGTAGTTAACACGTGAGTATGCCTAGCAATGGAAGATGGATTGAGTGCTCCAATGAAGTCTAAACACTATTTTTGAAATGGATCTTCAATCACTACAGGCTTGAGAGGAAAAGCAACCAACTTAGGTCTTCTAACAAACATTTGGCATGCTTCACATTTGCCAACCCATTTTGAAGTATCTCTGAATAGAGTGGGCCAATAATAACATACATGAATTATTTTATGAGCTGTTACAGTAGAGGAGAAATGACCTCCACAAGCCTTGTCATGAAAAGCAGAGAACAACTTATTTTTTTGCTCCTTGTCTACACACTTCAAAAACCTTCCGTCTATGCCTTGTTTGAACAAAGAATTCTCCCATAACACATATTGTGCAGACCTTAGTTTGATCGATCTCTTCTCTTTGGAACTCAAGTGAGATGAACACTCTCCATAGGTCAGAAAATGAGCAATGTCAGCATACCATACATCTGTCAAGTTGATGAATAGAAAAATAGGGACATCAACTCCATCTTTGGACAACTCCTTGGTAGACCCCTCAGCAATGAGTTCAAATAGGTCCTTATCCCAAACCAGTTTTATTGGCCTGATGTAAAGATCATACTCTTGTACCTTTACTACCCAATTACCTCTCTTGGTTCCAAATTCTTGCTGAGTAAGAATGGATTTGATTGTTGTATTAGGTACCAACACCACATAATGAGAATTAAGGATGTAAAACCTAAACTGCTTAACGGCTTTAACAAATGCAAAAGCATGTTTCTCCATCATGGTGTACTTCAACTCATGAGTTTTCAATATATAACTCATGAATGCAATTAGGAGCTCACGATCTTTAGCATTCTTCTGGGCTAACACAACATCTAGGGTATTTTTAGTGGCATAACAATAGATAATGAAATATTTGCTAAAGTCAGGGCACGCCAAGGTTGGAGTCTTTGCAATAGCCCATTTAATGTCCTCAAATTATTTCTTCCCCTCAGAGGACCAACCAAAATTTTTCTTCCCTTGCATCATGTGAGTAATGCTCATAGTAAGTTCTACAAAATTGGGGATGAATCTTCTTAGGAAATTTATCTTACCAAAGAAAGAATGGACACCTTTCTTACTTGATGGAAGAGGAATTTGCTGGATGGCCTCAACTCTCTTCAGATCAATATTGATCCCTTCCTTTGAAAAAATGTTTCCCAACAACTTTCCTTCTGTGACACAAAATACAAAATTCTTAGGGTTTAAAGAAATCCCATGCTCTCTACACTTATGCAATACTATTTCAAGATGTTAGAAGTGATATGTTCTTGCTTTAGAAAACACTGTCAAGTCATCAAAATACACAACAATGCATTTCCCTTTCAAACTACCAAAATCCAAGTCCATGGCCCTCTGGAAAGTAGCACACACATTGATGAGACCAAACAACATCCTCTTGTATGTAAAGGTGCCCCAAGGAGTAGTAAAGACAATCTTATGTTGATCTGCAGTATTCACCTTTACTTGATTGTACCCTGAGAATCCATCTAACATAGATAAAATCTTTGAGCCTGTGACATCTTGCAATACCTGGTCCATCATGGGGAGAGGGTAGTTATCCTTAAAGAACCCTGATTTAGATTTTTAAAGTCCACACAGATCTAGATCTCACCATTCTTCTTTCTGACAGGCACTATATTAGCAATCCATGTTGAATGATGGATGGGGAAGATGATCTTCACCTTTAAAAGCTTTTGTATTTCTTGGAAAATTGTATAAGCTATCTTTGGATTATATTGTC
Organism: Taxus chinensis; assembly: GCA_019776745.2. Taxonomy (NCBI): domain Eukaryota; kingdom Viridiplantae; phylum Streptophyta; class Pinopsida; order Cupressales; family Taxaceae; genus Taxus; species Taxus chinensis. Next base: position 9,245,530 of record CM034149.1, read on the forward strand.
TTTGTTTATGTTTGAAGCGTTTGATTCCAGGCTTAAGAGGAATGAAATATTACATTTATTTAGGCTAAAAAGACTTAAGATCATCATAAGAGTGAGCCAGAACATCAACATACCTCTTCAACAGATTTTCCACCTTTTTTTTATCTTCTTGAGTGTAGCATTTTCCAATGTTGACCATTTTGGGATCATCAAGACTCCCAATATTCACTTTCTCAGTCTCAGAAGATTTCTAAGATTCTTGAGAAACTTTAGATTTCATATACTTGTCATGTTTATCAAAAATATCCTCCAAACTCACCAACCCTTTAAGGATTTTGTTTCCTTTTATTTTGATGCATCCATCTTGATCCATCTCTTCTTTAACACCCTCTTCATTTGACGACACACACTCTCTAGGTAGATTCTCACTTCCTTCAAAGTACAACTGAATCAAAGTTGTGTCTGAGCTCCAAGAAAGAAAGAAAATGCTGGTCATCATTGAAAACTTGCCAATTATTTACATTGTCAAGTACACTAGGTCTATGGATCATCTCAATGGTGAATTTATCTTGAGGGAAATCAGGATGAGGAATCAACAAGGACCCAAAAACAACTAGAGATTTAACCCTAGTGTTATTTTCCCTTGGCACATCTTCAATGGAAAAAGCATCAAGGAATTCAATGGAATCCCAGACCAAATTCCTATAGTGCTTCAACCTTCTATTCTTTACCTGATAAAGGTCTCTAACTTGTTTTACAATTAGCTCTACATCTCCTTGAGCAAGAAGGTTCTTTACTCCCATTTCCTTTGATATGCACAACCCAAGAATGAGGGCCTCATACTTGGCAATATTTTTGGTATTTTCAAACTAAAACTTGAAGGAGAAAGGATGAACCTTACCCCTAGGAGAAATGAGTACTACACCAGCTCTAGGACCGGCTGAAGAGAAGCTCCCATCAAACTCCAAAGTCCACACACCATTAGGGCTAAGAAACACTCCCTTTTATAGACTTATTTCCTCTTGTGACATGATCATGTATTTCCCATGCCCAATGTATTCATATAGTATTTGTGCTTTAGGATCATCTATCTTTTGCACAATATACTCTATTTTTTTCTCAGGAAACAACATCTTAATATTCACTTTAATTAGGATCAAGGCAGGTGACCAATCCATTTAGATTTCCCCTCTTACCTCCTTACAGAAATTTCTACTCAGCAACATCCCATATGAAGGAGGAATATCAGCTACCAAAATTATGGCTAAGACCCTTTTCTCTAGAAAAGTAGCAAAAGCTACTTGTGCATCTTTAATTCTTCCAACCAAAGGTAATTTCTTACTCTCCATGGAATAGAAAGAGCCATAAGTGCAGGTTAGGGTTAGAACCAAATCATGAGCCACTTTTGCAGGCATTACATTATCTGATGCTCCTGAATCTATAACATAGTTAATGAGTTTATGGCCAGCTATGAGAAGGGTCACGTAGAATGGTTCAATTGTCTCATTAGGGGAAGTGGCTATAGCCACAAGGCTTGATTGAGGTGAGGAAGAGGGAGTGGGAAAAAGGCCTTTAGAATAATGGGCTGGGGTTTTAGATTTAGAATTTACAAAGTTAACCATTTTGGAAAAGGATTTAGGATGGGTTTGATAGAAATCTACCTCAGAAATCTGAATCTTGGTCTTTTTAAGATGGTCTATAATGTCAAAAGATCTAGATGTGGATGGGGAATCACTACTAGAAGTAGGAGGAGCTTTTGATCTATCATATTTATCATTTGTTGTACAAAAATTCTCATAAGTAGAAGTAGAGGGAGAAGGACTAAAAAAGCTTACCTTTTGGGTGGAAGTAGTAGGAATAGGAGCTCCTCTTCTTACAATCACTGGGATGGTGATGGGGTACTCCTTGGATATTTTTACAGGTTGCACCACTTTTTCCTTTTTGTTGGTATTCTCTTGGGTCATAACAACATATGACTCACTGTTCATCTCAACCACTACATCATCATAGTCATCTTCATTCTCCACACCTTCAATGGTGAGGAAATGAACTCAAGAACCACCATGATCCTCTAGTTCTTCATCAACTTCCTCCTCTTGTTCATCATAGAGCCCATTTTCTTCCTCATCATCAAGATTAAAAACCTCACAAGTAGCATTGACAGACACCTTAAGGGGTGGACCTTCAATGGCTAACCTGGTTTGAGAAGAGGGCAAGCGGTTCCTAGGCTGAAAGTTATTCCTTGGAACATCTTGATATGGAGCATGCTGAGCCAATTGTTTCTTGATGGAATGAGGTCATTAGCTAGATTTTGCACCAACTGGTCTGCATTACCTCCAAGAGAAGAGGAAGAAGAATATGCTTCGGATTTGAAAGAATCCTGTTTCAGCCTACCAGACATAATCAAGTCATATTCCAAACTAACAGCCAATCTCTGATCAACATCCAAAGTTGTAATATTTACTCTCCTCAGGGCATAGCTTACTTCTAGAAATTGAGCATTCAAGAAGAAAAATTTCTGAATCTGATCAACATGCCTAGTATTTTGTGGAATATTATTAATCAACTTGTTGAACTTGGTCACAAATTCTCTCATAAGATCATATGGCTCATTCTTGATTTGATAAATCTGAGCTAACAAAGCATGCACATCTTTAGCAAGTTTGAAACGCTGCTCAAATTCATTCCTCATAGTAGTCCAATCAGTGATGGTCCCGACAGGAAGATGGTAAAACCAATTTGCAGCATTATCTTGTAAGGTCTCCATAAACAACCTAACAAAGACATCCTCATGTTCAACTCTAAGGACCCCACATGCAACAATGAAGGATGTAATGTGTTCATTAGGGTGCACTTTCCCATCACCTTTAAATTTGGGAAAATTCTTCCTATTACCCCTAGTAACTCATGCAATGGTTGAGGAAGAGCTAGAGGCCCAACTCTTTTTCCCCAAGGCCGAGGTACTGCCATCCTTGGAAAGATTGCTTGAAGTGGAAATGAGACACCAACAAGAACTAGGGCATGAAGAGTAGGGATAAGTTGTGCTTGAGGAATGTTACTACGACAAGCTCTGTATTCAATAGGAGGTGTGCTTATGGAATGAGATCTTCTATTTCTTCTTGTTGGAGGAAGTTGAAAACCTTGTTGATCTAGGAGTTGAAATTGGGGATCTTCAATTCCAAGAGCCCTTCTACCACGAGTGTATCTTAGAGTTTCCAAATCAAAGAAATGATCAAATTAGTTGTTATTTTCATAAAGGAAATTTGTTGAACAAATCCATAGCAGAGTCGCCAAAAACTGTTGGGTTTCATATTTGCACTTGGAATGAAACCACAGTCAAGGGATAAGAAAGTCCCTCCTCTTTAATGGGAGAGGTTCCCTTATTGAAAGCAAGGGCAAAACCTATGTACAAATACACAATATTTCTTTCAATGGTGGTTTCCTGATATCTTGAAATGTGTTTTATGCCTAGAAAGTTATCAATACATGAGGATAGAAGAATTGAAGAGAGGAGGGAGGCATAAGAAGACAATACTTTCAGGGAAAATAGATGGCATAGAAAACCCTTATATGTATTGAGAAAATGAGATATAGAGTAGAGCCATTCACGTTTATAATAGGCACAATCCACAGACTCAAAGTTTCTAAACATGCAAGGATTAAATGATTCATAGATCAGAGTAAGAAGGAAAGAGAAAACATAGGAAAAAGGGGAAAACCCTTGTATTGATTTCTTCAGATTCAAAATTACAGTTCTAGAATCTCAAAATTCCCACCCTTTACAATGGATTTGAAATCCTATGAAATAGCTCACCAAAGATGGTTACAAATTTTTTGAGAAAGAAAGAAACAATTACAAATCATTCCAATTATTCACGCCCTTTCGAATTCTTGATTCATAAAGAAACGTTAATGGCAGAAAAACCGGATTTTCCAATATACGACCATTACATTATTTCATCAGTTAAATATGGGCCATTCGATCTACTTTTATAACTTTAAATTTGGTCCTTCCACATGGGAGAGGTTTAAACTGAAGCAGGCCTGCGGACACCTTTTACATTTTTTGCCTTTGAAGTTGCGCTAGGCTGACACGTGGAGAACTCCACCGGTTTTTCATACTTAGCTGATTCGGGCCTATTTCATGTTTGACTTATGTTGACCCCTAGACACATGGAGAGATGGCACTCATTTCAGTTTCTTCTTTAGAAATTCCTCCTAAAATTACCCTGAGTGGATGCGTGTCTCCTTCCGCCGATCTTGGAATTTTCAACAGCCAATTCTATCTCTCCATTGAATTTGACCACGTGGTGAGCTGGCACTCATTTGGAGATTGGCCCTTTGGTTTCACTTCCAAAATTATGCTATTGAGGCATGTGGAGGCCTCCGCAGACTTGCTCATAGTTAGTCAATTTTAACGATCAACTCTTTCTCTTTTGGACCTGGGACATGTGGAAAACCTGGGCTTATTTGAAGACTATCCCTTGGGCCCTATCCTTGGAGTTACGCTGTTTGGACGCGTGGAGGCTTCTACTATTACTTGAAACATGGCCATATCACATCCAATCAGAGATGTCCATGTATTACCCATGGATGCTGGGGAAAAAGTTAAAGGGGAGGATACACCTGTCATTCCAGACTGCGGGAAGAAAATAAAAAGAAGGGGAAAAACTCCACCGTTATGCCTGACTTTCAAATTTTTCTCCATGGAATGGAAAATTGTAAAAAATACGAGGCTCGACGTGATCCAATACTCTAAGTTACCAACTCAAAATTTTTGAAACTTGACTTCAAAAGAGGGAAATTTTGAGGGTGACAACAAGTGGATCTTGCACTGTCCTATCTCTCGTCATCTTCTTGAATGCTGATTTTATCTTCATCGGAAGGCTTAAGGATAGGATTTTCTTTGGTGGAATTCAAGAACCTTTTGGGTATGAAAACCCTACGGTATGAATGATCTTCAAGATATTCCTATATAGGAAAAATCTCCTCTTCTTCTTCTTCCTTGCTATGGCCTGCTTCAAGTTGCCCGTTCATCTCGTGTAAGAATTTGGCATAATCATGAGCTTCACACCTTATTTTATGTCTCCTTTGAATCCATTCCTCTTCATCAGTGACAAGTTATTTCTTCTTTCCTTTGTCAACACTAGTCCGGAACCATGGTTGATCAATGATTTTCTTTTCTAGGAAGACATCTTCTTCTTCTTATTCTTCAATGTCACTCATTGGTACTTCACTTCAATTTGGAAATTTATTCATGGTGTGGGGAATGAATGTGATTCCTTGATAGAGTTGCCTTCAAGATTTATTTTACTTTGAAATCTGATTTTTTATTTATTTTTGAATATATATATATTTTTTGTATTTTATGATATTTTGGGTAGAGATATTTTTTGGGCGCACTTAGGAAAATATCTCCCCAGCGGAGTTGCCAAAAATTGTTGGTGAGAAAATTTTTCAGGTAGAAAAATCAGGTGTCTCCACCAACGTTCATGGTGCTACGCCCCTTTGCATTGAATCGTACATCTTCCATTATTAAAATTAAACTAATCCTAATCCTATCTAAATGTTGTGGGTGGCCAAATTGGCTGGGGATCACACAGGGACACTCCACTGAACTTGTGGCAAAGTGCTTGTATGAGGGTACAAGGGAAGAAATTACAATGATGAAGGGAGAAAGGGAGAAATTATGCAAATAAAATTACTGCCATGAGTAGATATCAGAGCTCACACTCAATAATTGGAGTAGTTCAACTTTCAATATAGAGGAAAAAACAATAAAGCTAGAGAGACCAATGAATTAAAACACCAAGTTTTTAAATTCATCTATCGAGGACACCGATTTCCTCTCTAATTCCACATAGGATCAACTATGCTTCCAAAGTGCATGAAAGAGAGAAATATAGGAAAAAAAAGAAAGGGAAATAGGATAAGTGTAGCTTTTATTCCAAGTGTAGTGATGAATACAAAGCTTTAACCAAGCTATCACAATGCTACATAGTAAGAGTTCTTCCAAAAATCTGAATCCCTTTGGAATGGAGATGTCATCCCAATTTATAGAAATCAAAATTGTCCTTTCACCTCCCTCACATGACTCTTCGTTTCCATATTCCACTTGCAACCTTTTGTTTTCCATGAATTAAGTATTTATCTTATAATTTTGAGAAAATACTTTTTACAAATTTAAAATGGGCCACTTAAGTGAATAGGAAAAAATAAAATAATGACACATAATGAACAATTAGAATGGAAAGGGAAAGAAGAGAGGGAAAGAGAGGAAGAAGGAAAGAATGAAGGGAAAACACTCCTCATGACAAAATGCTTTGAATGCCTTGACACAGTCATGAAATTTGAGCGAAGATTTCCGTCATTGGTGATCTTCTACACTGATGAAGATTGCTCCCTTGAATAACTTGGAATAATTTTGTAAATCTAGTGATGACCGCAAACTCTCAGACCATATAATGAGTGTTCAGAAACACTGTTATGAGGTTTACTGCTATAAGCTTGAGATGGACACATATAATGCCCACGATGACCCTCCTTGAAACTTGGTTGATGAACTCCTTGACTCATTGAAATCATTCTGATCAAATCTACTTGAATCACTTGTATCTTTAAGTGATGAAGATGAAGTCACATGATGTGCCCTACGATGCCCTAGTTTGTAATATGAGATTATCATTAGATAAACCACGAAAAACAAACATCTTTTCATGATTGATTACACCTGAGAAATAGACCAACCTGTGCACTTGAAAATCATGTTTCCTTGACACTTACTATATTTGGAAGGGACAAATTACTATCTTTAGTAAGTTTTAGATTTTTTCTTTCTAGACCCCAAATGGTTATATCAACATGAATGATTATCCCTCAATGTCCTGTTGTGCCAAACTTGCCCTTTGAGAACAACTTGCTATTTTTTTAGTAAGTACACATGGGGCAACTTACTATTTTTAGTAAGTGTTGTAGTTAGCTTATCCCAACCTCAACTGGCTATGGTAGCTTGAATTATTTCTTCTTACTATGTTTCTCTCACCTTTTGGACCAATTGGCTATTTATAGCAAGGACTTATGGAACCACTTACTATTTTTAGTAAGTGTTAATTACGAGCCGAGATGAAAATTTTGATGAATTTTCTTGTGATACTCCCTCTGTGTTCATAACCTTCTTCGTAGCCTCTTCAAATGGTGGATTACCTGAAGTAATATACCCCTATGTAGGAATGCATGTTATTTTTAGTAAATGCACCATGGATGTTAGATTGCAACAAAACATGTGTTGAAACTTTGGGTTTCATTCCGGGGTTTTACGCTCCAGATTTTGAGCAATTCCTTCATCTGTACAAGTTGGAAAATAATATTTTCATTGGCAGGGGCAGAATACTAAAAAAATCATAGCCCTCTATATCCCTAAAAAATAGAGACTTTATGGCACGAAAACTAGTTTACACAAAACTAGATTTTTTAATGATCATTCCCTCCAATTTTCACGCGATTTCACCCACTAGAACCCTGAGAAGTAAAGAGGTAGCTCACTACATTTTTCAAAGTTTTTATTCATGTGATAGGGAAGAAATGTAATGAAAAATCAGTCCAACATATCCCTAAAAAATAGGGACTTCATGGTGTAAAAACTAGTTCACGTGAAACTATATTTTTCAATGATCATTCCCTCCAATTTTTGCGCGATTTCGCCCTTTGGAACCCTGAGAAGTGGAGAGGTAGCTCGTTGATGTTCTCCAATATTGTGTCATGGAGGCCATTAATGGAGATTGAAATTTTCAAGTCTATTTTTTTCTTTGTTTACGACGAAATAAACTCCATTGTGATAGGTTTTTGCTTCTTGTCTCATTGGTGAAATTTCTCTTCGATCCGGTTGTCGGTTTGATGGGAAATTCAACTTTGTTCTTTGTTGAGCCAGAAGTGAAATTTATTTTCTGTGATAATTAATTTCTGAAAACAAGATGTTTGAAGGTGATTTTTTAATGGCCTTCGAGAGTAAAGAACTCAGCAACAGATGGTTCTTTGTTTCGTGCACTGGTTTACAAGATATGTTCAAATCTTCGTCTCACGACAATGGAGGTTTCTGAAGAATTCCTTTGCTCTTATCTTTTATTCTTCATTACTATGGCTCTTTAGATCAATATCTTATTTGAAACCTATGCATATTCATGGAGTGGAAGGTTTGGTTTCCATGGCGGAACTGGTTTTGAGCAACAATGGTGGACTGAGGTGTTCTTCTGCAACTTTTCTTCTGGCAGCAAGAAGTAACAAGAAGCGGCAAACAATTAGATTTTTTTTCAATTTTTTGAGTTTGAGTTGGGTGAATTTTCATTTCCTTGACATCCCTCACCTAAAAAATACATGAGGTACATCAATTTTCACAGCACATCTCATATTGACACGTGGTGGAGATCCGAAGGCAAGGGATTCAAGCCAAAAAAGTAGCTTTAAAGCATTTAGGGGCTTGAAGCTGGTCACATGGGTGACCAAAAGTCTCCTTAGGGGCTGGGTGAATTTTTCCAACCTTGATGTCCCTGACCTATAGGGAGGTGAGGGACACAAAATCCCACCAGGCTCCATGAGATGACACGTGTCCTTCCAAAATTTGACTAACTCCCGAACTTGCTCCAAGAGGGCAACTTGAAACAACAATAACTTGAGCTCTCAATAGATCCTTTTAATGAAAGGTTATATGATATTGACTATAAATGGCCTTATGAATCCAATGGTGGGGTTATTAGATATTGATTCATCCATTTAATCCTTGAAAAAACATATTTTTGATTTAGTACTCCACATGTGCATGAGAAAAAATGGCTTGCATACCTATTGCACCAAAGTGTTGTGAAAAAAATAATTTGACAATCTTATAGGGATTGGAATTCCCTTTCTGAAGATGGTTTTTTCCCCCTAACTCGATATGGATCTCCCAAAATCACCTTCAGAAGCCCAACAATTGTTTTTGGCCTGTGCACTCCCTAGGCCTATGAACCCTGATTTTAGTGAAACTGTCCCAACTTCTCTGGATCCTTCCTGAATCTTCCTAAATTAATTCCATGATGATCCTAGGAATTTTATTCACCTCCGTGTCTAGTTTATCTTTTTTGTTCCACTCCATGGGGTTTCTCCAGTCCTAGGAAGGCCAATGATAACCCTTCCCAGAACCACCCAAAGTTTGCATTTTTCAATGAACTCCTAAAATCACCTAGGGGGATGAGCTAACATCAATTGGGATGTCACTCAAACTAACTAGGCAAACCTAGGGTTTTTTGGAAGGGTAAAACTTCAAAAAATTAACACAAGGGTATAATTTTCATGCTTGGAAATTATCAATTTCCTTATTGCACATTTGCATGAAAACAAATGGCTCTAGCTTAGGGACATGATATGGACTAAGTACAACAAAGACATGACATGGAAAATCCAGAATCTCAACTTTGGACCATATAATCCATTTACCAGTGCCTTATCCATTGAGCCCTATGGAGTCACTAAAAAAATAGGCTACCTAACTTTCTTTATTGAACACACCCACACACAAACAAAAAAACGAAAGGGAAACACACCAGGGGGGAAACAACACACAATAGGAAAGAGAAATTATGTATAGGGGGAGGGAAATTTACAGAGGCCTGAAAATTATATACACATACCTGAAAATAGGTTGAGAAAAGTACATGTCATCATGCAATAAGGGATTGAAGTATGACCTTTAAAGCACAAAACTATTATTTGATCGAACCATGCTTTGGTGATGGCTTTGCATGGCTTGAGAAGAATAAGGCTGACCATACTTCCATCTTCATACTCATACTTCACAGAAAAAATTCTTGCATCCAATGAACACTTCATCACTTTCTCAAAAATCTTATACCTTGATGCTCCTGCTTTACGTCTTGCGACCATGTGACATCGTTCTTCCATGTCTTTAAGAGTGGGGAAATTTATCATGTCATGAAAATACTCATCTTATTTAAATTTCAACTTCAAATTGTCTCTTATATCAGTAAAACACTTGGAATGAGTGAGAAAAAACTGATTTTCTTCCCATTTAAGAACTTCCCGAAACATCTCGCTTTGTTTCTCTAAGCAAGTGTTTTCAGACATGGAGGTTAAATCATTGAGCTGAATATCTTCATCATCCTTAAGATATTGTTGCAACATGGGAACATATTAAAGATGAATAGGAGCTTGGAGGATGGTGAGTGCAGTTTGATTTTGGATCATTTGGAAAGAATCATGCATACTCCCGGTTTGTTGTCTAGAGAAATTATCGCTAATATGCATTTGTTTGGAGTGAATCTTGATATCATTTTCAAAATTACAAATTTTGGTTTGGCCATATAAGTATTCCTCACCCTTCATTGTATTTTTCCATATGAATTATTGCTTTTCATTGGTGGACCATTCCGAAATGATGGGAACAAGTTGGTTTTGATCACACTCCTAATGTTATTATAGATTTGTATTTTGTTTTGAATGGATTTCTTTGGTGCAAATAAGCTCAATATTTTCCATGTTATTATTTCCCACAATTGAGGTGTTTTCTTTAAGATTGAGGAATTCCAAAGGAGATACAAGAACCTTTCTTCTTTTACACTCATGAAGTTCTTCGCATGATGAGGAAGAAAAAGACAAGTTTTCATGTTCATTCTCATCAACCAAAGTATTAGAGAAGTCATCAAGATTATCCAACTGCTCCATCTCAACATAAAAAATTGGTGCACCAAAATAGGAAACACAAATAGATTCATACCTGATTTGTATCCTCATATCCCGGGTTAAGAGTTCAAGGCAGTGTTGAGGATCTTCAGCTTCTTCCACAACCTTCAAGATATCTTCTACAGATAGTTGTTCTGAAATTTACATAGGCTCATTTTTATCTTTATTGGAAGAATCTTCTTGTTGTTCCTCTAGGAGATGGTCAAAAATATGATCCATATGGGCCCATGATTCATTTGAAACATTCTCGTTCACCTCTTGAATGCTTTGCTTTTCCAAAGATCCAGTTTCTTACAAAAATGGTCATACTTGATTCATGACACCTACTGACAAGGAGAAGAGGTCCAAGATTCATGGGAAGGGCACTCCTTCAAGCTCCAAATCCACATCATCTTCTTCTTGGTAAGAAGTAGAGGACCTTGTTAGGGAAACAATATGAGAAAAATTTTCAGCTACATCTTGACCATCCATTATTAAATCTTCTTTCTCACGTGAAAGATGAATGACTTTTTTTTCACTGTGATGATGATTTTGCTCCCCGAGTGAGTTGAGATTGTGTTTAAATTGTTCATTCTCCTCGGCTTTGAAAAGAGAGTTGGCTTCTTCCATTCAATCATTCATGATTGCATCAGGAAGAGAGTTTTACTCTTTGAATTCATCCATTTCTTCATGCAACATTTCTATATCACTTGAAGAATCAAAACAGGAGGGAAGATTATCTATGACCATCTTGAATTCATCATCTTCAGA